>OX371007.1:18753294-19120794 GCA_947308005.1 Yponomeuta malinellus | reverse complement strand
GAAAAGAAAAGAACAAACATAAAAAAAAAAAAAAATGATACCAAAGGACTCTGACTCCTGTTAGAGGATAAGAAGATGGGCATTTCGTGTTTTTAAAAAAAAAAAAAAAAAAAACCTAACCTAACCTAACCTAACCTAACCTAACCTAACCTAACCTAACCTAACCTAACCTAACCTAACCTAACCTAACCTAACCTAACCTAACCTAACCTAACCTAACCTAACCTAACCTAACCTAACCTGGGGCACGCCCCAAGAGCAGTCGAGTACGTCCCCGTCGTGTGCCCTGGACCCCAACGTGACCACCGTAACGGAGTGGCACGTTGGGTGACCGAATCTCGGACTGCGAATCTTGGAGCAACTGGCGATCTTGCGATTTATGCGATTAATGCGATTACGATACGATACGAGTATGTCTTCTTCTCCTTCCCCCGTGCTTGGAGGAAGTGGGTCCGATGCTGCCCTTGTCAGGGCGGCTTCGGACGGGCCTGATGCTGCCCCTGTTGGGGCGGCTTCGGGTGGGTCTGGGGCTGCCCTTGTCAGGGCGGCTCCGGGCGAGTCTGGGGCTGCCCTTGTCAGGGCGGCTCCGGACGGGTCTGGGGCTGCCCTTGTCAGGGCGGCTCCGGGCGAGTCTGGGGCTGCCCTTGTCAGGGCGGCTCCGGACGGGTCTGGGGCTGCCCTTGTCAGGGCGGCTCCGGACGGGCCTGATGCTGCCCTTGTCAGGGCGGCGTCGGGCGGGTCTGGGGCTGCCCTTGTCAGGGCGGCCTCGGGCGGGTCTGGGGCTGCCCTTGTCGGGGCGGCCCCAGGCGGGTCTGGTGCCACCCCTCGCGGGGCGACATCGGACGGTGGGTCCGGCTCTGCCCTTCAGGCAAAGTCGGACGGTGTCTTTGTGAGACCCGGAGGCCCATCTCCGGTCCTCAGAGAGGTGTCGGTGCGTTTGCCGCGCATTGACTTGGAGAGGGTTGCCCGTGAGCTGTCGGAATCCGACAACAGCACGGGCACCCTCATGGAGGTGAGCTCGCGCTCCCCTACACCCTCACCCAGCCGGTTCTGGCGCAAGCGCCTCGCCGAGTCAGACGCTGAGAGCGAGGGCTCGGCGGGGCGGTGTGGTGGACCGGCCACCAGTAAACGCGGTCGCGGCCGTCCCCCGACGACAGGCCACTACGTCGGCCTCGCCAAGGCGAGGGCCGACCTAAAAAAGGCGGAAGAGCGGGAGCTCGAGCTCCAGGCCGAGGAGGAGATGGCCGAGGAGCTCCGGCAACAGGAGAAGAGGAGAATCTCCTTTTTGAGAGATCCTCCCCTTCCCTCAGCAGCTGCTGTGACGTCGGTGCCGTCGTCAGCTGCTCATGACCTACGGGCTGAGCAGCTGACCAACTCCATCGAGGCGGCCGTGGAGACAATCCGGACGATCGCCCAGAAATCGTCAAGGCTCAAGGGCCAATACGTACAGGGCCTGAGAGCCGCCGCAAACTCCATTTTGGAGAACGCACGCGAGCTCAAAGCCCGCACGGAGTCGGACGAAGTCGTTCGACTCCAAGGCGAGCTAAGAGCCCTGCGTGCAGAAATGGAGGGGCTGAAGAAGCTGCAGGCGAGCGCCACGCCAGCCATGACGAGGGATGAGATCCTCTTCATGGTGGACGCTCGCCTGGACGGGATTGCGGACCGCCTCCTGCCGGAGCCGCGACTGCGTCCGCCGCTGGCGGCCGACGCACGCGGCACCGCCGTCCGCCTCCCCGCCGGCCCCTCCGGCCGCGCCGCCGACCCTGCCGTCCGCCGCGCCGGCCCTTCCGTCCGCCCGGCCGACCCCCCCGCTGTGGCCGCCCCGGCCATCGTGCGCCCGAGCGGGCCTCCTCCTGTCCGCTCCCCGACCGCTCGTCCCGCCGTGGCCCCTCCTGCCTCCGGCTCTGCCGCACCCCCGGCTGACGCCAACGGTAGGAGCGTTGGGGCGGGAAGAAGACGAGGGAGGAGGAGTGCTGCGGCGGCGGAGGCGCAGGCCTCCCGGCAGGGGTGCCCCCCGCAGGGGTGCCCTTCGGCCTCCTACCCCTCCTCACCGCCTCAACAACAAACGGAGGCGTGGAATGTGGTGGCTGGTCGTCCTAAAAGGACACCAGCCCCACCAAAGGTGACGCCGGCCCCCTCACAGGCCGCCCGCGGAAAGAAGGGCGCCAAGAAGCTACGCGCCCCCCGCACGGCTGCAGTGGTCCTCACTCTACAGAGTGAGGCGGTGGAGAGAGGTGCGACATACGCGGCCGTCCTCACCGAGGCCGAAAGGTCAATCGACCTGAAAGGCCTCGGAATTGATGGTCTGCGATTTCGCACGGCGGCCACGGGCGGCAAAATTTTGGAGGTGGCTGGCGCCGAAAGGGGCCGGAAGGCGGATGCCCTCGCCGAGAGGCTGAGGGAGGCCCTAGGGGACGGGGTACGCGTCGCCAGGCCGGAAAGGTGCGTGGAGATGCGCATCACCGGCCTGAGCGACGCAGTCACGCCAGAAAGGGTGGCGGCGATGGTGGCGGAGGTCGGAGACTGCGCCGCCACCAATGTAAAGGTGGGTGCGGTCTTCCGGCCACCTGGGCGCGAGGGCGCCGTGTGGGTAAAGTGTCCCATCACGGCTGCACGGAGGGTGACGGATGGCCGTCGCCTGACCGTGGGGTGGACTCAAGTCCGAGCCACCCTCCTCGCGCCCAGGCCGCAGCGGTGCTTCCGCTGCCTGGAGCCGGGCCATGTGGGGGCAAAGTGCGCGTGCACTGCGGATCGCAGCGGACTGTGTTTCCGCTGCGGCCAGCCCGGCCACAAGTCCGCGGTGTGCGCGGCTGAGCCACACTGCCCGGCGTGCGCGGCGAAGGGGGTGGCGGCTGCCCACCGCCTGGGCGCGAGGGGTTGCCCGGCTGGACCCCAGAAGGGGGCCGGCCGAGGCCGCGGGCGGAAGGCGGGTGGCGGCAATGGGCCGCCGCCTGTGGCACCACAAGTGCCAGTGCTGGAGGAGACGGACACCGCCCAAGTGTAGATGGCCAACACCAGAATACTGCAGGCCAACGCCAACCACTGTGCAGCGGCTCAGGACTTATTGCTCCAGACCGCGGCGCAGTGGCAGGCGACACTGGCCGTTGTCGCCGAACCGTACTGCGTTCGCGCCCGGGACGACTGGGCCGGTGATCGCGACGGTTCGGTGGCAATTGTCTCCCAGTGCGGCGCTCTGTGTCATAACAGAGTGCTCAGAGGACACGGCTGTGTCCTCGTCGTGCTGGGAGACATTGCAGTGTGTGGGGTGTACTTTTCACCCAACAGAAGCCTCGCCGACTTCGAGCAATGGCTCGTGGAAGTCGGGGCAATGTTGGCTGATGTGCACCCCACCCCCGTGGTCGTTGCCGGGGATTTCAACGCCAAATCCAGGGCGTGGGGAAATCCGGCAACTGACCCGCGGGGAGAGGTGTTGGAGGAGTGGGCGGTGTCCACTGGGCTCGTGCTGCTCAACCGGGGGGCGGTGCAGACATGCGTGCGGTCCCAGGGCGGATCCATAGTGGATCTGTCCTTTGCCAGTCCCGCGCTGGCCAACCGCGCGCATGGCTGGAGAGTCGCCGAGGGGGTCGAGACCTTGTCGGACCACAGGTACGTGTGGTTCGGCATCGCTGCGGCCCCCATCGGTGCTCCGGCAGACCTGAGCCGTCCCCTGGTGGGGGAGGGTCCGCGATGGCGGCTCGCCACCCTGGACAGGGACGTGGCCAGGGAGGCGGCCATCGTGGAGCGATGGGTCGCTGGGTCAAGCGACGAGGCTCCGGACGTGGACGCGAGGGCGGACCGCCTGGCGGGGGCGCTGACTCGCGTCTGCGACGCCGCGATGCGGCGGAGAGGTCCTGCTCCCCCGCGAGGGCGGGTGTACTGGTGGCAACCCCACCTTGCGACGCTGCGTACTGCGTGTCACGCAGCCCAGCGCACGTACACCCGCTACCGCAGGAGGCGGGGCAGAGACCTCGCCCAGGAGGAGGAGCACCTCGTCGCTTACCGAGCGGCCCGAGCCGCCCTCGGTGCGGGGATCAGGGCTGCCAAGGAGGCGGCCTGGGTCGAGTGGCTGGAGAGCCTCGACCGGGACCCGTGGGGGCGTCCGTATAAGGTGGTATGCGAAAAGCTGAAGCCTTGGGCGCCCCCCCTCACCCGGTCACTCGAGCCGGCCTTTGCCGAATTGGTGGTCCGCAACCTGTTCCCCGTACAGGAGGAGTGGTCGCCGCCGCGAATGG
Organism: Yponomeuta malinellus; assembly: GCA_947308005.1. Taxonomy (NCBI): domain Eukaryota; kingdom Metazoa; phylum Arthropoda; class Insecta; order Lepidoptera; family Yponomeutidae; genus Yponomeuta; species Yponomeuta malinellus. Next base: position 19,116,562 of record OX371007.1, on the reverse strand, counting down.
CGGCGTTGCCGGCGCCGGTGGAGGACGGGGATGTCCCGCCCGTGTCCGAAGCCGAGTTAGGGGTAGCGGTTCTTAAGATGAAACTTAGGAACCGCGCCCCGGGTCCGGACGGCGTCCCTGGGCGGGTCATCGCCGCCGTGATGCCGGCGTTCGAGGAGGAGACGCTGTCTCTGATGACGGAGTCGTTGGCGTCGGGAAGGGTCCCGCGACGGTGGAAGGAGGGCCGGCTCGTGCTGCTCCGGAAGCACGGGCGGCCGATGGAGTCGCCATCGGCCTACCGGCCCATCGTCTTGCTGGACGAGACGTGCAAGCTCTTTGAGCGGGTGCTCGCTGCGCGTCTCGTCCGCCACCTGGAGGGCGCGGGGCCCAACCTCAGCGACGGACAATTTGGTTTCCGTCGCGGGAGGTCGACGTTGGACGCCATCTCCCGTCTCAGAGACAGCGTCGTCAGAGTGACGGGCCGGGGGGAGGTGTTGTTGGCTGTCTCGTTGGACATATCCAACGCCTTCAACACCCTCCCCTGGCAGGCGATAATGGAGGCACTGGGGTACCACAATGTCCCGTGGTACCTCAGGCGAGTCCTTGCGGACTACTTCGTTGACCGGGCCGTGTGTTACCCGTCCCGGTCGGAGGTGGTCCGCAGGGACATGTCTCGCGGTGTTCCGCAGGGGTCAGTCCTCGGGCCACTCCTGTGGAACATCGGGTACGACTGGGTCCTGCGCGGTACAACCCTTCGTGGAGTCGGCGTACTATGTTACGCCGACGACACCCTGGTCACCGCGCAAGGACCCACATTTCGGGACGCGAAGGCCCTCGCTACAGCGGGAGTAGCGCAGGTCGTGCGCCGCATCAGGGCGCTCGGGCTCACGGTCGCTTTGGAGAAGTCCGAGGCCATTTACTTTCATGGGCCTCGGATGCGACCTCCTCGGGACTCCCAAATCACCGTCGGTGGCGCCTCCATCGATGTCGGGGAGACCATGAAGTACCTGGGATTGGTCCTCGACAGTCGATGGAGTTTCCGCGAGCACTTCCGGCAGCTGGCGCCAAAGTTGGTGTCGTATGCCGGGAGGCTCGCGAAGTTGCTGCCTAACCGCGGTGGTCCCGGGAGCGCTTGTCGCCGCCTCTACGACGGTGTGGTGCGCTCCAAGGCGTTGTATGGAGCGCCCATATGGGCGAAAGCCGCCCTCTGCGCCAGCAACACCGCCTTGTTGCGTCGCCCGCAACGGGTGATAGCGCAGAGGGCTGCAAGAGCGTACCACACCGTCTCTTACGAGGCGGCGTGCCTATTGGCGGCGAGCCTGCCCTGGGACCTCGAGGCGGGAGTCCTCGAGAGGGTTTACGAGCGGAGTGCCCTGATGCGGAGCAATGGAGGGTGGCCCGCCCCGGCGGAGATCGTACGTTGGAGGCAGGAGGCTCGCGACGGTCTCTTCCGCGGGTGGGCCCTGAGGTTGGGGGACCCCTCTGCGAGTCGGAGACTCGTAGAGGCGGTCCGGCCGGTCCTGCGGCCATGGGTGGAGCGGGCGCACGGGACCCCGACCTATCACCTGACCCAACTCCTCACAGGTCACGGCTGCTTTGCTAAGTACCTGTGGGAGGTGGTGGGGATAGAGTCGGGCCCCGAGTGCCGGTACTGCGCGTCCAATGCGGAGGATACGGCAGAGCACACGCTGGCCGTGTGCTCCGCCTGGAGCGCGCAGCGGACCTCCCTCGTGGCCGTTGTTGGGGCCGACCTGTCGCTGCCGGCCATTATCCCGCAAATGGTCGGCAGCCAAGAGAGTTGGGCCGCCATCGCCGCGTTTGCGGGCGAGGTGATGGCGGTCAAAAGAGAGGAGTTGCGGGAGCGGGAGCGTGCTGGTCTCACGCTCCCGCCCCGCCGCCGTGCGATTAGGGGGCGCCGTCGCGCGGAGTATGCGCGCGCCCCCGACTAGAGCGGCCGTGGGCGGAGGGTCGGGGGACCCGCCGCCCACTTTCACGGCGAGCCGGAAGGCGCCCCCACGTGTTCCGGGGTGCCTTCCAGCAAAACATAGAGTGCCCGCGCGCTCGCTCACGGCCTCCTCTGAATGCAGAGGAGCCCCGTAGGGCGATGCGTCGCGGGCCAGGAGACGCTGCGGCGACACAGCGCAGGGGGGCCCTTCTGGCCCCCCCACTATGAGAGTCCCTTCTGGACACCCTCTCGCCGGGCCACAGTGACTTAACCTCTGGCCTATCCTGTGGCCCGGTAGAGTAGAGGAGGAACACCGCGGGGGTTTAGTGGGTAGTCCAGCCCTCGGGCTGGGAGTCCCACACAAAGGCGCCCTGTTGTCCCCCGACAGCAGGGCGGCGAAGTGCGTAAATGCATTCCCCCGCGTAACCAAAAAAAAAAAAAAAAACCTAACCTAACCTAACCTAACCTAACCTAACCTAACCTAACCTAACCTAACCTAACCTAACCTAACCTAACCTAACCTAACCTAACCTAACCTAACCTAACCTAACCTAACCTAACCTAACCTAACCTAACCTAACCTAACCTAACCTAACCTAACCTAACCTAACCTAACCTAACCTTTTTTTTTTTTTTTTTTTTTTTTGTTGTCGAGGGGGAAATCTTCAAAAGATACCCGACTTTCTGGGGGGAAAGCCGGGTTATGTGGGATTTTTACCCACTAAAACCCCCCCGGTGGCCCTCTCCGCGCGTTTTGGAGTGGGGGCTCCGGGATCTCACTGAACACTCCGGAACCCCCGCGCGCTGTGCACTGAAGCACCCAGCTTCGCTACAGGCTTGCGCCTGGACACCCTCGTTGAACGGCAGTGTGCGGCCACCACACACCGCCGCCTCCACGGGGTCGTTTGTAATCGGTGGTTCGAGCCCCCACTCTCGCCACCCACGACCCCGGTGTCTCCTTTTAGTCGCCTCTTACGACAGGCAGGAGATACCGTAGCCCTATTCTAAGCCCGGTGCTACAGGGCTGGGTCCCCTTTTAGTCGGCTCCTACGACAGGCAGGGGATACCGTAGTCTTATTCTAAGCCCATGACTACAGGGCATTGGTGCCAGGGCGGGGCTGGCTAGCACCGCCTCTGCGCCTCCGCCTCCTTGCGGGGTCGGCTCTCTCCCTCTCTCGCTCGGCCTCCTCCTTCAGTGACATTACTGTCTCACAGAAGGAGGCCACCGCATCCCACTGGGGTTTGCCCTGCACCATTGCCGCCACCACAGAGGGTAGTCGGAGGTCTCCCCCGATCGCAGCGATGAGATCTTGTCGTGGCGATTGCCACGCTGGGCAGACCTCTAAGGTGTGCTGGGCATCGTCGTTGGCGGAGCTACAGTGGTGGCAGGCTTCGGAGTTCTCCCTGCCGATTCTGTGCAGGTACTCACCGAAGCACCCGTGTCCGGTGAGCACCTGGGTCAGCCGGTAGTTGACCTGACCACCCGCACGGTTAATCCACTCCTCAAAGACGGGCAGGATTGCCCCCACAGCCCTTTGGCGGCATCTCGCCGGCTCCTGCAGGCGTGCCTTCCACTCTTCGAGAGCGTTCTTGTGAGCCTCCTGCCGCATCAGAGTTACGGCCCTGGGGGGCATGTCCTGCTCTCCATCGCGCATTTGACGCAGCTGACCGTATACGGTTGCGTCCATTGACGCCAAGATGTCCAGGGGGGGAAACCTAGCCAGGAGACCTGCCGCTTCGTGGGAGATCGTGCGGTATCCACGCGCCACCCTTATGGCCATCCGTCGCTGTACACCTAGCAGTCTTGCTTTTTGTACGCGGTTTCTGGCCAGTTTTTCCGCCCAGAGTGGCGCTCCATACAGGGCCATGGACCGCACGACCCCCGAGTAGAGCCGCCGAACACTCTCCCGCGGCCCCCCGAGATTAGGCAGGATTCGGTGCAGGGCACCCGCTACCTTCTCGATCCGGGGGACTAGACGGTTGAAGTGCTCGACGAACTCCCAGCGGCCGTCTAAGATGACTCCTAGGTATTTCATATACCTCCCCACCTGGACAACGGCACCACCAACGCGGACGGTAGAGGTGGGTGGCTCCACGCCCTTGGGAAGGTCGTGGAACCACAGTGCCTCAGTCTTGTGCGGAGCGACTTGTAGGCCCAGGCCTTGAATCTTGCGGACTACGCACGCGACCGCATGTTCAGCGACACAGGTTGCTCGCTCAAAGTTGTCACCTTCCGCCAGCACCAGCGTGTCATCGGCGTAGCACACCACGCTAGCACCAGTGGGGAGAGAAATGCGCAGCACCACATCGTATGCGAGGTTCCACAGGAGTGGCCCCAGCACCGACCCCTGAGGAACCCCACAGAACATTTCTCTCTCGTGCAAAGTTCTGTCCTGGCCGACGTACTCTATGTACCTATCATTTAAGTAGTCGCCAACGATGCTGCACAGGTAGTCAGGCATGTGGTGGTGGACGAGCGCCTCCTTGATAGCTTTCCAGGGCAGGGAATTGAACGCGTTTACTATGTCGAGGCTGACCGCGAGCACCACCTTGCCTTCAGACACTGCCTCCTGAGCGATGGTGCGGACACGCAGAATAGCGTCCACTGTGGAGCGCCCGTGCCGAAAACCGAATTGGCAGTCCGATAAATCAGGTCCGGCGCTCCACAGGTGGAGATTGATCCGTTCCGCCAGCACTCGCTCGAAAAGTTTGCCCGCCTCGTCAAGCAAGCAGATGGGCCTGTACGCAGACGGTGAATCCGCCGGCCTGCCCTCTTTCCTGAGTAGCACGAGTCGCGCCCGCTTCCACTCCGTGGGGAAGCGCCCCGCAGCCAGACAGTCGCTCAAGAGGCGCTGGAATCTTTCACCCAACACGCCTAGAGCTAGCACCCAGGCCCGACCCGGGATTCCGTCGGGTCCTGGGGCAGTGTTGCGCGCTGCTAGGCGTCTGACGGCTCGCTCCAGCTCCTCCTTTCCCACGTCGTCCATCTGTGGGGGTGTCTGCAGTGTTGCCGTGCACGGTACGCTCGGCGGGCTGTCTACAGCTCGCGGGAAGAGAGTGTCCACCACTCTCGTCGTGAGGCCGGGCTCCAGTGTCTCAGTCAATGGAGGGACCCACGGTCTGAGCTTATCCATGACCATCTTGTATGGACGCCCCCATGGGTCCTCGTTGAGGCTGTCCACGAGCTCGCGGTAGGCCCTCTCCTTGGCGTCTGCGACAGCCGCTTGGAAAACCTTTATAGCCTCCCGATACACGGCATATGCTGCCGTTCTCTCCTCAGTGGAAGCTTGGCGCCGTCTGCGCGCCCGCAAGTAGGCCCTTCTGGCAGTGATGCACGTAGCACGCATGTCTGCCAAGTCGTTGGACCACCAGTAGGTGGCGGTGCGCTCGGTCGGTCTTGCACGGGGCATGGCAGTGTCGCATGCCTGAGTCATTCTCTCCCGGAACCATGCTGCCTCCGTATCTGGATCCGACATAGGAGGCGGCTCCACCCACGCCGTGACACTGGCAGCCGCAACGAGCAGGTCCCGGTCGAGTTTCCTCAGCGCCCATCTCTTTGGTCGATTTACACCCCGTTGCATCTCGTGTCCGGTGCGCACCGCCACCTCCATGAAGATGTACTGGTGGTCTGATAGGGTGATCAGCTCCTCCGCCACTCGCCAGCCAGACACCAGAGCGTTTGCTGATGGGGAAGCCCAGGACAAGTCCACGATGGACTCCCCCTGCCACCGCACACAGGTGCTGACTGACCCCTGGTTTAGGAGCCCAAGGTTCAGGCACGCCGCCCATTCCAAGACAGCCTCCCCCTTGGGTTCGTCCCGGGGCCCGCCCCATGCACATGCGTGGGCGTTGAAATCTCCGAGAATTAGCACCGGGCGCGGCTGACAACGGCGGACGCAGGCTGCAAGCTCGTCCATGTATCCCTCGAACACCGCTAGGCTGACATTGGGTGACACGTAGCAGCCAACTACAGCGACTGAGCCCCATAGAACTGCCACGAATCCTGGCCCCCTCTCCAGTAGTGAACACGGCGGAGATCCTTCTCTACCTCCCCAGTACACAGCTACAGAGTTGCTGTCATCACCGAACCAGCGGGGATGAGCAGCTACCCGGTAAGGCTCCGCAACAACGGCCAGGGCAATCTTATGTTCCGCAAGGGTCTGCAGTAGCAGGTCCTGCGCCCTGCGGCAGTGGTTTAGATTGCCCTGGAGGATTTTAAGTTGGGCCTGGAATGTGATGCCTCATTTCCTCCTGCTGCGAGCTAGGGCCCGGCTGACTCGGCGACGACGAGACTCCCTCTGCAACTCTGGTGACTGGAGGGGCCTGCTTTCCCCTCTTCTTTTTCCCCTTCTCGGGGGCAGCGCACTTTAGTCCCATCTCATGGTCGGAACGCAACCCGCGGCCTGAACAGATAGGGCAATTGGGAGGGTTTGAGCATGTTGCAGCTTTGTGGCCTAGTTCGCCACATTTGAAGCAGATGTTGCTTCGGTCCACTGTGCTCTTACACTCATCCCTCACGTGTCCAGTCTCTAGGCATCGATAGCATCGGGCCGGCTTCTCAGGCAAATACCTTACTCGGGCAGCTATCCAGTCGCCAATCCGAAGTCGGCGTTCTGCCGTCACCGCTTTCACTGCTGTGAGGGGACAACGGACCCACACCGTGCCTAGTTGACGTCCGCTTCTTCGGATTGTACCTACTTTGACTTCCTCGGTACTGCAGCCGCCTGTACCTGCAACCGCGGCCGCCACGTCTGTTGGGGTGACCGAGTCATCGAGGTCCATGACTCTGATTTCGCCCGTTTTTACGGGACGCGCTACCTTGACTGGCAGGTCTGCGAGGGCCTCTCTGAGTCGCCCTGCTAGTCTATCCGCATTGCCAACGCTTTCGGGACCGGACACCTCCAGCAGGATTCCCCCGTTTCGGCCCTTCCTTTGCTGTAAATCAGTGATGCCACATTCGCTAAGCTTTACCTTGGCCTTGGCAGTGGCCATCACTTGCGCGTACGTGGCCTCCGAGCCCTCCGCAATCGTAAGCATAACAGCTGCCGACTTTGGTGGCCGTGGAGGTTTCGGCTTCTGGTTCCCCTTCTGCTTAGCGGGCTTTGGTGCCGGCTTCTTTCCCCCACCCTTGCCAGGTTTGGCCTTTTTGGCTGCAACTTCTGACCACGATGCCGGGCCTGGCCTTTCCGCAGGTGCAGCGGGGACCGCAGGTATTGGGGGCAGAGGCTCCACTGGGAGGGGTGCCTTTCTAGCCTTCTTTTTCCTCTGCTTTTTCGCCGCTTTCCCCTTAGTACTCGACGCAGGGCCAGCTCCTGTCGACACCAGCGGGCAGTCAGCAGTTTTGGCTGGTACGGCCTGCTTTTGCACCAGTGCGGGTCGAATGGCCCTGTCCGGGAACAGCTCCGCTCTAAATGATGCGAGCTTGGCCTCAATCATTGCCCCGACCTGCTCCAAAACGGAGCCCTGGGGTTGGTTAGCCTGAGCGATATGGGGTGGGACAGCAGGAGTGGTAGTCCTACCAGCGTCTTGCCTCCGCATGCTCTTCACCTCAGCAGCTAGAGCAGACACCTGTGTCTCGAGGGCAGTCAGTTGGGAACGCAAAGAGGCATTCTCGCTCTCCAGCTGCTGAACTCTTTCCGAACCCGATGACCGCTGCAACATCTCCTCCATGGCGGCCCTGGCGGTTCTCGCCGCAACGCGTAGCTCCCGCACGAAGAAACCCTTAAGATTCGTCGACTTGGCCGCAATCGACTCCACCACCGTCATCTTTTCGCTGATTTGGGCACCCAGGTCAGCTGTGGGCTGTTGCCTCATGTGCTCAGCGAGGTCGTCCGGTGTGGGAAGACTCAGGGACGTTCGTGTGACTGGGGGAGGCTGTGTCAAGTCAACACTTTCGTCGAGTGGCGGCCGTTTGCCCCTGACCCTCTTTGCACCGCTGCTGGCAGGCACTGCGTTGTCACGCTTCCTCTTTCTTGCAGAACCGGTGGACCACTGTGAGGACTGCGAGCAGTCAGACTCGTAGTTGGCCTCCGACAACCTCTCCAGCTCAACAACTGCAGGAACGGCGAAACAGCTCGCGATGAGGCGCTGTTTCTCTTTGTAAGCCTCCTCTTTCTCCTTTTCCTTCTCCTCATCTCTCTCCCTCCCTAACTCATCCTTCTCCTTCTCCGTCTCCTTCTCCATCTCCCTATCAACGTCCAGCATAATTTTGTCCCCCCCAGAATACGTGGGACAGCCCGAGCTGAGAAGCTCGGAGAGGGATTCTCCGACACCGGAGGTGCCGGTACCCTCCTGGGGTAGTTTCTTTTTAAATTGTGCTGCTTCCATTGTTCAAAACTCTCGGTATATCTAAGATATCGTTTGCGGTACGCCTGCCTGGATGAACCAGATAGGCGCTACCCAGGCTTAACCCTTTCGGCTCCACGTCGGCCTTATCGGCTTAAGCCCAGTACTGAAAGCGCCGCGCACATACCACTTCCAGGAGTTTTTATGGACTCTCCAGTCCGTACAGATTTTTTATAGAGGTTAACTCCTCGCGGCCCGACCGCTAACGGCAAGGCCCTCGGTCCCAGTGCGTTGGGATTCCGATCTGCTCACGCATGCACAGAAGGCATGCCCCACCCGAGCCCAGTGTGAAACAGGACCCAGGCGACGTCTACTGCCAGATTATTTGCCGCTAGCCAGCAAGATCCCATAAAGAGAAGTTGCTGACTAACGCCCAGGGTGCACCGACCCTTGCCACTTGCCCTTCCATCTGGTTCAGATTGAATCAGAGGGAACGGAAGCGGAAGGGTACACGTGGAGGTTATCTGGCCTAGCACCCCAACCTAACCTAACCTAACCTAACCTAACCTAACCTAACCTAACCTAACCTAACCTAACCTAACCTAACCTAACCTAACCTAACCTAACCTAACCTAACCTAACCTAACCTAACCTAACCTAACCTAACCTAACCTAACCTAACCTAACCTAACCTAACCTAACCTAACCTAACCTAACCTAACCTAACCTAACCTAACCTAACCTAACCTAACCTAACCTAACCTAACCTAACCTAACCTAACCTAACCTAACCTAACCTAACCTAACCTAACCTAACCTAACCTAACCTAACCTAACCTAACCTAACCTAACCTAACCTAACCTAACCTAACCTAACCTAACCTAACCTAACCTAACCTAACCTAACCTAACCTAACCTAACCTAACCTAACCTAACCTAACCTAACCTAACCTAACCTAACCTAACCTAACCTAACCTAACCTAACCTAACCTAACCACAATTGCGAAATGTCAAAAACTGAATAAAAAACTGTGTATGTGTTCTAGGCCCTAAAACCTGAAATTAAAATAAAGAAGCGGCAAGATAGTTAGTGAGATTAAGGACGTAGGAAATGGGAATCCCACCCACTATAGAATGAAAGATGATGAATGTAAGAAAGAACCAGTATGCAGAATGGAAGTACGAGAAGCATAAAAGACTGAACTGGAATGAAAAACCAGTATGCAGAATGGAAGTACGAGAAGCATAAAAGACTGAACTGGAATGAAAGAGTTAGATTAACATAGTCTCCGATCATGTTGGAGGTAGAAGCAAAAAAAAAAAAAAAAAAAAAAAAAAAAAAAAAAAAAAAAAAAAAAAAAAAACCTAACCTAACCTAACCTAACCTTTTTTTTTTTTTTTTTTTTTTTTTTGTTGTCGAGGGGGAAATCTTCAAAAGATACCCGACTTTCTGGGGGGAAAGCCGGGTTATGTGGGATTTTTACCCACTAAAACCCCCCCGGTGGCCCTCTTCGTGCGTTTAGAGGGGGGCTCCGGGATCTCAATGAACACTCCGGAACCCCCGCGCACTGTGCATTTCGGCACCCGTCTACTTTCAGGCAGGTAGACGCCTGAAAACCCTCGTCTACGGCAGTGTGCGGCCACCACACACCGCCGCCGCCACGGAGTCGCTTGTACGGTGGTTAGAGCCCCCACTCTTACCACCCGCAACTCCGGTGACTCCTTTTAGTCGCCTCTTACGACAGGCAGGAGATACCGTAGCCCTATTCTAAGCCCGGAACTACAGGGCTGGGTCCCCTTTTAGTCGGCTCCTACGACAGGCAGGGGATACCGTAGTCTTATTCTAAGCCCATGACTACAGGGCATTGGGGCCAGGGTGGGGCTGAGGAGCTCCACCTCTACGCCTCCGCCTCCTCGCAGGGTCGGCCCTCTCCCTCTCTCGCTCGGCCTCCTCCTTCTGGGACATTACCGTCTCGCAGAAGGATGTTACCGCGTCCCACTGGGGTTTGCCCGACAGCATATTCGCCACCACTGAGGGCAGCCGGAGGTCTCCCCCGATCGCAGCGACAAGGCTTTGTCTCTGCGATTGCCACGCGGGGCAGACCTCCAAGGTGTGCTGGGCGTCATCGTTTGCGAGATCACAGTGGTGGCATGCCGCTGATCTCTCTCTGCCGATCCTGTGCAGGTACTCACCGAAGCAACCGTGTCCGGTGAGCACCTGGGTCAGCCGGTACGTTATCTGGCCACTTGTTCGGCTCATCCAGTCATAAAAGACGGGCAGGATTGCCCCCACGACCCTCTGGCGTTGACTAGCCGGCTCTTGCAGTCGCGCCTTCCATTTCTCAAGGGCGTCGTCGTGCGCGGCTTGGCGCATCAGAGTAACAGCTCTGGGGGGCAGATCCTGCCCGTCCTCACGCCTGCAACGAAGATCGTTGTACACGGATGCGTCCATTGACGCCAGGATGTCCAGGGGGGGAAGCCTCGCCAGCAGACCCGCCGCTTCGTGGGAGATTGTGCGGTATCCGCGCGCCACCCTTATAGCTAGCCGGCGCTGCACGCTTAGCAGCTTTGCTTTGCAAGCGCGGTTGCCGGCCAGTTCATCCGCCCAGATTGGCGCGCCATATAGGGCAATGGACCGCACAACTCCCGAGTAGAGTCGTCGAACACTCTCCCGCGGTCCCCCAAGATTTGGCAGGATTCGGTGAAGGGCACCCGCTACCTTCTCAATCCGGGGGACTAGACGGTTGAAGTGCTCGACGAACTCCCAGCGACCGTCCAGTACGATGCCGAGGTATTTCATGAATCTGCCCACCTGGACATCGGCGTCACCCACGCGAACCGTAGAGCTAGGCGGTTCCGTGCCCTTGGGGAGGTCGTGAAACCATAGGGCCTCGGTCTTATGCGCGGCGACTCGCAGTCCCAGGGCCTGAATTCTGCGGACCACGCACGCAACTCCATACTCGGCGACGCGAGTCGTCCGCTCGAAGCCGTCGCCCTCTGCCAGAACCAGTGTATCGTCGGCATAGCACACCACTCGGACACCGACAGGGAGAGAGATTCGCAGCACCACGTCGTACGCGAGGTTCCACAGTAGCGGCCCCAGAACCGACCCCTGCGGAACCCCGCAGTACATTTCCCGGCTATGCAAAGCCCCGTCTCGACCCGTGTATTCGATGCCGCGGTCTCGGAAGTAATCGCCGACGACACTCTGTAGGTAGTGGGGCAAACCGTGATAGACGAGTGCCTCTCTGATGGCCTTCCAGGGCAGGGAGTTAAATGCGTTTACGATATCCAGACTAACCGCAAGCACCACCCTGCCCTGGGACACTGCCTCCTGCGCAATGGAGCGGACGCGAAGGATGGCATCCACGGTTGAGCGTCCGTGTCGGAAGCCAAATTGGCAGTCCGAGAGGTCCGGCCCGACGCTCCACAGATGGAGGTTTATGCGCTCCGCTACCACTCGCTCAAACAGCTTACCGGCCTCATCCAGCAGGCAGATAGGCCGGTATGCCGATGGCGAGTCCGCCGGTCTGCCCTCTTTCTTAAGAAGCACCAGCCGTGCCCGTTTCCACTCCGAGGGGAAGCGACCGGACTTCAGGCAGTCGGTTAGGTGGTCCCGGAATCGCTCGCCGAGGACACCCAGCGCGAGCACCCAGGCGCGACCTGGAATTCCGTCGGGGCCCGGGGCGGTGTTTCGCACTGCTAGGCGTCTCACGGCTCGCTCCAGTTCCTCCCTGCCGACGTCCACGTTCCCCTCCTGGGCCGGTGGTGACCTCACTATCCGCGATGGGCTTGGCGGGTTGTCAGCAACTCGTGGGAATAGTGTATCCACTACATTCACCACGAGGCTAGGCTCACGCCCCCATGGGTCCTCGTTGAGACTTTCCACGAGCTCATTGTGCGCCTTCTCTTTCGCGTCAGCGACGGCCGCTTGGAAAGTAGTGGTGGCCTCCCGATACACGGTATACGCTGCCACTCTTTCCTCGGAGGAAGCTTGTCGCCGCCTGCGGCTTCGCAGATAGGCTCTTCTGGCCCCCAGGCACCTCGTCCGTAGTTCTGCGAGGTCGTCAGACCACCAATAGGTAGCGGTGCGCTCTGCCGGCCTCGCTCGAGGCATCGCAGCGTCGCAGATCTGGGTCATTCGCTCCCGGAACCATGCTGTCTCCGCCTCCGCGTCGGCAGTGACCGGTGCTTCCACCCATGCTGCAGTGTTCGCGGCGGCCACGAGCAGGTCCCGGTTGATCTTCTTCAGTGCCCATCGCTTTGGCCGTACGACTTCTCGACTCTGCGCTCCGCGGCCAGGGCGCACCGCCACATCTATAAGGATGTGGTTGTGGTCCGACAGAGTCAGCAGCTCTTCGGCGACCCGCCAGCCCGACACCAGGGCGCTCGCCGATGTGGACGCCCAGGACAGGTCGACTATTGACTCGCCCTGCCATCGCACACAGGTGCTGACCGACCCCTGGTTTAGGAGCCCAAGGTTTAGGCACGCCGCCCATTCTAGGACGGCCTCCCCCCTGGGCTCGTCCCGGGGCCCACCCCAGGCGCGAGCGTGGGCGTTGAAATCTCCGAGGACAAGTATTGGGCGAGGCTGATAGCGGCGGACACACGCTGAGAGCTGGTCCATGTAGCCCTCAAACACCGCCAGGCTGACGTTGGGTGAGATGTAGCAGCCAATGACTGTTACTGGGCCCCATAGTACTGCCACGAAACCCGACCCCTTTTCCAGCAGAGAACATGGCGGAGTTCCCTCTCCTCCCCCCCAATACACCGCTATTGAGCCGTTGTCGTCGCCAAACCAACGGGGATGGGCAGCTACCCTGTAGGGCTCCGCAACAATTGCCAGGGCAATCTTGTGCTCCGCGAGGGTCTGCAGTAGCAGGTCCTGCGCCCTGCGGCAGTGGTTAAGATTACCCTGGAGGATCTTAATTGGGGGATGGAATGCTAAGCCCCTGTTTCCTCCAAGCGCGGGCTAGGGCCCGGCTGGCTCGACGACGACGAGCCCCCTGCTGCGGATTTGGAAACGAGAGAGGCCTGCTTTCCTCTTTGTTTCTGCCCTTTTTTAGGGGCGGCGGTGCAATTCTGCCCCATCCTATGGTCGGCGAGCTGTCCGCGTTCTGCGCAGATCGGGCACTTAGGTGGGGCAGAGCACGTCGAAGCTTTGTGGCCTGGTTCTCCACATTTGAAACAGGCGTTGCTTCGGTCAACTGTGCTCTTGCACTCGTCCCTCACGTGCCCGGTCTCAAGGCACCGATAGCACCTTACGGGCTTCTCGGGCAGATACATCACTCGGACTGCCGCCCAGTCACCGATGCGCAGCCGGGGTTCCGCCACTACCTTTCTTACCGCCGTCAATGGACAGCGGACCCACGCCGTACCTAACCGGCGACCGTTTGCGCGTATGGGGCCGACTTTAACGTCCTCGGCACTACAGCCACCCTTGGCAGCAACTGCAACCGCAACTTCCGCCGGGGTGACCGACTCGTCAAGGTCCATGACCCGGAATTCGCCTGTCTTTGCGGGTCGCACCACCTTAACGGGCAGGTCCGAGAGGGCCTCTTTAAGGCGCCCTGCAAGTTTGTCAGCATTGCTGACGCTCTCCGGGCCGGTCACCTCTAGCAGGATACCTCCGTTTCTGCCTTTCCTCTGCCGAATGTCAGCAATACCGCATTCGGCGAGTTTTACCTTCGCTTTGGCAGTGGCCATCACCTGCGCGAAGGTGACCTCCGAGTCCTGGGCAAGCGTGAGCATAACCGCCGCCGACTTTGGCAGTCTTGGTGGTTTCGGCTTCGGCTTAGCCTTCGAGCTGGCAGGCTTTGTTGCTGCTTTTTTCGTCCCCGCCTTGGCAGGTTTAGCCTTTTTGCCTACCACCTCAGACCACGATGCCAGGTTTGGCGCTTTCGCTGGTGCAGCGGGTACTACGGGCACTGGCGGTAAAGGCTCCACTGGAAGGGGTTTCTTTGCAGCCATCCCTTTCCCTTGCCTTTTGGCACGTTTCTGCTTAACGGCAGGCGCAGGCGCGAGGGCAGTTTCCGTTGCTGGTGGTGTACCGCCGGCCGCTTTGGCTACTTCTGCCTTCTTTTGACCCAGCGCAGGGCGGACAGCTCGATCAGGGAAGATCTCCGCTTTGAAGGCTGCAAGTTTCGCCTCAATCATAACCCCGACCTGCTCCAAAAAGGAACCCTGGGGCTGGTGGGCTTCAGCGACCCGAGGCGGGCTGGCGGATCTCCCACGGTCCTGCTCCCGGATGCTTCGCACTTCGGCAGCGAGTTCGGACACCTGTGCCTTGAGGGCAGCCAGTTGGGAGCGCAGAGAGGCATTTTCGCTTTCGAGCTGCTGCACTCTCTCTGAGCCCCCCGTCCGCTGCGCCATCTCCTCCATGGCGGCCCTGGCGGTTCTCGCCGCGACGCGCAGCTCACGCACGAAAAGGCCCTTAAGGTTTGTCGATTTGGCCGCGCTTAAGGTTTGTCGATTTGGCCGCGATCGACTCCACCACCGTCATTTTCTCATTGACTTGAGCGCCCAAGTCAGCTGTGGGCTGTTGCCTCATGTGCTCAGCGAGATCGTCCGGTGCGGGAAGGCTAAGGGAAGTCCGTGTGGCTGGGGGAGGCTGCGTCAAATCAACACTCTCGTCGAGTGGCGGCCGCTTGCCCCTGGCCCTCTTCGCACCGCCGCTGGAAGGCACTACGTTGTCCCGCTTTCTCTTCCTCGCAGAGCCGGTTGACCATTGCGATGACTGTGAGCAGTCAGACTCATAATTGGTCTCCGACATCCTCTCCAGCTCCACGACAGCAGGAATAGCGAAACAGCTCGCAATGAGGCGCTGTTTCTCCTCGTCAGTCTCGTCTATCTCCTTTTCCTTCTCCTCATCTCTCTCCTTCCTTCCGTCATCTTTCTCCTTCTCCCTCTCCTTCTCCTTCTCCGTCTCCTTCTCCATCATTTTCTCCCTATCAACGTTCAGCATAATTTTGTCCCCCCCAGAATACGTGGGACAGCCCGAGCTAAGAAGCTCGGAGAGGGATTCTCCGACACCGGGGGTGCCGGTACCCTCCTGGGGTAATTTCTCTTTTAATTGTGCTGCCATTGTCAACTGTAATCTCTCGATAAATCTCAGATATAGTTTGCAGTACGCCTGCCTGGATGAACCAGGCAGCCGCTACCTGAGCTTAACCCTTTCGGCACCATGTCGGCCTTATCGGCTTAAGCCCAGTACTGAAAGCGCCGCGCACATACCACTTCCAGGAGTTTTTATGGACTCTCCAGTCCGTACAGATTTTTTATAGAGGTTAACTCCTCGCAGCCCAACCGCTAGCGGCAAGGCCCTCGGTCCCAGTGCGTTGGGATTCCGATCTGCTCACGCATGCACAAAAGGCATGCCCCACCCGAGCCCAATGTGAAAACAGGACACAGGCGACCTCTACTGCCAGATTATTCGCCGCTAGCCAGCAAGATCCCATAAAGAGAAGTTGCTGACTAACGCCCAGGGTGCACCGACCCTTGCCACTTGCCCTTCCATCCGGTTCAGATTGAATCAGAGGGAACGGAAGCAGAAGGGTACACGTGGAGGTTATCTGGCCTAGCACCCCAACCTAACCTAACCTAACCTAACCTAACCTAACCTAACCTAACCTAACCTAACCTAACCTAACCTAACCTAACCTAACCTAACCTAACCTAACCTAACCTAACCTAACCTAACCTTTTTTTTTTTTTTTTTTTTACCAGGGGAAATCCTTTATGGATACCACCACACCTCGTGGGCAGGCGGGTGGTTATGTGGGACTCCCGCCACTGGTCGGTATACCCACTAAAACCCCTGGGGTGTTCCTCCGCTGCGCTTGGTGTCGGGGCCACGGGCACGCTTTCGCACTCCTCCGCGGCCCCGACAGCGCTGGTCCAAACAGGACCCCAGCTCTGAGCTTTCGCTCCCTCCAGATTGACGACGTGCCGAACACCAGACACGTCGTCATCCACCACCCGAGACCGTCCAGTACTGGGCGTCGGATAGCACCCGTATCCGACAGCCCTGGTCCCAATGCGACGGGTCGATTAACGTGGCCCCGCGCCAGCCACGACGGCTGCGGAGGACAGGGAGAGCGGCCAACGCAATACCGACACTCCTCTTCCCCCGCAGCCGCGCCTACTACTACGGCTGCAGAGGATAGGGCGAGCGGCCGACGCAATACCGACACGCCTCCTCCCCTGCAGCCCCACCGCCTCCGCCAACACGTTGGCGGCACCCGTTAGGGCCGCTGGCAGGATGGATAGGCTGCCGCCCGTCCATCCCGCCGCCGCCCCCGCCACGATGGGCCCGGCCGCCCTACATTTAAGTATTTAGCTGTAAGAACTAGATAAGAAACGTGTGTGGTACACAACACCTGTACCAAATTATATTATAAGTAAGCTTTATATGTGGAGCATAAGGAGAATAAAAAAAAAAAGGGACAACAAAGAGAAAAACGTAAAACAAAGGCACGGACCCCGCGTCTGTGGAAAAATGGTGTATTATTAAAAAAAAAAAAAAAAAAAAAACCTAACCTAACCTAACCTAACCTCGACGAAGTCGTAAATGGTATGCTTGTCAAATTTAAAGTCTCGGCTTACACACAACCATACCGCGATGTAGAAAAACCTTAACGCCATCTAGCGTTTTTATTGTTCTTGTTGTGGCTGAATGATGATGATGAATTTTTAAGAAGAGAATACTTTTAAACTTCAATAGTGCTGTAAATATTTTAGTTAAAAAAAAAAAAAAAAAAAAAAAAAAAAAAAAAAAAAAAAAAAAAAAAAAAAAAAATTAAGAAGCAAGCAGATAAAATAAACCTTCTTTCTACGGAACCCTACATTGTGCCGGGCCCCACACGTACTTGGCCGGTTTTCATTGCAAAGGTTACTTTTTAAGAAGAGAACACTTCCTTTGTTGCCACCTTAGAACACCATAACTGGTGCCTTTTCAAGGCTTCTCGTGGTATTTTTTATTATTTTTATTTTTATTCGTGGTATTTAGCGGTATTTCAGGAATCTGGCAACTCATTTGCTGTAGTGTAATCCCCCTTCTGTTCCAGAGTTTCATAAAATTCTATCCTTACTCTGTGACCGGGGAACCCCCAGGAGGCGCACTCGTAATTTGATGTTTTCTTTTTAGCTGACATTCTATGTCCCGCCTGATTTTAAACTGTGTGTGTTGTGTTGTTGAAATTGCTTAAAGTTTGATAGAGTCATGTTTTGTAACAGTAACACTGTTAGTAACTCTATCAAACTTTAAGCCCTTTCAACAACACAACACACACACTACAGTTCAAAGTCAGGCGGGACATATAATGTCAGCTAAAATTTACGTAATTTATGTACGTTAATAATATGTAACATTATATAATATAATTATTAAGAACTACTACTATTTATACATGTAGTTCGCATTTAATTTAAACTCGGTTTTCTTTAGTCTAAGATTTTTAAATGCAGGTGTTTTTTTAAAATCCACATTTGTTAAATCTGGCAACATTTTACCTATGACCTAGCACTTAAAAAAAAAAAAATCCAAGGTGGCAACACTGAACACTAGTGTCTATGGTATCTGTCATTTCGTTTCAGAGTTGCCAGATGGGGGGTGTTCCCTTCAAATTCAGAGGTTTTTGCTTAAGGGAGAATTTTGGAGGGAGAAGTTCAAACTTCTACTTTTCGCTGATTGTGAAAATGGCAGTGAAAAAATCGGACGGAACGCAGTAAATTAAAGATAATTTGTGCATTAGGTTGTCGATTGAAACTGTAGAGGCAATCAATGGGGGTGGCAACTGTCAATAAAATCAAAATGGAGGATGTCCAGTTTTCTTGACTATTTGTATGGGAAAAGCACCATATTTGCGATTATATAAACCCCGGAGATGTGTAGTGTCTTTTTTCAAATAAATCTGTGCCTACGCATTTACTGCTCAGTTTGCAATAAAAAAAAAAAAAACTGTGGCTCCAAAACCATTTGGAGGAAGTAAATCGATTATCAAGATGTCTGAAGGTTATGATTCAAGTAAACAAATAACAAAAAAATATTTCTATGCAGGTAAATACCAATAATGCTAATGAAATACATTTAAATCACAGTTAAAAGCTAGGTTTTATCATTTTTGTTTGCTTTCAGGTCCGCATCTTTCACACTCGTTAAAAACAGAGTGTTTAGGTAAATAGACTATTAAACCTAAAACGAACTAAAAACGAGAAGCCTTGATATCAATGATTCAACCCATTTAGCAAATGTAAAGTCGGCCATTATTGCTGCATTTGTAAGTGAAGTAAAACAATGTTCCTAGGTACTTGTAAACATTGGTGTAAATAAAATCATAATCATACATTGTGACACGCATTTCTTTGGGCCTAAGCCCGTATCTCAAAATAGGTAAATAGCATCACTTAATTAGGTACCCAGAGCCAGCCAATACCATTGAACTGGGGGAAAATTGGGGCAGATCTGAATAGATATCAATACTTCTGATACCACCATTTAGTTGTTGGTGATAGGAACCTTCAAGTAGTAGTCCTGCAGCAGCATTTTATGCTCATAAAACTGCTTCGTTTCCAAACTGGAATAAAATTAAGAGTTCATATAGAAATAGTATGATTTTATGAGTAAGTTTACATGGTACACAGTGTGGATGATTTTACAACGATTTTCGATGTTTCTGAGTAGGTAACTTTCTTAACTAAATTTAATTTTACACTTTATAATCAATAAATCAGCCAGTAAAGAGGTATTTAATCAAAGGTATCCAATTATTTCTGCAAGAAATGTTTAAAAAGTATTTTTGAGGTTAACTCTGTATTCCTTTCGCGGTATATAAAACTTTGCTTTTTCGTATAAACTACAGATTTCCTTTTTTTTTATCGAAATGCATTTCATGGCGTTTTTATTTTATTTTATCTCAGTGGCGCCATCTCTAATTAGTTCCGTGTTGCCATCCCCATTCTTAGAATTCGTTATTCAATGCCTAAATTATGCATGTGTTTTGTTCCGTCTCCGCAGATGTTACCTTGAGGTTTAATTCAGAAAAATATTATTTAATTGAAAGATGTGAAGCTCGAAGATGTGTCGAAAGCCTTAGCTTCTTTATAAATCTTTTTTTTAAATAAACTTTGTGTTTTATAAACATACCATTTTTCTGTTTTTATTCTTTAAATTAAAAAATACTTTGTGGAGGTTTTTCTTTCGAAAATGGCTATTGTCGGGGAGATTTTGTTCAGATTTGAGGGGAAATTCAAAGGGCGATCTGGCAACACTGTTTCGTTATTCCGTTGAGTTTGTGCGTAAAATGTGATGTAAAGAGAGAAATCGCGTTGTAGAAAATCATACTTTTACTTTTAAAATTGTTGTCCCTGCCTAGTTTTTTGTAACAGAGAAAAAATACCACCGCGTTCATATCTTAGACTTTTCGTATAGGTGTATTTGCCGTCTTAGCACTAAACTAAAAAAATGGAATTGGTGAGTGACCTTTATAATTTAGCTTATTTTGGTGATTGTTTTTGATTATTATATTATTGTATATATATTGTAGTATATACTAAAGTTCACCCACAAACTCTTCGAACCAGCTTCCTCATAACACCACGACAGCTTTCAATATCGATTTTGAGGTTATCAGTAGCTGGTCCTTTGCTGTGCAGAGCGTCATGGCGAACCAGCTTCTTCATTTAAGACCACGATGGTTGTCAATATCGATTTGTAAGTTATCAGTAGCTGCTCCTTAGCTGCGCAGAGCGTCCTGGCGGCCACCTACCGTGTTGATGAAAATCACATCGAAACGAGGACTAGGTTCTGAACCTGCTTCAATTCGTGTCGCGGCTGGGACAGGAGTGTCCCAGTAGCAAAACAATGTAAATGGCTCCTGCAACTTCCTTGCACGCTTCACAGAATGGATCAATCATGGTCATTGATTTTGTTATCTTTGTTATTTTGTGAATGATTTTTACCATTACAATTAGAAAGGAATCTGCTCGAGCATTTATACTCAGTCTGTTGTGTGTAAGCCTCAATGTTCTTCCTAAAGCGACCTTTCAATCTCATCCATTCAAACTTTACCCACAGAAGCGTTTGCCTTACCCATGTGGCGAGCACATGTCAACTCTGCGCGCGCACTATAAACTGCAACATTCCTACATCTCGCAAGCAAAATGTTTCGCATTTTGCACCATAAATATAACGTCTGACGAACATCAGTCGGACCGGCCGTCCACAGGCATATGAGCTGCCTGGCGGAAAATTTCCCTTTATAGTGGAAGAGCACGGTCACCAGCTCTTCCCTAAAGCCACAAACTATTTGAACTGCGAGGTGCTAGTGCAGGAGGTGCTAACACTAGTGTCCGTTAAAATTTTATTAATAAAATAAAAGTTCCAGGCAGCCAAAGCATCTTGCTCCTGTTTAGCAATCTGTTCCTTTTAGCCATCATTGCGCTGTCAAAACAGACTTCCATTATGGCTGATTTTGTACCTTCAGTTGGTTTCCTGCCATCTCCAGGTGGTGTTAAGACATTGTAGTGCAGTTACACCTTCTAGCTCCAATTAGAATAGCTACATGTGTATGAGTCTAATATACAACATCAAACTGTATGCACGCATCTCATTTGATAGTACCAACAAATGACCTTGCAACATCCTCTTGTTCTCGTTCCTGTGGGATACCATTGTAGAGCAATTTTGGATGGGTGGTTGTCAGATCTCACTGTATGCTATCTTATGCCACATTTGCATCTTTATTTTTATCGACTCATTTAGGTATCTAAATATTTATGAATATTAAAACTTACCTGCAATCAACAAATGTAGTCAATAAATAGACTATTGCAATGATGATATTATGTTTGCAGATAAAGTTTATATTCACAATTCAGTTAAGTTAAAAATAAGTATGTTAATGGTTGATCCACTATTTGAATTTGTCATTTCTAAATGTAAATACTCAGTACGCTATATCTTTTGAGGTAACCTATAATTCATTATTAAGAAATGAGTTAAATTGTGAAGAGCTGGTTGGTATCCCCAAAAAACAAAATTAAAAAATTCAAATTTATATCAGTAAAACAAACTAAGTGTGCTTAACACACACGTACCATCCTTTTCTCAAAGCAGTTCAGGCCATTTTCGATCCCCTATAAGTGTAAACACGGTATATTTAAATTTCATTAAATTTGAACGAGTACTTTAAGAATGAATAACTAGTCATAGGTCTTAATTTTGTTACTCACTGACTGACCGATCATCAAAACTCTAAGACAAACAAACATTTACGTACAAGCACATACATTGCTTCTGGCCCCACACTAGGATACCCTGTGTCGTGGAAACCAGAAACAACAACATCACAAACACGTAAACACCCAAGACCTGGGGTTTTTTTGTCCCCAGTCGGGATTCGAAACCGTGACCTCTCGCATGGTAAGCAGATGCGCTACCGCTGCGCCACTTCTACTTCTAGCAGTGTATAAATCAAGAAAAAACTAAAATATTTTGCAATATTGGTCCAGTTTGCCCATGGATTGTCTTGGCCATCGCATGAAAATGTATCCTTCGATTAACACATATTATATTTAATGAGATTGTTTAGTGCGTTTGCCAAGTCAATCCTTTTATTGATCTCACAACTTTTTACGGTAGATAGAAGAACTGAGTTGCGAGACTTGGTTTTTTACAAGTTACGTTTTTAAGGGCATTTTTCTTATCCTGTACTAAGTTTTCATTGAGAAAATTTGATTCCAAAATGAATGGTTTTGGAAAAAAACCTTTCTTTATTAAAAACCTACCTACATAGGTATCGGAAAACAAAAATATATTTAAAATGTCCCTAATTTAGTGATGCATCAAACACTCAGACCACATTTATCAAAAATTTACTCATTTTATTACAATAATTAAAAATGTTAAATTGTGCGAGCGAGACAACATGCTCCACGTAAGAACAGTCTCGATAAGAGTCAGTTGATTTTAAGTCAAATAGGAGTAGAGCATATCAAATGATTGTGTTGTTTCAGTTGCAGGGTGGCTTGGCCGGCGCGTACGCCGCGGCGGGGGCGGGGTTCGCACCGGCCGCGTACGCGCCGCCCGCCCCGCCCGCGCCTCCCGCGCCGCCAGCTGCGCCCGCCCCGCCCGCCCCGCCCGCCCCGCCGGCGGCCAGCGCGCCGCTCTCCAGCCTGGCCGGCGCCGGTAAGTGCCCGCCCCGCCCCCGCCCCGCGCCCCCCCCCGCGCTTCCCGCGGCCGCCGTGTGTGGGCCTCGCTCTAACTCCAGCGCTGTGCTCGCTGTTCCAGGCGCTGCGGAGTCGGGCCGGCGCCACCGCGAGCTATCTCCTTGTCCACAGTCTCCGGTCTACGCTCGAATCTCTCTCAGTGATCAGTGTTTCTGCTTTCTGTTGCAGGGTAGCTTGTAAGTTAGGTTATTGCTAGAGGCTTAGGAGCGCCTTCAGCGGCCGCAGCGGCGCAGCGCTCTCCGACACATGTACTTACCTCTCATACATATTTAGTACTTACTGTGTAGCGGAGGCGCGGGCGACCGTCGCGCCGGCCCCGAGGCACGGGCGACGGCAAGAGCGGCTTGCGTCCATGTTCGCCTGCTAAATTTACTATATTGGCCTTTGGCGAATTATTTTTCCACTCGCTTTGCACTGGCATGGCTCGATGAATCAATTCAGTTTAAATCCGCATAAGCCTAGACCATTATAGTGAATGTGGTGTTGTGTAGGGTCGCAGCCGCAGCTGCAGCCGCAGCCGCCCGCGGCTCCCCTGCGGGATTGTTCAGCTGAGGCGAAGTGTGCCAGGACGCGTGAAAGGGGATTTCTAGTGCCGTTGATATCTTATTTTCTTTTCAATGAGCACAAGGGAATGTGAGTATGGTGTGCTCCTGTACGCCAATGTGTGTGTAAAGTGCTTCGGCAAAAATGGGCAGTTTAAAATGATTACTATTGTTAATACGTTTATTGCACATAAGTCCACATTGCTGTTCGTAGAAGATGAACAGAGAAATGTTGTTCTTTATAAAGCCGGCGCTACACTTGGTCATTTGTATAGCTCATTTGGCAAGTGTTAACCATCCATTGCCGCGTTTTCCGATAAAACTTGAGCACTGACGTTATAAAAGCTGCAATGTATTAGGTATATATCGTCGATAAATTCGATGGTTCTCCGAACTGAATAAATAAATACGAATCCTCGTTAAGGACCACTTAGAAACTATGTAAGGTGTGTACATTTAAAAGGCTTACATGGTTAAGTTATATAAATATTATTAACACCGGATAAACTCCGACAATATTTATACAAATATTGTACACCGTACTATAATGCAACAATTTACTACTTTACTATACAGGATGTCCCACGGCTATGCCACATAGAACGAAAATACCTTGAATATTGTAGATGGAACATTTTACTGAAAGAAGACATTATTTTAATTTAAAAAACAATTTAAACTGTATTAATCATCATCAGCCATTTGACGCCTACTGCAGAACATAGGCCTCCTTCGTGGTTTTCATAACCATGAGGGGTTTTGCCATAATCGCCACGCTTGACAGGCGGGTTGGCGATCGCAGTATGCGGTTGGAATCTCAGGAAGACGCTGCTGCCCGTCTCCTGGTTTTTGATTTCCTTAGTCGCCTTCTACGACATCCCCAGAAGGAAATGGAGTGACGCTATTCTTAATCCGGCTCCACACGGAATCGAATAAACTGCATTCGAGCCCGCTACACGAGAAAAAAAATACCCTGTAGCTTTATCATACCGATCGAAAACCTTCTTCATAAGGACTATTTTTTGCTAAATGACATAATGTCAGAAATAAAAGAAAGACCACATTTGATGTGAAATTTTCTTCAGAAAAATGAAAAGCTTACATTGTTGTAAGGACATACAACTGACATTATCATTTTAAAGTATCTACCTATTACTAGTGAATCAGTACCCACTTGAGAAGTACGCATAATTTTCCTATTATAATTTAAGTGCATGATAAAATGATAAAGAGATACGTAACTAGTAGGTACCTGGTTGTATGCAACAAATCGGTTTTCTGTCCAATCAAGTTTCTGCCGTATCCTGAATCTGCCGAAAGACGCGTAAATGATTTTGTCTATCGCAGTGCGGCTGGCTGATTCTGAAGAAATAATTCAAAAATGTGTTCCATTTTCAATCATTTATTCTTTTGTTTCTGTGATTTTCATTTTAGAATTTTCGCATTGTATTGTGAATTTGTTACATAACCATGGCGTATCAAAATAATTTCGATTTAATGGAAGCATACATTTTGAACCACAAAAACATAACATTAGCCTTACAATGGTATCGCGAAAGATATCCTGATAGAAATACACCATCTCGACTTATTATGAAACGGTTGGTGGATAATCTGATAAAGGGACGTTGCGATCATCGCTTACCACAGCTGGGGCACCAAATGACAAACACTGACATTTTGATGTACTTTGAGGCAAATTCTAAAAGTTCAGTGAGGGTAGGTGAAGAACAAATCGAAATTTCGAAAAGCAAAATACTCCGTGTACTGAAAAAATACAATTTCAAAAGTTACGTTGAAGGACGATTAGTACAAAAATTACGGCCGGGTGATGCTGAAAGACGACTTATTTTCTGCCATGAAATCGAGAGGCTCATTCTAGAGTTTTCGAGAGGGTAGTTCAAATAAAATGAAATGTGCACTTTCGGACGTTTCGTAATGAACGTATGAATGAATGTCATTTCGATGTTTTAAGTATTCGCTTAATAGTAGATTATGTACTAAGGGAACAAAACCATGTATTATGTCATGGGCGGCATATTGAACCCTGAGCGGAGCGAAGGACTCCGAGTTAACTCGCGAGCGCAGCGAGGGAGTTAAATTTTAACTCCTGAGCGAAGCGAGGGAGTTATGTAGAGTCCTGAGTGAAGCGAGGGGTTCATACCGCCCGAGACTAAGACATGTTTTATTCCAGAGGTGAATACTCTACTTTTCACACCATCTGGGAGACAATAAAAAGACAGGGCTGCATAAGTTGAAAATATGTATTAAAACCTGAAATTAAATATAAAGTCCACACTCTTTTACGGCTTAGCAACTTAAATTGAATATAACTTTTAAATTCGTATTTGCAATTCGCGCCTTTTTTTCTTTTTTTTGTTGGTGTTTCGCGCGGTCACAGGACACAGTATTTCAGAAAAAAAAGAAAAAAAAGAGGTGAGTTTCGAACAACAATTCGAATTTCGAATTGCAATGCGGGGCTTCTCCATAGTTTTCATGCGAATTTTGACATTCTAAATTCAAATCACTTTATTCCCTAGGGAAATTCTTCATTATTATTGCCCTCGAGAGACAAGGCCATGCTTTACGATGATATTTGACGGTACGTAATAAGGCATTGTCGAGCAGGAGGTGTGAAAAACATTATAAAGCTTTCGATGTAATGAACGGTCGATCTAACGTTGTCGATCAATTGGCAATCGATGTAGGTATTGTTATTCGATTTGGCGTAGGGGACTGGTTGGTTTGGGATTGTTAAACCGGGTCCTCTTATTACATTCTTATTACGAAGGGCATCTCAATACGGAAAGGTATTTAGAAATACTTGAGATTTTAAGAAATGAGATAGATAATTTTCCGGTTGCAGAGCGACGAAACCTTACTTTTCAGCAAGATGGGGCTCCAGCTCATAACAGTGACAGAACAAGGGACTAACTCAATGAACACTTTCTTTTCTGGATCGTAACGAATGGACCAATAAGATGGCCGCCGAGATCCCCAGATCTAATCCCGTTAGATTTTTTTTATGGTGTTATGTTAAAAATTTGGTTTACAAGAACCAGTATGAAAGTGTGCACAAGCTATAAGCAGAACTTAGACGTATTATTCTGAATATCCACCACAACACGATCAAAAAATCGACAGGGAGCGATATAATCAAGAGTGCGACTGCATTCAACTGAATGGGACTCATTTTGAGCATTTGATAAAATAAATTGATTAATTTTGAATTAATTCAATTCAATTCAATTCAATTCAAATATTTTTATTCATTGTAAAAACAGAATGTTTACTTAATGAACGTCAAAGTTGCTAAAAGTTAAAAATTCATGGTCTTTCTTTTATTTCTTACATTATGTTATTTAGCAAAAAATTGTAGTGGAGTACGGCCTGTACCTTCCTCAGGGAAGAGACCCGTGCCCCTCGGTGGGGACATAATGGGTTGATGATGATTGATTGATGAATCCTTATGATGAAGCCTTTCGATCGGTATGATAAAGCTACAGGGTAATTTTTTTTCTCGTGTAGCGGGCTCGATTCCCGGTTCAAACTTGTAATTATTTAAAAATCTATGAAGGCAGTTTAAATTAAAATTAAAGTAATGTCTTCTTTCAGTAAAATAAAATGTTCCACCTACAATATTCAAGGTACTTTCCCTCCATGTGGCATAGGCATGGGACGGATGTCCTATATACGCGAATTACGAATAGCCAAGTAAAGTGCCGGCATAAGAACTAAATTAATAGTAGCTGACTCGGCAAACGTGGTTTTGCCATTATTAATTAGCCTACAATTCATAAAAATCGGTGAAGCCGTTTCAGAGGAGTTCGGTAACAAACACTGTGACACGAGATTTTTATATATTACATTTCCACTTGTTCTTCGAACTTACAGTCGAATAATTTATTCTTGGAATTATTTGTTTTTATTTTGTTGTTCGAACTTGGCTATTTGCATAGAGTTGACGTAAAATAGTGAGATGCCCGTTTTTGTCGCAGCTAAGTGTGAGCCTGGAGTATAGCACCAGCAGTAACCGGTCGTGTGTTACAGGCGCGGCGCTGTACGACTTGCGGCAAGTGGGTGACCTCTACACGGGTGAGTTTAGCTCAATATTTTGTTGCTGAAGCGACATTATCTAGAACGCGCACGTAGGAGATTTCTTTAGAGAAACTAACATCCTGACTGACAGTTGCTAGTCAGTATATCTATGAGAATATTATGTACGTCAGGAAAAATATAATTAATTTTAAAACCGTAGGTAGCCAACACAATGTAAATACTAGAAGTAAAAATAAACTTTATTTCCCAAGATTTAGGCTGGCAAAGGTTAATACATCCTTTATGGGGCATTGTATACGTTTTTACAATAAGATCCCTGAAGATATAATAAGCTTGCCTGAAGTGCGATTCAAAAAATGTGTACAGCGCACTTTACGCCAAAAGCGCTACTATGGCACTAAGGATTATTTAGATGACAAAGATGTGTGGAATTAAAGCCAGTTCAATGCATTCTAGTACTAGGTTTTAGAATATATGACATGTAAACTCTGTTCATTAAGGAATATGTTTTTCTGTCTGTACTTATTGTGTTAAATTTGTAAGTAGTACCTGGGGTAATGGAAAATGTCCCGTGTACTACCAATAGTTGCACCGGTAGTACCACGGGTAAGAAGTGTTTGAAAAGACTAAGTTTCGAGGTTTTTTTGTCCGTTTTTGAAACGGACACCTAGTTTTTCTTGTAACGTTCCATAAGTCACAGTTTCTGTGTTACTTTGAATAAAAATTTTTGACTTTGACTTTGACGTCGATTACCTATCCGCGACGAATCCGATGGCGTCGCCCGAAAACGTCTGAAAATCTGGAGCCTTTCGAATTTTTCCAGGTATTATTTTTCAGCCTGCGCGGCGCGGTTCGTTGAGCGAATTTTCGTAGGATTTAAAGCAAAGAATTTGGTTTCGTACGACTCGTGTAGGTGCACCTGCGTGTGGCCGATCGTTTGTTTAGTTGGTGCGTCCGTCGCAGGGCCGGGCGCGGCGGGCGCGACGCTGGCTGGCGTGCTGGGCGGGGCGCGCGCGCGCGTGTCCAGCGATGCGGCCGACGCGCTGTCCCGCGCCAAGAAGTACGCTATGGAGCAGAGCATCAAGATGGTGCTCATGAAGCAGACGCTGGCACACCAGCAGCAGCAGATGGCCTCGCAGCGCACGCAGGTGCAGCGCCAGCAAGCGCTCGCGCTCATGTGCAGGTACGCACGCACGCGTACACGTGCACACACACACGTACGCACGCACGCACGCACCCACGCACGCACGCACGCTCGCACTCGCACTCGCACACGCACAAACACGTACAAACACACGCACAAAACACACGCACAAACACACGCACAAAAACACGCACAAACACACGCACAAACACACGTAAAAACACACGCACACACGCATGCACACGCACACGTGCACACGCACACGCACACACACACGCACGCACACACGCACGCACACACGAACACGCACACGCACACGCACGCACACACGTACACACGCACACGCACACGCACACACGCACGCGCGCACACGCGCACACGCGCACACGCGCACACGCGCGCACGCACGCACGTACTCGACAATCTTCGAGCGACAATCTTTGTCAGTAGAGGTAGCATAAGGGCGCTAGGCGCGCACTCAAACGATGAAAGCCGCAACTTTCCAGTATATTTATTGTTAAATTTTAACCTTTTTAACCTTTTAGCGCCACAAAACGAGCGACACGCGTCCTCATGTTACATGTATTAACGTACTTTGTATGGTCCCCAATCCAGAGAAATTACGAACACATTGTCAGCATTTTACTTACAATTTACACAGTCTCCATCTCAATAGATTACAAACTAAGTTACACCATCCATATTTGAGAAATAAAATTTGACGGAAGCATTTACACACGAGTCACACACACACACAAACGCACGCGGCAGTGATGAGAGCGATACCGCGAGCCGCGTCGAGCCCGCTCCGCGCCGTGAGCCACTCAGCTGAAAAGATCTGAGCCGGCGCGGCGCGGCGGGCGGCGCAGCGCGGCCGCGTGCCGTGGTGACCCCCCTCCGCGCCCCCTCCCACCCGCAGGGTGTACGTGGGCTCGATCTCGTTCGAGCTGAAGGAGGACACGATCCGGCAAGCGTTCCTGCCGTTCGGACCCATCAAGAGCATCAACATGTCGTGGGACCCCGTCACGCAGAAGCACAAGGGCTTCGCCTTCGTCGAGTACGAGATCCCCGAGGCCGCGCAGCTCAGCCTCGAACAGATGAACGGCGTCATGCTCGGTGGACGGTCAGTACCTGCACTTACATTATATACTTTTTTCGGTGCAGTTAAAACCGGCCAAGGGATTCTTGGCGGGAACTTGAAAAAAGGCGGTCAATTTTAATTTCTGTCCTAAGTTTTAATTAATTTTTATTGTGAATAGTAGTTGTAAATAATTCTTGGATAGTTATAATTGGCTTAAGTAATGGACGGTAACGAGGGTGAGGGGGATAATCCCCCGAACCCCAAGGTTCGCAAGCGACAAAAGACTGATGGTGATGATGGCGTAGGCGGTGAGGAAATTGACTTTAAACCCTACTTTAAACCAAACTATAAGAGACTATATCCCGAAAACTCTGTTAATACCGAGTATAAAGTGTTTGTTGAAAGTCAGGACAATGAACGATTAGGGAATAAAAGCCCTATATACCTCAACCACATTTTTTCTGCTGAAGTAAAAGGTGTGGTGGCAATTCGTCGTGTCAATGGCAATAAAATTGTAGTGGTATTTAAACAATACAACACGGCCAACAACTTCATCAGCAACACGACTTTTCTTGAAAAGTACAAATTAAAGGCTTACATACCGGCTGCCCAAATTGAGCGAATCGGAATAATCCGGTTTGTTCCCACCAACATATCGAACAAGGAACTGTACTCGAAACTGTCATCGATATACGAAATCGTCGCCATCCGACGCTTCACGAAGAAAGTTGGGCAGACTCGTGTCGCCCTGCAGACAGTTAGCATTACCTTCTTGTCTAACTCGCTGCCCGATTGTGTCCAGTACGATCTATTCGCATACCGGGTGTTTGATTATGTGCCACCATTACAGCAGTGCTACCGCTGTTTTAAATTCAACCACTCTGCTAAAATTTGTAACGGCAAACAACGGTGTAGCTGCTGCTCTGGTGAGCACTCTTACAAAGATTGCGACAAACCCAATGAGCTATGTTGCGTTAACTGCGGTGGCTCCCATTTGGCGATTTCTAGGACATGCCCTGTAAAAATGAGGAAAATTATGGAAAAAAAGAATAATATAACATACGCCAGTGTTGCGGCTTCAAAAATAGGAGTAGATTTTCCTCGTTTGGACGCTCAAATTGTAAGGAACCCAACAAAACATAACAAAACTGTTAAGCCCCAGACGGAGTCTCAGTCTGCTGTTAATGACAAACCGATTGACAAATATAATGATGTAAATGTCACTACAGCTCACAATACAAACAATGTTTCGCCCACAAACATTAGAACACAAATTGTAGAAAATAATGATGTGTTGATGGCCCTTGTCAACACATTAGTGCAGCTGGGCAATAAGTCTGACGACGTGCCCATTACCACGGCATCAATAAAAGACATGCTATTAAAAAATCTTAAAATATAATGGCTCATACAAATATAACAATTCCACAGTTACGCATAGCGCAATATAATATACAAAGTGTTAACAGTAAAAAACCACTATTAATCAATTTTTTACAAAAAGAAAACATAGACATTTGTTTGCTTAATGAAACCTGGTTAAAAGATAACAACAATTTTAGAATCCCTGGTTATAATATCTACAGTAAAAATGCGGTTAATAAACACAATGGAGTAGCCATTCTAGTAAAACCTTACTTAAAATACACTGTTTTAGATACAGCTTTTTATGAGGATATACAGACTATCGCTATTTCATTGTCTACAGAAATAGGTACGATGACTATTTTATGTGTGTACTGCCCACCTAGAGGTGGTCATATCAGAATAAGGTGACTTTAATGCGCACCATGTTGCATTTGGATGTTTGTCGACTAAAGGTCGAGGTCAGGACTTATATAACGTAATTGACGAAAATGATCTATGCATTTTGAATGACGGAAATTATACAACTGTGAACCGCCCCACACAAAATCCTTCTGCTATTGATGTTACCTTTGCTAGTGCAAGTCTGACACCATTTTGTCAATGGTCTGTACATGAAGATCCTATGGGAAGTTATCACTATCCCACAATTACAGAAATAACTTTAGCTATTGACAAATATCAGATTAACCCTCCCATTGAAAAGTTTTTATTCAGTAAAGCTGATTGGAATAGGTATCACGAGTTGTCTGAAAACATATTTGATAACTTTACGGTAAATGTTGAAAACCCACTTGAGTCATATTCAGATTTTTGCTCTCGCTTAAACCATCTCAAGGAAATAACAATTCCGAAACTATCTAAAACAAGTAAATTTATTAGTAGGACCCCTACACCTTGGTGGAATCAATTATGTAAAAAAAGTGTTATTGCTTCGTATGATGCATTGAAATTATATAGAAGTGATCCTACCATAGAAAATTACATCAATTATAAAAAACTAGATGCTCTAAAAAAGAGAACAATTCTGGAACAGAAGAAGTCTGGATGGAATAACTTATGTAATACATTTAACAGAACTACTCCAATTAGTAAAATTTGGAACATGATTAAGATGTTTAAAGGTGTCAAGAGAAGTAACAAATTATATAGAGACGAGTTCATTTCCCCTTTTCTCGATAAGCTTTCAGATAATAGTAATTTGGCAGATACTAGTAACCTGAACAGATATTTTGATACGAATAACGACAATGGAGATTCGAATTTTTTGCTCAAATCATTTACATGGAATGAATTTTTGATGAGTTTACAGTCTAGACGTAACACAACTCCTGGTTTGGATAATCTACCCTACAGTTTGATCGGACACCTCCCTAAATCTGTACAGAAATTGTTTCTTGATATTCTTAATGCCTTATGGCTTAGCAACACAATACCAGAATCATGGAAAACACAGTGTGTTGTTCCAGTACTTAAACAAGATAAACCACCAGAGTTAGCTAATTCTTACAGACCCATATCTTTATCTTCATGCCTAGGCAAATTATTTGAAAATATGATTAAAAACAGACTTGACTGGTATGTTGAAGCAAATGGTATCATCCCCGATGTGCAATTTGGCTTTCGTCGTGGACGTAGTTGCGCTGACAGTTTCATCTCTCTGATATCCGACCTGAAAAATGCAAACAAATCAAAGTTACACACTGTATGTGTCTTTCTGGATGTTCAAGGTGCATTTGATAGTGTAGATCCTGGTATTCTCGTCAGGATTATGTCTAGTCTAGGCCTACCTGGACGACTCTGTAAATGGATATATGATTTTCTGAATAATAGAACACTTTATGTAAAACACAATAATATTTTACATGGCCCCAGAACTGCATCAAAGGGCACAATGCAAGGTGCCACATTGTCACCATTATTGTATAATTTGTATACAAGCGAAATTTGTAAATATGTAGATATGGGAAATGTTAATATCTTGCAATTTGCAGATGACATTGTACTTTACAGTAGCAATAGAAATGTACAGAATGCAATGGACAACATCAATGCGACTCTATGTCACTTAAGCCATTATTATAATGATATCCTACACTTGAATATCAATGCATCAAAAAGTAGTGTAATGATCTTTGGAAAAGACACTCCAACTAATGATGTTGTATATGGTGGGGAAGTTATAAATAGAGTTAAATCCAAAAAGTTTTTAGGTGTTATAATAGATCAAAAACTATCCTTTGAAGAACATATCAAGTATATTTCAAAAAATGCATTGAAAGCACTGAACATACTCAGATGCCTTGCTGGTGTCTCCTGGGGATCGGACCCCAAAACCTTATCAATTTTGTACAAAGCTATTGTAAGAAGTCATTTTGATTACAGCTCCATAGCATACTTAAATAGTAAACATATTAGCAAGTTAGATGTTTTACAGAATAGGGCTTTGAGAACAATTTCAGGCGCAATGTGTTCAACTCCCATAAGGGCCATGGAAGTTGAGACCAAGATAATGCCTTTAATCCTAAGAAGAATTCTATTGGCTGAGAGGTTTTGCCTCAAACTGTTTTATGCAAATAACTTTAAAATAATTAACAAAATTCTACCTGACGACTATGCCTCCACTGGTCCTTTGGCATCTGGGGAGTGCCTCTTGGCTGGCAGATCTCCGGCATTGCGTGACATTGTTCTGGAAGTAAAAAATAATTGTTCTTTTATCAAAAAGCAGTGTCCATGGCCCTGCTATTCATTTCCTTATGAATGTATAATTCACCCAATTAATGTTTTAGATACAGTAACAAACAACATAGAAATGTTAGAATTTCTCTCAGAGCATAGTTTTTACACAATCTATACAGATGGCAGTAAAGGTGAGGCTTTTGTGCGCTCTGCTATATATGACCCTCAAATTAAGTTTGCACAGAGTTTTATCTTACAAGATGTCTGTACAATATTTACTGCTGAGGCTTATGCTGTCTATCAGGCTTTGATTAGAATAAGTAATGTAAATAACTGTAGAAACTTTCTAATTGTGACAGATTCTTTAAGTCTAATCCAGGGTCTTGTACATATAAACATTAGTTTTAGAAGTAACTTTATCCTGTATATACTAAAAAAAAATATTTTTGACCATTATCTCAATGGTAAAGACATATCTTTCATGTGGGTGCCATCGCATAAAGGTATCACAGGAAATGAAGTTGCAGACAAAGTAGCCTTTAAAGGGATAAATAGCCTCGATGTTAGTCATGCCATGAATGTTCCTATGAGTGACTACTTGTATCCTATAAGTTTAAGAATAAATAAGTTATGGGAAGAATTCTGGAAGAAGGACCAAGAAACGAAAGGGCAATGGTATGGAAGTATACAAGAAACCTTACCAGTAAAACCGTGGTACGATGATCTGAAAGAAGCCAGCCGTGACTATATCACCACTATTAACCGACTGAGATTCGGTCATAATAGAGCGCCATCACACCTAGCCAGGCTTGGAATAATACATTCCAATGTTTGTAAATTCTGTGAAACCAATGAAGGTACCGTTGATCACATGGTATTTGAATGTCAAAGTTTCCTAATTGACAGACTAGTGCTTGCAAGTGAAATAAGTGAAGTGATAAAAACTAGTGAATCCTCCCGCCCGCCAACGCTTAAACAATTACTAAAAGACAAAAGTGCCTTCAAGTCACTGTATAAATATGTAAAAAACACCATAAACAGTATATAGTGAAATCAGTGAAAGTTAAATACGAAAAACTATTAAATAAATATATGGCTCAAAGGTCGTGTAACCAGGCCATAAAAAAAAAAAAAAAAAAAAAAAAAAAAACCGGCCAAGTGCGTGTCGGGCCACGCGCCATGTAGGGTACCGTAGAAAAAGGGTTTTTTCTGCTTTACAGAAATAACAACTTCATCGAAGTCATTTTCAATGGATTTTGTACGAAATTTTACTTTTATTATATTTATTTATAAAAAACAAACAGTCACAAACAAAAATCAAACAAGAAAATAAGACATTTAAACAGACCTGAAGTTTATAAGTTGGTTGCCTATTACTCGTTAACTAGTAAAGCCTACTTAACCGTGATACTTTTCCTTTCAAGTTCATTATATGTGCTACTACCATGAATTTTTTCACGTTTCTACAATCAACCGTTTAGCCAGGAGAGGTTTGGGGGTCACCCTACTCGGACAAAAATTTACGCTTTAACTCCTCAACTACCCTCGCGGAATGGAACGTACTCGTATAGGGGGCCCATACTAAGTTGGGCACAGATCTGTGTCGCGGCAGACTAGTAAAGCTTAATATTTCGCAGACGGAACCCTATATCGAAAAATGGTCTTTCTACACCCACAATATTTTTCAACGTCCAATCCAACGATAACAACAATCATCCCCACTTGTACAGTAAAAAAAATATTGTTTAACTTTGTCGGCGTGATAAATATGTATACAATAAACTAACTGAAAATCAGCGACGGTTAACTTGTTGACTCACACCTGAGTTAGGTTCCTATTCAGTTACCTATTATAAATTTTTTGTGATGTTATTCAATAAAAATAATAATAATAAGCAGCCTATATACGTCCCACTGTAGGGCACAGGCCTTCTCTCAGAGAGAGAGCATGGGCTTAACCACCACGCGTGCCCACCGCGGCTTGGCGATTTTAAGCGCTGAGGTATGTGAATAGCTCAGACACTCAGGTTTCCTCACGATGTTTTCCTCCACGGCTAGCGAGTGGTATTGCTACTATAACTTCACAAATGTCCGCACTGGGAATCGAACCTGGGTCTCCCGCTTCCCAGTCCAATGAATGAATGAATGAATGGATGAAAATATTTATTTCAGACCTGGGTCCATATTTGACAATAATAACAGCAATAAAAATGTTAACATTACAGCAGAATTAATTAATATAATACAATAATTATGAAATCTAAAAAATTTATCTAAATTAAAATTATATTTATTAAAATATATATATATATATATGTTCTACCCACTAGGCTACCACCGCTTCCATACTGTTATTCAATAACTGTAACAAATGTATTATCCTCATTTTGGTAATTGAATAAATCTTTACTTTACACCCCAAATTACAGCTTTCTAGTACCACCGGTCTAAATATGTGGGCTTGAGAGGTTTTCTTTATCAAATATGAACACTGGCTAGGCTTAGTCGATAGATGTAATAAAGGTACCTAGGCATAGTGTATGCAGAGAATACAATTAGTTTTCGCTCGCAGCAACATCAAGGTGGTGGGACGGCCGTCCAACATGCCGCAGGCGCAGGCCGTCATCGACGAGATCCAGGAGGAGGCCAAGCAGTACAACCGCATCTACGTCGCCTCCATACACCCCGAGCTCACCGAGGATGACATCAAAAAGTTATTATTTACTTTTGCTTTATTTACTTAGCTTCTGAACTTTCATAATATCACTCGAAGAATTGACTTGACTTGGCTAGAAGTTTATTGTAATATGAAGGTGGCACGTTCGAGACGCGTCATTCAATGTTTAATTGTTTTTTTTACCTTACTGTAGAAATTAAAAAAGCCGATAATTAGCCTTGGAAAAACGTCCAATACATTTCTCTTGTTTAAAGTAATGGTACTTGCCCCAAAAAATGATTTAATATAATCGGAGAGATCATGTTAAAAGATAAATAAACGTGGTTAAGTTTTTTTTCTATGACTAATACTTTTTAGGTATAATGTGACCTGTCGAAGTCATTCTAGTCACGTGGTACAAAAACGCGTCATACAAATCGAACTCAAGCTATGACGTCACAACTTGTACTTAACACTAGACTATACGAAGCGGTTATTTATTTACGAGTTATCACGTAAAATAATGTTTTTATCTACACTCATATCATAATCTTCAAGTTAAGAATTCAAAGGTAAACACATATTGACAGGTTTTAAACAATACATAACTTTAAAGAAAATTAAAAAAAAATGTGTAATATAAAGTTACATTAAAGGTCAGATTTTCCACTTTATGTTACAGTTATTTTAAAACAAAACTTAAGTTTTTTTTTTAATGTCAAAAGTTGACTCTATAAAAAACCTAATTTCATTTTCGTGGTACCAAAAGTGCAACTAAAAATACCTAAAATTGCACGCGCAAAACTGAGTGCAGACGATTGAATGTCAAGATACATTTGTCGAAATTGCGCCATTTTGTTTCAAAAATTTCATTATGAGTGTAGATAAACTAGTGTATGAGACTGCACGTAACTTGGTATTAAAACACTCGCGAATGCTATTAAAAAACTCGCCAAGGCTCGTTTTTTAAAATCTCGCTCGTGTTTTAATAACCCTCATTATGTGACAGTCACATAAACTACTATTGTGCATCTGCGCCTGTTTCAGAAAATATTTGGAGTTCGATGAAAAAAAAAAATGTAACAATCATGTTTTTTATTATTAAAGATTTTCGCATTTTTGGGGTCTTCGAAAAAAAATATTTTTATAGTTTGGTGTTTAATTTATTTTTTGAGTTCTATGTCTTTTATGGTATAAAAGCAATGCCACTTCAATGTAAGTTTGACGCAAGTTCTCCATTATCTGTACTCCGCCTCGATCGGACACGGAGGCCACGGCTACCGTCGACCGGGCCCGTCTAGCGATTCGCCAATCGTTCGAGCGGAAAAAAGTAATAAGTGTAAACACGGTTTCGCAGCGTGTTCGAGGCGTTCGGGCCGATCACGTTCTGCGGGCTGGCGGCGGGCGCGGCGCACCGGCACAAGGGCTACGGCTTCCTGGAGTACGGCACGCTGTCGGCCGCGCTCGAGGCCATCGCCAGCATGAACCTGTTCGACCTCGGCGGCCAGTACCTGCGCGTCGGCCGCGCCATCACGCCGCCCAACGCGCTCGCCGGCGCCGCGCCGCCGCAGGCCATGCCCACCGCCGCCGCCGTCGCCGCCGCCGCCGCCACCGCCAAGATACAGGTACCGCCACCGCCGACCGCCACCGCCGCCTGCCGCCCGCCGCCTGCCGCCCGACGTCGCTTACAGTACGCCCGTTCGCAGGCGATGGACGCGGTGGCCACGAGCGCCGTGGCGCTGCAGCTCAGCAAGCTGTCGGCGCTGGGCCTGCCCGCGCTGCCCGCGCTGCCCGCCTTGCCCGCGCTGCCCGCGCTGCCGGCCGTCCTACCCGCGCTGCCGGCGCTGGCCGCCGCGCTGCCGGCGGCGCTGCCCGCCGTGCTGCCCGCCGTGCTGCCGCCGCCGGGCGTAGTGATTCCCGCGGCGCCGGCGCCGGTGCCGGTGACGTCGGAGCCGGCCGCGCCCGCGGCGCCGGCCGGGGCGGGGGCGGCGGCGGCGGCGGGGGCGGAGGCGGTGGCGCAGGCGGCGCTGCAGCGCAAGCTGCTGGAGGCGTCGCCGGACACGCTGCAGCAGCAGGAGGCGCTGTGGATCTCGGGCACGTCGGCGCGGCAGCTGGTCATGCAGCGGCTGATGCGGCGCCGCGTCGACCGCACGGTGCTGCTGCGGAACATGGTCGGCGTGCACGACGTCGACGAGGCGCTACACCACGAGATACAGGTACCCCGCCACGCGCGCACCCCACACCGCACACACCACACACCGCACACCACACACCACACACCACACACCACACACCATACACCATACACCATACACCACACACCATACACCACACACCATACACCCTCCCCGAACATGAGACTGAAAGACAACAGTTTGGAACGTGTGCGAACCCATTCATACTATGGCAATATGCCACGAATACCAAAAAAGACTCCGAAAGTTAATAAAGAAGAACGCGCAGCTACTTGCACCGAATAAATCGGCCGCACCGAATTCGTTGAAATCCTTTCAATAAAATATCGAATTTTAAATTCTCCCGAAGCGCCGCTCGCCGGGCGAGATTCCATCGGATGTCATACAATTTTATATGAATGAATAAAAAAAAATGTAAAATTAGTTTCGTCCCTCTCGTACGATGCGTTCGGCTCCATATTAAACGTACCGCACCGCAGGAGGAGTGCGGCAAGTGGGGCACCGTGCAGCGTGTCGTCATCTACACCGAGCAGGACGACGACGAGGCGGCGGCGGGGACGGGGACGGGGACGGGGACGGGGGCGGGGGCGGGCGCGGGGGCGGGCGCGGGGGCGGGGACGGAGGCGCAGGTCAAGATCTTCGTGCAGTTCGCGGAACCCACAGGTCAGTCAGTTCACATGCTCATCTCCAACTCGTTAACATATTCTTTATTGCAAATCATAAATTAGAATAGTAGTTTATGCAACTGTCATATAATGAAGGGTATTAAAACACGAGTGTGAGTTTATGAAACGAGCACAGCGAGTTTCATAATAGTAACGAGTGTTTTAATACCCGTGTTATATGCAGTTGTATACACTACTTTATCTTCACTAATGCAATTAAAAATTAAATTCACGCGTACGTGTATAATCACAGTGATTTTGCCGCCA
The DNA here is from genome assembly GCA_947308005.1 of Yponomeuta malinellus. Classification (NCBI taxonomy): domain Eukaryota; kingdom Metazoa; phylum Arthropoda; class Insecta; order Lepidoptera; family Yponomeutidae; genus Yponomeuta; species Yponomeuta malinellus. Next base: position 19,077,472 of record OX371007.1, on the reverse strand, counting down.
TTAAAATTTAACCAATGAGAGCGCAGCTGCGCGCTTCAATAAAACGCGACCAACCTGATTGGCCCTGCAATCAAGTTGGTCGCGTTTTATTGATGTTATAATGAGATTTTACGATATCGATGTGAATATTATACCATCATGTGAAATTGCTTAAATTGAGTGTTTTGTTGTCTACGCTATAACAGTAGTAATTATAAGTCAAGTATTGAAAACATAAGTAGAATGTTACAACATTAGTGTAGATAAAATTAATTACATAGCATCGTGCCCTTGTTCGTACAGCTACCTTACTACACTTAGTATAAAATTTGGAAAATGTGGCTCATGTTTGCCCCACCGACCGATCGTGACTTTAGGTTAGTCGAAAATGTGGACCGATTGGAGTATATAGGGTCTTTAAAATGCGCGATTCCTAAAACACCCCATTAGGATTCATGTTTTACAACAGTTTGATAAGCTTTTGTAGTTTATGTCTCATCTATGTTTTTCGAAATATTAGAGTTTACTATAAATTTTATTAAAATCGACTTTAACGCGCTCTAACAATGTCGCGGCTACAGTAATCATTGTCCTACATCCAGATTGGGTCAATAAGTATCACCCTGTCGATAAGTACCGCCATTTTAGCAAATGGCGTCTTATATTAGTTTTCTTTAACGTCAAATCGCTATATTCGTGGCCGCAACTGCCTCCGGTTACCGCGATACTGGCTCGCCGAGCGTGCGGATCTCAGTTTCACATCTAACGACTCTTTTTAAAACTGTCGTTGTAATTTTAGGTTGTGGTAGTAATTTGTTGGAGAATTTATTAGAGCAGTAAAGCTTTTCACATTCGTAAAGTAACTAATTGGGCCCGAACTAGTCGCAGAGCTATGAATAGTTGGAGTTCGGTTGCGTTATTGACCCGTGTGTTGTGGGCGGGCGGCAGAGGCGGCGGCGGCGGCGGGCGCGCTGCACGGCCGCTACTTCGGCGGTCGCTCCGTGCACGCCTCGCTCTACGACCAGGAGCTGTTCGACCACGGCGACCTCTCGGGCTGAGGCGCCCCACGCCCCACGCCCCACACACACACTGTACATACTATCCCTATAAGTCATTAAATTAATTAATTATCTCTTACTTAGTAGTTTTATTTACTTTATTCCCAGATGCTTTTCTTCTCGTTTGTGTACCGGGTGCAAAAGACTAGTCCCCCCTGCATTCATTACACGTTACTCGAGCTTCGTGCCGCATGTGTGAAACGTTTTCAATAATTTATTTAATATGACTGGCTAAAATAAAAATCATCATCATTCGGCCACAAGAAGCCCACTGCTGGACATAGGCCTCCTTCATGGATTTCCAAAAAAAACCTGTTGGAAAAGAGCGGCTTGCATCCAGCGTCTTCCTGGCAGTTGGATGAGGTCATCTGTCCATCTTGTGGCTGGTCGTCCCACGCTGCGCTTGCCGATATGTGGTCTCCATTCGAGAACTTTTCGTCCCCATCGGGCATCAATTCTGCGTACTATGTGCCCCGCCCACTGCCACTTCAACTTACTAATCCGCTGGGCTATGTCGACGACTTTCGTTCGTCTACAGATCTCATCATTTCTGATTCGATCTCGTAGAGAAATTCCGAGCATAGCCCTTTCCATAGCTCGTTGCGTGACCTTGAGCCTTATGAGGCCCATAGTGAGAGACCACGTTTCAGTGCCATAAGTCATCAAATGAAAATGAAGACAAAAAAATAAAAATGCTTTGTTATTATTATTATTATTATTATATTCTTTTTGTTGCACTAACCCGTGCTAAGGACAATTTTAAAAACCTATTATTATTATTAGTAATTGAAATTGTCCTGACCTCTGTCTTTCCAAGCAACCTATCAAACCTACGCGTAACGACTCATCTTTCCAATCACCTTCCAGTCGCATTCGAGCTATCCCTGATAGTAGTAAACCACCCGGTGATATACCTACAATTATGCTAATGCTGACTGGCATGCCTACCGAAAGTTCATGAACGGCGAAATCATCCCAACAAACATAACCTTTGACTAATCTAGACTTATCGACAACGAAATTGATTACAATAACTAAATTATATTCTTTTTCTTGCACTAACCCGTGCTGAGAACAATTTTAAAAACCTATTTAGAGGCTAAAAATTCTACCCATGCCGGGACTTGAACCCGCGACCTCTGGCTAACCGTGCCAGCGCTCTCCCAACAGAGCTAATGGGCTTAAAAATAACTTACTTTAAAAAACTTATTTATTTGTTTTTTTTAAACATGTAAGTTAATCCAGATTCTTCCACATTGGACAGTCCGGCCTGTCCAATACCTGTAGGAGGCCGCTGGCACTGCCTCGGACGCGGCCTAGCAGGGACGCCGCACGCTTGCGCATTATGGCATGAAAGCCGTCCGTGCGGGCCTGCAGTACCGAGGCAGCCCCAACAGCATCCTAGAGACATTGTTATACTGCATGCGGAGAGCGCTGAGCGCCCTCTGAGTACAGCCGGCCCACAGGCTGCACGTGTAAAAAGATTGACTGTATGCCTTAAAAAGCGTTACCTTTACTTCTCTAGTACAACGTGCGAACCCAAAATAGATAATCCCAGTTCTGCTATTTGGAGAGTTGTCAAATATTTAAACCACAAAACCACTGCCATCCCACAATTACTTAATCATCATGGCATCCCTACAAAGGACACACATGAACAAGCTAATCTTCTTGCCGAGACAATTCACAGAAATAGGCTTCTTACATCCAATTGGTTAAGCGTAGACATAGAAAAAGAAGTGGCAAGCTCCATCGAAATACCATTACACCGGTAACAGCCATGGAAATAAGGAGACTCCTTGGGACCCTCAAAAACCATAGAAAAGCGTACCGAGCGCATCTCTCCTTGGGGATGTATCTTTTGAATACGGAAAGCCATATACGCGGTCTGGCTTGGCTTTGTCTTTAATTTCACTTTATAATTATGTAAAATTTTCAACATATTTGAAAAAGTTCATTTTTATGAAAATCGCCTCACCTTAAGATACAATATTGCTCGCCATACCTACAATTCAATGGACCATCACGCACGACGAAGATAATATAAATATATTTTCATATTTTCGTCCATTTCGGTATTTATGACCGATAATGCCGTTTGTGCCCTTTACGGACATGATTAAACTGAAATTTAATAAACAAGATAGGTATTTAACACCAACATGCAGCTAGACTTCTTGTCTTACTTACTATTTAAATAGGAAAGTTAGGATGGATGGGTGTTTGTTACTCCATCACGCCAGAAAGGCTTAGTGGGTCTGGTTGAATTTTAGAGTTAGATTATGATCTGGGATGGCATATACCTAAGTTAACCGGAAAAAAAAATACAATATTTACATGCGAACGAAGTTGCGGGGAACAGCTAGTGTAGGAATAAGATAGTAAGAAAAATGCATCCATTTAATTTGTACTTATGTTTTTAACCACAGAACTTGTGTTCTGAGTTTTTAAACGACTTCAAAAAAGGAAGAGGTTATCAATTCGACTCTAATATATATGTTATAGTCAAAGTCCGATACACAGTCTCTTCGCGGAAGGACTGGTTTATCCTAGGTTTGGCCAAAGCCATCAGGCAATCCCCGAAATACATTTCAATTTCGCCCTTTGCCTGAAGTATTTTTAGTCAAACCCAGGAGCTCCTAACTTTTCAGTCAAACGTCGAAAGTAAATTATTCTGTTTCGGTTTTGGCCTAGTCAATCCTAGAAGCGACTGCAAAACTCGGTCAAACGTGGATCTGAACATGTTTCGCATAATTTTACTGCGTCAAGTTTTATTAAGACAAACGTTTATTATGCTAACGTTTTATTTTGGCAAGTGTTATATAGCAAATAATTGTTTGATTAAATTTATATTTCGCATTTTGTTTGTTAGGTCAGTACCTACACATAAGCAAAAATAGGTTCGAATGTTAGAGTTCGAAGGTTCGGTGTTAGTTCTTTTTTTTTATATAAAAGCGAAAAAAAATATTTCACTAAAAAACTTAGTTTTGTGTCAAACTTAAACTTACTCGTCAAACCCCGATTTAATAAAATTGTGTTTTGACGTTTGCCTGACCAAATTAGTCTCTCCCAGGTTTGACGAAAATTGTTTAGTCAAAGGCCGAAAATTTACATTTGTTTGGGCTTTGACTAAGTCATTCAGTCTGACCTGAGGATTGACCAGTCCAACCTAGGAGCGCCGGAGCTTCGGAGTTTGCCTATAACATATATATTTTTTGGCTATGTTCCTCCATAACTCCGTCAAATCGTAACCGATTTCGACAATTCTTTTTTTGTTCGAACAGGTATAACGTCCCATTGATTCCATTTTAATTTGGTGAAGATCTGTTGGAGACTTTCAGAGATGGAGAACGGAACTCTTCAATGGACAGCAGTAAATAAGCCCTAATGGGGCCCATCCTTAATTAATATCCGTATGTTTCATAAAATAGCGTAAAAGTAGTCCCAAGTTAATTTGGTGATGTTCTGGTGAAGACTTTCGGAGATGGAAATTTAGAACATCAAATTTTAAAGTAACGAATTATGTAGGGTAAATTATGGTTGTAGTAAGGGACTTCCCGCTCCCCCACTAAAAATTGAAAAATAAACATTTTTAAATAAAAAATAAAAACTGACGTCGAAAAACTACAGCACTAAAAAGTTAGAAATAATTTAAATAATTAGAAGTATGTAGAAGTAGTAGTATTCTAATTCATATATTTTGGGCACCGGCTCCAAATTATACTTCTAGAATACCTACATGTGTAAATACTTCTAATTATTTAAATTATTTGTAACTTTTTAGTGCTGTAGTGTTTCGACGTCGGTTTTTATTTTTTTTTTAAATTTGAAAAGCCATATCGTGTGAGAGCACCGGGAACAATCGGTGAGGCCGCCGTGAATGCAGGAGCGAGGCGGCCGCGGCCTCGGCGGCTCAGGGCGCGCATATTGATGAAGGGCGCCATTCGCCGCGCCGATGTGCCTGCGCATTGTGATGCAGATGCGCGCCGTATAAGAGTCTCCGCGCCGCGTTCGCAGCGCAGGTTGCTCCGCGCTCTCCCACCAGCACCGCCGCCACGGCTGCCGCCACCGCCATGTCTCCGCGTCTGCTGTCACGCTCGCTGCCGCTGCTGCTGCCGATGTTGCTCGTCAGTATCTCGGAGCTACTTCTCCTATAATAAAAGTCTATCTTCTTATTTCAGCGTCTCTCCACTTTGGAGGTTGGCCGTAGTTTTGCAAAGGTATTTCTCTATAAATGAACTAAAGTGATCGGGATTGGCAGAATATAAATGCCTCTCTACAGTTGGCGAGGAGACATAACATGGAGCTTTTAAAACCTTCAAGTAGGTAGGTATGGTTCATCTGGCGTAGGTACTTGCCCTGGGCAAAAATCAGCGAACTACTCGCTGAATGGCAAATTCTTTCACTACTTTAGTAAACGTCTTTTGCCACGCTATAGGTACCTACGCTAAGAAGCAAAATTTTTTTGTTTTTTTACTCATTTTCATATGGAACCCACAAGCGAGAATCCGACTCACTCTTGACCGGTTTTTAATTAATATGGTCGTAATTCTATAGAGCAGGGCTTCCCAAACTTATTTAAACTCTGAGGCCTTATTACCTCTCTCATCTTTTCCTCTTTATACTGGTTATTTATTACCGCAACTGGCAATTTGTGTGAATAGCTTCGCGACGCCCCCTGGGATAAACCGCGACGCACAGTTTGGGAAGCCCTGCTATAGAGAGTTGTCAATACATTTATAGGAAAGAGCAAAAATAAGGCTCCTTATTATTTATTATATTATTGTTTGTAGGTACTTATCTTTTATTATTTGTTTGGAAATCCGCCATAATAATACATACTTAATGTAGGATGTAGTCGCAATTTATATGCTGGGCAATGAATCTCAACTAAAGTTCTCTATAAGAAATAAAATACTGATCGACATCATCATCCATTTAACGCCCACTGCGGGACATAGGCCTCCTTCGCGGTTTTTATAACCTTGAGGGGTTTTGCCATAATCGCCACGCTTGGCAGGCGGGTTGGCGATCGCTGATTGATATACTTACTTTCTATTACCAAATTCGATACAATATCTTTCACCAAACGAAACAGTGTGAATCTTTTATAATTTTCATTACTTTTACAGCTTTTCAGCTTTCCTCACGAATAAGTCAAAGTTTTTTTACCAACAACGAAAAGGCGCGCTTCTATTTACTTTTTCTGCAGGGACGTCATGCCATGAAGGTTTGATACCTACCTCTGAGTAGGTTTGAATACCTACTACCAAAGTTAGTTGTAAGCAATATTAATCAGTGCTAGAATAGTAAAATATCGCTGACACTTCCCTATCCAGTGAATATCAGCTGGCTACCTATTTTACTTTCTAGTGATAAAAAATAACACCATAGGCATAGTACAATAGGATGTTTTTTGCAACTTAGACTGATACCCTAAAAGTATCAGTGAAAGTTATCGAGTGGCTTGCTAAGTAATCAATTTCTTACAGTTTTGCATTTGTATCAAAAATCTAGGGCCTCCTCAACTACAGCCTCTACCCATCTTATTTACGCCACTCCCTGACTGCGAGTTAGAAAGCATGGGAGGTTCAAGTATACCTACTGCTGTTGTTATTTAATAAGTCTTACTTACCTATTTACCTACCACGTATCTGTTTCAGTTGGTGACGCATACTGGCGACGGGTTACCTTTCTTCGGATTGGACTTCTTCAAGTAGAGTATCTAGTCACTATCTTCTATAATACCTAATATATAATTTAATTAACAATTAGGTAGGTAGTTTATCTCATTAGATAATGATGCTATATTTTTTGTAAATTACCTAAGCTTAGTCGCTGAGAGGATAGAAATTATGTTTTGTGCGTAAACGGATAGGTGCTAGGTTAGCTGCTCACTCTATCTCAGATGTCTATCACCTTAGGTGACCTAGTGAGCACCTTTAAGTTATTTTTATTTTAAAAACATTTTAAGCAATTCAATAAATGTTACTCATTTAAGTTTTGTTTGAAGAGTTGTTCGTTAATGTTTCGAATAACATTTGTGTAGAAAAAACTCGTTTTCCTCGTTTAATATTTAACACAAAAATAAAATGGAGTAGTAGTAGTCAGTAAGCGGTGTGCGGCGTGTGTGTTGCAGCGCGGCGGGCACGAACGGCACGTCGCTGCTGGCGGCGCTGGCGGCCGCGCACGCCGAGCACACGCTGGCCGCGCTGCAGCAGCTGGCCGACCTCGCCGCGCTCGCTGCCAACGTCACAGGTACCTCCCGCACACCTACACCCCGCCGCCCGCGCCGCCCGCGCCGCGGTGGTCGCGTGGCTACTGCTAATACTGAGTGTGTAATTGCACATCCTACTAAAGATGCTAACATATTGCTACCCATGTTATCCGCGCGCCGCTTCGAGATTGGCTCTCTGAGGCGTACGGTCCTTTGCCTCGCAAAAATGACTTATTATTATTATTATTTATTTACTTCAGATGAAACAAACATCCGCAGCTAGGATTACGCATGCGAACTTGTAAGGTTTCGGCCATCGGCCACGTCCTGCCCCGCTGCTACCGCTACCGCTACTCTTGACGCTAACTTACTCAACTCGCGTAACATTTGAGTCCATTTATATATATTTAAATTAGAAAGTGTTTTTAGGCAATGAAAAACTGATAACTGCAAAAACACTGCATAGTAAGGTAAATTTCGCCACAATCTGCAAGGTTGTAATAGCTCGGGTGGGAAGCCGGGCGGTCCCGAAGGCAGAAGACCGGTTGGTTCGAGCCTGTCTTCAGTCCAATATCTTTACTTTTTTCCCCTTTTTTTCATCGTATCTAAATATAACTTCCAAAAAACACTATTGACAAAAACAAAATACGGAGCAAAATTCGGTCATCGAGGTATTAAGTATTTAAGCAGATCGAAGAGAATAATCGGCCCCTGTGCTTAGCGTTTGTAGACTATGAAAAGGCCTTTGTCTCAGTCGAGATATGGTCTGATCTGGAATTTTTGCAGTGATGCCAAGTCGACTGGCGGTACATCCAAGTTTTGAGAGGTCTGTACAACGCCGCTACTATGGCTGTCCAAATCCAGAACCGGCAGACCGAGCCTATCCCCATACATCATGGTGTGAGACAAGGGGAAGTTATTTCCCCCAAATTGTCCACAAATGCAATGGAGGATATGTTCAAGACACTGAACTGAAAGGGGTTCGGCATTAACATAAACGGCAAGTACTTTGAAAGGTACCTTTCATAGTTGCGATTTGCAGACGACATCGTCATCATGACGGAAACTCTGCAAGATCTACAACATATGATCTCCGGATGAACTTGGATAAAACCAAGGTTATGTTCAATGAACACGTAAATCCGGAGCCAATTGTGGTTTAATGCAGTATTCCCAAAATGGTTAAGGAGTATGTTTACCTCGGGCAAACCATGCAGTTAGGTAGAAACAACTTCAAGAAAGAGTCCAATAGAAGAATACAGCTGGGCTGGGATGAGAAACTACGTCGAGTCTTCACATCGCCAAACTAAAGTCTTCAATCAGTGCGTCCTATCCGTCATGACATATGGTGTACGAAACGTGGACACTCGCGGTGGGGCTGGTCCACAAATTTAAAGTCGCTCAGCGTGCTATGGAAAGGGCTATGCTCGGGGTTTCTCTGAAAGATCGAATTCGAAACTAGGGGATCCGACAGAGAACCAAAGTCACCAACATAGCCCACAAAATTAGCATGCTAAAGTGGCAGTGGGCCAGCCATATCATCCGAAGAACTGATAACCGATGGTGTAGAAGAGTTCTTGAGTGAAGACCGCGGATCGGTAAACGTATTTTAGGATGTCCTCAGACTCGGTGAAGCGATGATCTTCGCAAGACGGCTGTCAAGAGCTGGATGAGAGTGGCCGAGCACCGTGCTCAGTGGCGTGCTATGGGAGAGGCCTTGGTACGTCCAGCAGTGGACTAGCGTAGGCTGATGATGAAGATGATGATGATGAAGCAGGTAACCTTAACTTTTTCCGTACCCTTTCGGGATACAGGCGTAAGTTTATGTAAGAGCTTCATACTTGAATTTATAACATACTTTTAACGTGCTTCAATATTTAAAGTTAACCTAGAACGCTGGACTGTATGGGTAGGTCGCTATTATCTTGCAACCAAAAATTATATATATTATCGTATGTAGGTATGTAATTTGTTTTTTTACACAAGATATTTATACGGTGCAATGTGTACGAATATTTACATAATGTAAAACCGGTCGCCGCTGGATTGCTGAAGGTGAACGTTTCACGACTCGAGTGTCGCACATTGTATGGAAAACAATATCGAGTGGAAAATTGATTTCACAGTTTGGTATTGTCCATAAGTATTTTGTTGTTTTCATAATAAAAGAGAAAAGTAATGAATTTAATAAGTTATCCCAATTTCAGTTTATTGAGGTTGAAAAAATTGGTCGAGAGGTACCTAAACAGAAAATTCGATCCCACTAATACCTTATTATGAATGTGAAAACTTACATATTATTTAGATGTTAGTCACGCTCAAACGAATGAACATATTTGAATCAAATTTCGCACACAAATTGACTACTGTAACTCAAAAGAAACGCAACGAAGCCGCGTGCACACCTGTTTTAAATAAAAACGCCAAAAACAGAGACAAAAGAATTAATTAAAATACCTAAGCCTAATGGTTGATGGCCGTTGGGGCGAAAAAGTTCTGACGTGGCGACCGCGGACCTGACGACGCAGCGTGGGCAGGCATCCGACCAGATGGTCTGACGACCCGGTTACGGTGGCGGGGAGTCGCTGGATGCGGGCGGCACAACACCGGGAAGCTTGGAAAACCATAAGGGAGGCCTATGTCCTACAGTGGGCGTCAAATGGCTGATGACGAAATAAGCCTAAGGATCTCTCCAAATTGTTTTGTTACTAGCGGTTACCGCGACATTTTTATGAGTATTGTTCCGGAATAAAAAGTAGCCTATGAGCTATTCCAGATCCGTTTAGTTGTTCTGGCATGATTGAGTGACAAACATCCATCCATTCAAACTTTCGCATTTATTACGTTAATGCTAGCTGACTCGGCAAACGTTGTATTAATTAGAGCTATTCTCAGACCTACTAAATATGCACAAAAAAAATCAGAAAAATCGTTCCATATAGTTGTTTCATACGTGTTTTCAGGCAATGAAAAAATGCTACAATATTGTCATCATTACAATAAGAAGGTAAATTTTGCCACGATTTATTGTAATAGCTCAGGTGGGAAGTAGGACGGTCAGAAGATCCGATTCGAGTTCAATGTCCGATTATTTTTTCCCCTTTTTTTTCATCGCATGTAAACATAATTTCAAAAAAACCGAGCAAAGCTCGGTCATCCGGGTACTATTTTTTGATAATAAAGGCAATATACCTACGTTTATTTTTTACTCACTGAACATAGTAACGTCGAGAGCACGGGAGGTGGACGGAGCTTGGCCTCGCCGCGGTGAGGTTACTCGTGTCCGTCGTGCCCAGACCCCGGGGCCCGTCAACTATGTATCCTAGTCTGGGACCAGGTCAAGTGATTGTCTTGTGTCATCATCAACCCATTATGTCCCCACCGAGGGGCACGGGTCTCTTCCCTGAGGAAGGTATAGGCCATACTCCACCACGGGGGCCAAGTCCGGATTGGTGGAGGCTTGTAGACTAGTGGCTCGTCTACTGTCAGAAGTTGTCAAGCCGCCCTAAGGCCTCTGACTTGGCTTAGCTTGTCTTGTGTGGAAGTTGTTATTATTACTTATTATTGATTTTGCGCTAGCGGTGTCGGACCAATCTCTAATCTTCGCTCTCAGCGGGAGTCGGCCTCGGGCCTCCCTAAATTAGGTATCTCGCCAACCCTATCGTTGTTACAAAATGTACAATTGCGTGGTTTTGCTGAAAACCTAGCTATATCTTGAGTAGTTAGAGACGGGCGGTCTCCTAAAAATAATTGAAAGAGTCCCTCTGTTGCAGCGTCGGCCGGCTAGCGGCGGGCGCGGCTCCTGCAGCGCCCACCGCCTTTCCAGACTTCCCGCTGCGCTGAACTGATACCATACCTATTTAGTTAGCTTCTGTAGCAGTAGGGATTTGTCATGTCAAGTATGAATGATCTAAGTAGTTAACTAGGTAACTAGGCCTAAGAAAGGTACGTATAACCATTTCAGTCTCATTTACAACACGATTCCTTAAAACACTCCTCAGATGCAGTTTAAATAAACTGTGATAAAGGGAAAGAAAGAAAGGGTTTGAATCCCGTCATGTAGCAATGACTTTGATTTCTAAGTTACGAACACTAGTGAAGTTACAGTAGCAATACCACTCGCTAACCGTGAAGGAAAACATCTTGTGGAAACCTGAGTGTCTGAGGTGTTCACATACCTCAGTGCTTGAAATTTCCAATCCGCGGTGGGTACGCGTGCCCTGCAGTGGGACGTATAAAGGCTACATAAATGCTATTTATGCTACGTTTATGGAGTGTTTTAAAGGAATCGTGTTTTTTTTTATAAATAACACCGAAAGTCCAGGTCAAATTTAAAACGGTTTATATTCAAAATAGGTGGCGCAGAAACTGCGATTGCACGAACGTTACAACTTAAACGTAGCTGTTCATTTCACGATCTAGATAGCTTTGGAAAAAAAAAAGGATAGAAAACTCGTGATTATATTAGAACTTATCAACTAATGAATTGAACTCCATTAATTGTGAAACTAGCAACTTTGACGTTCATTAAGTAAACATTCTGTTTTTACAATGAATAAAAATATTTGAATTGAATTGAATTGAATTGAACTGGTTTTAATTCCTGATATCTTTGTAATCTAAAATTCCAAACCATACTATCTGTAGATAATAAGGATGTAAAATTGTTTTTGGTAAAATAAATCTATTTGTATTTGTATATCTGTCGAATGTTCCTACGTACCTAAATAGAAATAAATTAATGTTAATGTTATTACACTTTTTTTATTGAGTACCTACCTCTTTAACTATTGTTATCGATGATTTAAGTGGGCTCACACAGAAAACAAAATTAATCAAAGTCGAACCTATAAAAATAATTAAAGTCGAACGCGGTTGCCCGACAACCCTCCCTGTAGTGTAAAGCCATTAAAATAATTAGAGTTTGGCTGCTAATTAATAACGAACATTAGACTCGGAATCGACAGGCGCTAAACATAAGGTAAGTACATGGCGCCGGGCGCGGCGCGGCTGCGCGGCTGCGCGGGCGCACAGTGCGCGACGGGGCGTGCGCGGGACGACTCGCGCTCGCCTTCTTGCGACGGATTGTCTCTCTTAGTTGCCTACGTACGATTTGATCGTATAAAGTGTAATCGCTAGATAATGGACTACATTTCAGTGAGGTGCTGGCGCTGACATATTAAACTTTGTAAAAATAAATGGGCGCTTCAGTTTTGTGTTCAGTTTATCGTTGACACGGTCGTCGTGTCGTAGCTGCTAAATATGAGATGATAAATAACTGAAATACTAAGGATCGCTGAAAAGTAACAGTTTATCTTTGCTGTTTCTGACTTTGTGGTGAAATCAGAACTTTTTTGCACGTCAACCAGGTAAATAATAGTAGATTGTGTCTCAAGGGAGCAAAATGATATATTTACGGCGAGGGCGGTATATTGAATCCTGAGTGAAGCGAAAGATTCTACAATAGAATCCCGAGCGTAGCGAGGGATTCTAAAGTAGAATCTTGAGCGTAGCGAGGGATTCAAGTGTTTACGCCCAAGACGGAAATAATTTTGCTACCGAGTGACACATACTGCTTTTCACACCTGCTATAAGGAAAAAATATGTATGTGCCGTGGAAGACAATTATGATCGATTGCAACAAAATAAAAATCGAATTGGAATTACATTTTGTGAAAATCTGCACACGGATCATGCTGAGGGCAATAAAAATAAACTAGAATATCAGGGAAGAAAAGTACAACTTTGATCCCTCATTTGAGTGAATCAAGGGATCTTTTCTGAATAGCAGGTGTGAAAAATTTAATTATACTTATTCTAATTTATGTATTGGGAAATATGAGAAAATAAATAACTGAAATACTAAGGATCGCTGAAAAATAACAATTTATCTTTGCTGTTTCTGACCTTGTGGTGAAATCAGTGAACTTTTTTTAATTTAATTACATTCTAATGTATGTATTGGGAAGCGCGTGACAAAGTTGCCGCGCGGCTGGGAGTTCCCTGCAATTCCAACGCCAGAGATCGTGGATTCCACTATGAATGAACCGCATCGCTTGCAAGGTCATAGCACGCATAAACAAACACGAAACGAGCGAGATTATAATAAATATATGTAAGAGAGTGGACACGGGACACGCGGCCCGGAGTGGCACGCGCGCGTTATTTCTAGCTGCCGTATAAATACCGCGGCGGCGGCGGCGGCGGTAAACAAACGCCAAGCGGAGCACTGACCGCGCTCGCCGCACTGCCACTGCCACGCTCCACAAAGCTTCAGTAGGTTCGCGAATGACCTACTTCAAGAGATAAACGGCTTACGGGGGAACTCTGTCGATCTGCCGTACCCATATACCTATGAATTAACGCACCTATAGGTATATAGCCTAAAAATAGTAACTAGATAATAAATGGTATCCCAAGTGTCACGCACGTGTCCCTAAGTGTAAAATATTACTAGTACAAAGGTAGGGTTAAGTTTTAGGTGGTTTAATAACAATTTGTGCCTGTATGTAAATGTTTATGTTTATGTATGTTTATGTTTTTGCCTATGTAATCATTCGAAAAGATTTTAAATGAACTTATTATTATTAAATTTTAACATTTTAAAATTTAGTGATGTAACATAGTTGTTTAATACGCACACTTAATAGTGGAGCCTCCTAATACAGGTATATTTTACTTAAAAGGAGGCTTCTGCAATGTTCTGTATGTGAGTGTTTTGTTTGAATAAAGGCATTTTTTTAGTGCAGACTAATGCATGTAAAAGTTTATGTTAAGGAAGTTTTGTCGACTGTAGGTATGGCCATGACTGTATGGACAGACAAGAGAAAGAAATTTTATGCAAAATTCTTTACAGAACATGTATACAATAGTAAATGTCATAAGAATTTTTTACCGATTCATCCCCTGTTGTAAAGTTAGCGTTGCTTGACCCTATCAAGTGCTAGGCAAGGCGGAGCCTCCGGCCGGCCTCAGCAGAGTCGAGTCGTGGGAGCGCGGCGGCAGACGGCCGCTGTGTCGCTGCTGCTATCTGCAGCGGGTGCTGCGAGCGGCTGATAGTTTTAATGGCCGCCATGTGTCGGAGGGACTCGTCATCGTAATGTGATCGCGAGGGTTACGAGGGCTAGTCCAGTTAATGTAAAACAGCTGTTGGTTTCAACCTTAAGTAATTAAATTAGAGGTGGTTCACAATTCAATTTTGGTTAACTATACACATTTGTTGAAACCAGGGGAGAGTAGTTTTCATATTGGACGCAATGATAGTTAAAAACTAGCGCTAAAACATTACGCCACGTTCAATTATTGCTTTTCAATTGTGTTACCAATCGGAGCGAGTTCATTATTACCCGGCAAAGTTTCTGTGCACCTACCTTCGTCAGACCGCCTTACAAGGTACCTAAATATTTCAACGGGCTATACCCTCATCAATGAATTCATTGGTTTGACGTTTTTGCATAAAACCAACCATCAGTTACGCTGTCACTTACCTACTATCGCCCAATTAACGTTCACGTCCCGCATAGCGCATAGAATGAACCAATCACACAGTCATTTACTCTGCAGTACATCTTGGGCTCATTTCATTGGTGAAGACTAATCGAGAGGACATAACATAAACTCACGCCTGTACCCCAGAGGGGTAGGCAGAGACCAGAGACTACCACTTGCTACGATCCTGACAGATAACTTTCGCTTTCTCAACATTCGAGAGAGGACTGGGGCCTTTTTGGTTTTTTTGGTTTTTTCTATGGTTTCATGGTTTTTTATTCGTAGATTAAACGTCAATTACAAGATATCTACTCTACCGGCTCTTTCAGATCTGTTGTAGAGAAGCTGTTGGCAATGGAACTCCACTGCTCGACGGAAATATATACTTTTATTTAAGTAGGATTGACATAACCTGGAAATGTTTTTTTGGATCAGTCGACAGCATAGGTAGGCGACTTTTAAATTCAAATATTTAATACAGTACAAAAACAAATGTCCTTATTTATAAAAAAAAAACACGATTCCTCTAAAGAGCCAGTTTATTTAATCTGTGGTTTTAACGACTTTTCCTTGTAAAATCTCCACCACAGACTAGTTTAATTGGCGTTTTAAGGTTTTTCGTGTTTTTTATAAGACCGAAAATGTTTACTTAAGGAACGTTAAAGTTGTTAGTTTCACAATTATAATAGATTTTTTGAATTTATTCTTTTCACAAAAGTTTTAACCTAATTAACATAAAAAAAGTAAAAAATTATTTATTGCTCATAACTTAAAAGTAGTACAGTTTCCAGCGGCACCCACACTAGGAGACCCCGTATCGTGGGTGCCAGTTTTATCATAAGTTGTATTACGGCAATAATACAGAACTTATCATCTAGATACTTAAGCTAAATAAAATAAAAAATCTATAGCATGCAATAAAGATCATACATAGAATGAGATCTCAGTAGACTAGCTTGGAAGAAAAAACAATTACCTACTAATATAATAACAATGTGATTATTATAAACTAAATGTTACATAAATTACCACAGGACATTTACAATTAGTAGTAAAATACCAATTTTCATCAATTTAATGATATCTTCGCAATGACTTCTGTTGAAGTCCGTTAAATTGTCTTCCGCCTGTATTATTTCCTCCCAACTTTGGGTCGGCCGCAGTATAAAAAGGAGTGTTACATTTTGGTTTATTTATAATATAACGCTGTATAAGTTTTAGTCCACCAAGTTTTGTCTAATACCCATTCGATAGTTATTCCGTGAAAAAAAAAGAACAAGTCTACGTATTTGACCTCGCTGTGTCTTTACTTCAGTTCCGTTCACGGTTGATGGAATACGATGATCACTTGAACCAGTTCTATGCAAGTAAATTAATAACCACGATCGGAACCAGTTCCGTACAAGTAACTTAAAAGCCTCGTATATCGTATATCTCTATGGAACCAGTTCTGAAACTCCGGTTCTGTAGACGGCCGAAGGGGTGAGAACGTTGTTCGTGAGGAAGGCATTTTAATACGAAAGTTTCTTCTTAGTAAAAGCGTCAGATAGTCAGGGGAACTCAGGATTTTTCTCTGTTGAGCCAGTGTCAGTCTGAGAATGTACATTTTTCTCACAGAGAGCACCCGTGCGTCTGCGAGGAGAGTGGTGGTTTGGAATCTAAAAGGCTTTTCTAACAAAACTTTTAATACCGATCTCGAGTAATTGTCAACTTAAAAATTATTAGTCATGAACTAGACACATTCGTCCTCTAAATAAACATTAACGTTAAATGTAAAAGTTTATCTGCTGCCGACTGTTCCTATTACATAGCTACTAACAGCTTCACATTTATTTATTTATTTTAGTTTCATAATTATATGCAAGTCTTTCATTAAGACCTTTTTAGTTTTGATGTAATACCTAGGTACGTACACTTAGATAAATTACCCCTTATTGCAGGATTATAGCGGTATGATCTATGATCCAGGTGCAGAGAGACGCGGGGCGCGGGGTGCGGGGTGCAGGGTCATGCTGCTGCTGCTGACGGCGCTGCTGGCAGGTAACATGAGCCAACACCCTTTGTGTTTTTACCCAACACATTGACTGCCTCTATACGATACGAGATTAGGTGATACGACTGTTCAGCCCCTATATTACGCGCACCAAATCCTGAACCATTCCAATCGTCTAACTGTCAAATTAGTATGGACGGTTAGACGATTGGAATCGCTCAGGATTTGCTGCGCATGATTAGGCCACACACCAGTGGCCAGCGCCTGTCAAAAACAGACCGACACTGGACACTGAGGCGAGGCGAGCTCCATCTCTATACTACTACTAATTGCCGTCTTTCTTTTGAGTAGCGAGATAGTGTGGTTTATAGTTTACTTTTTACCAGAATCCTACTCGAATGAAATCGCGACTATTAACCGTTGCGTGATAGGGCGGATACTTAGTAGAATCAGTGCACAACAAAGCCGCAGCTGCGCCGGCGACATGTGGCGTCCGGCCGGACGCCTGACTCACCGCGCGATCTCGATGCTGAAACACTCGTCGCGCCCGCGCCCCTGCTAAATGACATTCCATTCGACAAAATAACACACATACCAAACATTGTACTCACTCTCGCAGATTTCAGATCAATACATACAGGTACATATAATACATAGATAGGTAGAGTTAATAGCACACAAGCTTGCACTTTATTGGCTGTCAACGTGTACTGCGCGAGTAAACAAAACAAACATTAATGCCATAACAATTTGTGATGATAATAATGCCATTTTACACAATAATATGATTGTAATATGATAGTTCATGCAGCATTTAGAGGGAACTCCTCCCTAGGTAGGTGAAATGACCTCTCAGATTTTGTAGTGGCTGAGACATATCTTTGGACAGAGTTGAGTCACCAAGCACTTATACCATCGTCTCAGGTTAGATGTTAATATGTGCGGAGTCAATTAATCCGCGGGTTTCTTTATGATGCTTTCCTTTACTGTTAGCGTAGTATTATTAGTAAGAAATCAAGATTTTTTTTAACGTAAAGAATTTACATTCTGTTTGCTGAATATGTGTTACTTGAACTATGTTAGACGCTGCCTTCGGACTGTTTTTGTAGTGGAGAAAAAGGCAGCGAGAGAAAAAACTCTACTCTGACCATTTTTTCTCATATCGTCCTAAACCTAGTACGTCAGTTGTTGTTGTTGCCTATATGATAACATGCCGTGATTCCAGTACAGATGAACGATGTACTTTACTCAAAAATCTTGGTTATAGGTGCATCTCGGTATTCGAACCCATTCATTCTCGCAAGAGCGGCAAGGGTTCTAACGATACGCTACTACCGCACTTCGCTGAATTCGATGACGAAGGTTGATAAAAATACGTCAATAAACCTCTGTACCTATGCCTGTTCATGGAGTGCAGACAAATATAAAGAACAAACAGCCACCACAGGCTTCTGAAGTAAACATTTGGCACGTTCGATGGCAGGTACCTACACTGTAACATGACGGTGGTTACCTGTCTGTTGTTTCAGCTTTGCCTTGCCACAAAGAACAGAAACCATGTAGGTAGGTATACGAATATACAGTCATCTAGAAAACAGATAAACAAATATTAGAAAACAGAAGTTTATTTTATTGTAAATAAATTAAATTTTCATTGTTGAATGTCAATATACAATGTACATAATGTGAGCTCCCTCTGGTCGATATTTTAAATGAGAAAAAGGCGGCGAGCGAAATAACAGTAGGGGTATGTGCGGGGTGGTCTCGACGCCCGCATTCGGGAACCTAGGTGTTTGGTTCCCTGCCGCCGGCGGCCGGCGGCCGACGGGCGCACGTGCGGCATGCGGGCGCCCCGCCCGCGCCCCCGCTCCGCACTCTCTACTGTACTGGCACTCGAAATACTCTACACTAGCAAGGTGCGTGCATCACACTACACTGCTGAATGTGCACTCTCTCACGCACGCAACAAATAAACAAAGACCGTTTACGCGCCACGAGCGGCCCATTCACAGCGCTCTACTGCGATGAAATCATGCCGCCATTTCACGACTTGCATTCAAGCTCACATTAAAACGGTTCTGTAGAACGCAAGGAAGTTAGTATTAGTATTGACTTTTCAGTGGTTGTCTTTGTTTTTTGGGCAATAAATATAATAAATATAAATTAAATATAAAAGAACTGTTATATTTATGTTTGTAGGTATATTATTATGTCCGAGGCTTTCACATACCCGTGCCCTGCTGTGCGTGGATATAGGCAGTTTATGCTGTTAGGTTGATAGGATCACTATTAAAACCTGCCGGTGATAAAATAAAATTATACAGGGTGTGAAAAAGTCTACTTGTAAATAATAATAAAATTTTATTTTAAATTAAAAGTGTCATCAAAGTGTAAAATCGGCTTTAATCTAACATTGGTAAAAATAACATATTTATGCTTGAACTGGGCTAAAAAATAAACTGTATCTCAAGCATTTTAATGGCTAGGATTGAAAATAAAAGATCGAAATGTATGAAATTGTAGCAAAAGCTAAAAAGTTTTTAATAAGTAGTTATAATTAAGTTTAAAGGTAAGTAATTGATAACTTAGAATAGTTAATTCAATACAATTTATTTATTTGAAATCATTATCATCATCATCAGCCACTTGACGCCCACTGCAGGGCACAGGCCTCCCTCGTGGGTTTCATAACCATGAGGGGGTTTGCCATAATCGCCACGCTTGGCAGGCGGGTTGGCGATCGCAGTATGCAGTTAGAATCTCAGGAAGACGATGCTACCCGTCTCCTGGTAATTGATTTCCTTAGTCGCCTTCTACGACATCTACGGAAGGAAATGGAGTGACGCTATTCTTAATCCGGCGCCACACGGAGTTTTGAAATACAAAATTCATATAAAGTTATTAGTAATCTTATTCTAGTAACTACAGCGCACTGTCATTGCTTGCCACTTGAAGATTGCAACAACGGTTTGTGTAGGCACAATCTACCTTATCGGCGAGCATAGCCAGGATCACAGTGCAAATCCAGGATGGTGTTGCGACTGGCCCGCACCCCACACCCCGCATCCCGCCCGCGGGCAGCGGACCAGCCGCAGCCGCAACAACGCCCTGAGTGCATTGTTATACTGGATTTATCCTGTTGGCGGAGTAAGTAAATAAATTATAAAAATTGTAATAAAAAGATTGAGGCAATGGGAAGAAGAAGTTGAACAGGATGCAACGGAATCCTACGGGCTGCACCAAGACGACCTTTCGCTCCATAATATACTCATATTATGGAGCAAAGTACTCACTCACACGGATTTTTGTATGCAGCAGCAGCGGCGGGCGCGGGCGCGGCTGCGGGGGCGGGGGCGGAGGGTGGCGCGGGCGTGCGGCTGTCGGGGCGGCGCGCAGTGCGCGGGGCGCGGGGGGGCGCCGCCACGCTGTTCTGCCACGTGAGCGATGCTCAAAACACGCAGGTAAGCGCTACAGCACTCAGTGCACATGAAAAAAAATCTTTCTTGGTTTCAAAGTAGAAACTGTGACTTCATGAAAGTATTAAACTCAAAAATTTTATTCACTATTAGTTAATTTCAGAATTATGGTTCCCTATTTTTTTTCTTGTTTATCTCATTGTGAGTGTACCATTTTTAGATCTAGGGATCCGTTTGCAAAATATTGAACTTTAAACCGCAATTTTTTGTAAAAGCAGGGCGTCCTCCCACCCTATCTAAACGGTTAAACGGTTGATTGTAGAAACGTAAATAAAAAAAACTGTAATAATAAATAACTTTAGAAAAAAATCTATTTAAATTGCCCGACTATTGGTTAAGGAGTTATGACACACACATACATACATAGGTACATACATGCATACATACATGCATACAGACTGTATATACATACATACATACATAGGTACACATTTATTAGCCGTAGCCTTCAGATGACTGCTATGATAAGCAGTGTTGCAAAAAAGCACTAACATAATGTTATCATTAAAAACCTACCTTCTTATAAGTATTCCACCGCAAGAAATGTAACTACAACTATTGCCTGGATTCCAGTTTTTTAGGGTTTCGTTCTCGATGGGTGAGAAACGGGACCCTATTACCAAGACTTCACTGTCCATCTGTCTGTCTGTCTCTCTGTCTCTCTGTCACCAGGCTGTATCTCATGAACCGTGATAGCTAGGCAGTTGAAACTTTCATAGATGATGTATTTCTGTAGCCGCTATAACAAAAAATACTAAAAATAGAATAAATTAAATATTTAAGGGGAGCCCCCCTTCCATACAACAAACCTTGTCTGAAGACAGCGCTCGCCATCTAGCGGCAATCTATGTAACCTTGACAGCGCCGATGTCGTGTCGTTAAATGTCAATGTTAAACGCTTCTTGTTGGTTTCGACAGATGGCGCTGTTCTCAAATTCGATCTTTGTTTAATGTTGTATAGATAATGGTACGGAACCCTTCGTGCGTGAGTCCGACTCGCACTCGGCCGGATTTTCCAAAATTATTGAAAAAATTCTCTCTACTCACATCAGTCAATACTTAGAAATAAATAATTTACTGGTAAAGGAACCAAAAGGATTTCGAAAAAACTAAAGTTTAAATATGGCAGTATACCATGTTCTTAACGTTATTATTAAAAGTGTTCTTTGTATACTGATGTTACGCAGGCTTTTCACAATGTACAACACGATATTTTGCTACATAAATTAGAGCTCTACGGTCTAAGAGGTAATATATTAAATTTGATAGAGTCATACCTAAATAATCGTAAACAGTCCACGGTTATCACAAAAGTTAATTCCAAAACAAAACTAGGAGAGAAATACCTATCAAAAGTAGAGACTGTAGATCATGAAGTGCCGCAAGACAGCGTAATGGGGCCGTTACTCTTCATAGTTTACGTAAATGACCTTCCGATTCATGTAGAGCACCCTTTGTCACTTTTTGCTGATGACAGCATCATAAATGTACAATGTAAAGATAGATTAACATATGAACACGACATAAATGAAGCGCTTAAAGCTACGATAGAGTGGTTAGATAACAATAATTAAAAAATAAATCTTGCCAAGTCAGATATAATGCAGTATGGTCAAACGAATTCACCAATATTGGACCTTGAAATAAAATACCAAGACAAATCTACACACAGCATAGAGTCAACTTAGTTTCTTGGGTTAATAATTCACAGTAAATTATCGTGGAAATTACACATAGAAAAAATATGTAAAAAAATTGTAAATCGGCAAACTACAAACTTTCATCAATAGTTAACTTAAATACTTTATTAACGAATGAATTTACAAAAGTCACTCTTTTTGTTATAACACTCGATTTTAAAAAGACAATACACATTAAAATACAAACAAAGAAATAATATAATCGATACAAAATACACCCGCAGGTTTCGTCAAAATGGTAAATTAAAAAAAAAAAGGAATAATACAATGTCAAAACAGTATTGAAAATAAATAATAATAAATAATATAACCTAACCAAATAAATCACCCCGAGCCACATCCGGCCCAAAAGTCCCCATGATACTGGCCGCATTGCCGCGTTGCACAGCGAGGGAAATCCTTTGGCTCAGATATGCCCCAGAGCGAACGTCCATTCCACGGTCCCTCAATCGGCGGCCCAGCTCCCGAATAAAAGATCTGCCCTGAGTGCCCCACACACCAGTGGTTTCGATAGCCAGCGGCACAAAAATATAATTACTCATGAGCTGACTATACTATACTAACAGCATACTATAGTCTTGTCGAATCGGTCTTGAGATATGGCGTTATATTCTGGGGCAATGGTACTGACCGTAAACAAGTCCTCATAGTGCAGAAAAATATTTGCGAGCAATGGTTGGCTTAAAATCCACTGAATCATGCTAACCCTATTTTAAGATATGATATTCTTGTGTTTCCATCTATCTATGCATTAGAGGTACCTACTAATGTTCGTCAGAAAAAATCCTGGTCAGTTTCCACGTCTCTCAGAAGCAAATGGTATGCGGCTCCGTATAGATCCTACACGCCTGAGTACAATAATATCCAATACTGCTTTCATGAGAAAAAGTATTTTATGCATGGGTCCAAAAATATATAATAAACTGTCAATAACTATTAGAGAATTGGATAGCGATAATGTATTCAAAAGACAGATACTTATCAAGAAATGTTGCTACAATATAAATGAATATTTTAATATGACATTTTAATTAATTGCCAATCAATTTATTAATTTTATTATCTTATTTTAATATTTCTATACAATTCTACTAATAAAAATAGTAATCCTGTAAATAACACTGTAAATATTAAATTATTTTAAGACGTAGACATTTGTATGCCTCTACGGCCAATCACGCTGAAACTTTATTATTTACCTATAAGAACTTTTATGCACACGCATGTTTCATAAATAAATAAATTTGTATTTGTATTTCTACAACATCTCTAAATTGCCCCCGGTTTCTCGTACACCAGCAGTCTGCTAGGTTTTTCTTCTTTTTTAAGGTTCCGTACCCAAAGCGTAACGGACCCTAATACTAAGACTCCGCTGTCCGTCCGTCCGTCCATCTATCCGTCTGTCACCAGACTGTATTTCATAAACCGTGATAGTAAGACAGTTAAAATTTTCACAGATGATGTATTTCTGTTGCCGCTATAACAACAAATACTAAAAACCGAATAAAATAAATATTTAAGGTGACTCCCATAAAACGAGATTTTTTCCCGTGATTTGCTTGATAATAATAACGGCAACAGGTAGTAGCAACAACTTTTCTCCTTGAGAAAAGGCCTGTGCCCTGCAGTGGGACGCATATAGGCTGATTATGCTTATGCAACATGTAGACGCTTGAAATATTAAAATTTTGTATAGATAATGGTACCGAACCCTTCGTGCTCGAGTCCGACTCGCACTTGGCCGTTTATGTACTTTGGCCTAGTTACAGCTGTTGATCGTCGGTTTGTTGGTGTGGGAGAAATAGTGAGATTAGCACTGTTATTATGTTATGCAATCACTTCAGGACCCCATAATATGATCATTGATTAAGTTTTAATTTAGTTACCATGACTTATATCACATATTACTGTAAACTAATTCGTGTGCTCTTCATAAATCACTCAATATCCGCCCTCACCTTTAACTTACTCATATTAAAGTACTTAGTGAGATATACTTTTGGATGCATGCCTAGTACATATTTTCGTCATTTAATCTCGTCAGAATTTTCATCGACCTCGACGAGCACATTCGAGCTATCGGTATTTTAATTAGGTAGGTACGTTAATTTTATCGTGAGCTGCGAAGCGCGTGGTTCACACGCTCGTGTGGAAACATCGGGTTGATGTAGCGTTCGGAAGCGGTTATAATGTGTTGACGTTAGAGTGATCGACTCGCGAGTAATGTGGTGGGTACATTCGCTAATGTACCCTCGCCCCGCCCGGCGCCCCTCGCGTCGCACCACCGCTCTGCGGAATGCGTGTGAGTGGGAGATTGGCGCCAGCGCCACATGTCGTGGCTTCCTGAAATCTTAGAAAATCTTCTTCATGATTCATCTGAATCCGGCGTCAAAGTGATGACTGTACGTACGATCTACCGATAATACCGCAAGAAACAGCTATCAGTGTAGAATACTGAAGAATAGCAAATCCTGAGTTAAAAGCCCCCTCCATACGCCTATGTTTTCTACTTTGCTCTCCGTACCATCTACAGTAGGAGTTTGGTTTCCAATCACTTCCCTGCTGTGGTATCCGTTTAACAATTTTATGGTTGTCGAGTCCAGGATTTGTTTGACATGCGATTTGCCGTTAGGCTAAAGCGGTACTTCGAATCCAGGACTCGTCGAATGTGAGTATGTATATATATAACCCGGGCCGAGGCAGTGAGATGAGTGTTCGTGCAGCAGGTGTCGTGGGTGCGGTCGCGCGACCTACAGATCCTGGCGCACGGTGGCGCGGTGTTCACGGCGGACGCGCGGGTGTCGGCGGGGGCGGGGGCGGGGGCGGCGGGCGGCGCGCGGCACTGGCTGCGGCTGGCGGCGCTGCGCGACGCCGACGCCGGCCGCTACGAGTGCCAGCTCAACACCGAGCCCAAGCGGAGCCTCTACATTGACCTTCAAGTTGTCGGTGCGTACACTACCACACTTCAAAACCTGCTCACTCTATGAACTTTGAAAGTTCAGAGTAGACATCCAACATACACTCCTGCTTTTATGTCAGAGGAGTGAATCAGCTATCATAAAAAATACACATTTCTGGTCCCATTAACCCTGTATTGGTAATTAAGGTTAGCATTTTTAAAAGATTGCTGAAAAAATCTGGTTATCACTAAACCACAAAGGTTATCAACAATGGTACTATAGGTAGAAGTACAATTGAATTGAGTGTAAAGAATCCTTTTCATTCATTGAAATTGGCTCTTGACCGTGTCACCTGCGATAAAAATTGTTTTTTGTTTGCAGACCCGTCAGAGCTGACGACGGAGGCAGCGAGCACAGCACGGCCAGACGACAGCGGGGGCGACGGCGGGGGCGGGGGCGGGGGCGGAGGGGACGAGCACGGTGAGACCTACATTCTTCTTCACTCCTACACAGGGCATTAACTACTCTTCCACTTGCGACTAGAATAGATCTATTCTCTGACTTTATACATAAGCGCATTCTTGTTAGCGGAGTAGTTCCCACTTACCTGTCAAACTGGGCTAGGTTTTTGGGCTATTGATCATCGCATGAACCTTGAACCTTGGTACACTTACACTGAAAGGGGAGGCTGCCTACTAATTGAATGCTGTTATTACTTGTGCATGTTCTCTCTACTGAGCCTGTGGGTTCCACCTGTTGTGGGTCTAGACCTGCTACTTATTCCCTCCAACGGTGGTTGCAGGTCCAGCAGCGCGTCATACGGACGTGATGCAACGCGACGATGCAGCGGCGGTGGTGGCGGCGGCAGCGGCGGCGGCGGGCGGCGCGGCGCGGCAACACGTGCTGCTGATCCTGCTGCTCTGTGCTGCTGCGGCCGCCTGACGTCGTCTTGTGTTTGTGAACTGCCGTTGGCAAAAAAGACCATTTTCTTGTGTATATTTTGAAAACTACAGATGCTACATAATTTATTTCGGAAATGTATGGAGAATTTGTAAATATTAGTAAATATTTGTAAGTAGTTTTCTTGGTATAGAAATGGATGAATATAAAAAAAAATCAAACGTGTTTGGGTGTAACGTTTAACAGGGCTGCTAACTAACGTGTAGGTGCTTCTATTGGCATGATATCAAAGTGGAGTGGTCGGTCGAGAGCGTGACGCAACGCGGCCGCGCGGTGACAGTTGATCTGGATTCTGGACCGAAATATAGCAGGCATCTACTGCCGATATTCACTCTCGGAAACGGATTATATCAAATAATCTCTTTCCAGTTGGTCATAAAGTCTAAAATTGCACGGAGTTGAACTTGGCGCGTGGCACTGGCGCGTGCCTCGTGTGTACATCATCATAAATAGAACCCTAATTGCTTTCTAAATGTAGCGCCAAACGCCCACAGCAAAACGATCGTAGAACTTGGAGATAAGAGCGAGAATAGCAAAGCCGACGGCGAGGTTTCCCAATACTACGCGTCTTCACTATTCTACATCAGATCTCACAAATTTACAACTCGAAACACTCCGGATATCTATCTACTTTGAATCTGTATCGCGGCCAGCCCATAGTTACCTAAGCATTATCGTTTTCAACTCCTAAAACTGTTAGAAACAGAAAGTTTCTCCTTCAAATGTGAGGCTGAAAAAGAAAGAAGAAATAACAATTATGTATTGATAAGAAGAAAAGAAATCAAAACGGTGGTAAAATCTGGTAGAAAAAACAACTCTCCTTTTGGCGCAGTTGGGTAAAAAGTAGAGAACTTCAGCAAACCTTCTAGCAAATAGTACCTGATTCGTTAGCTAGTTTGGCTTTTTATATAGAGTCGATTCTGGGAGGAGTTTGACTAGAGGAACTGCGAAGTTACATTTTCCGTCTGCTCTACTGGAAAGCTGTCGATGGTCATAATGAACAAAGATCACTCTGACATAATTTCTGGGATGATGGTGATGAATTTGCAGGGCAGTAGTAAGTGCGGCTGTCGGCAGGTGACAGGTGGAGTGGGTTGCTCATTAAGCAATCTTTAGTTACGACATTAGCGCGTCTAACCGGGGCGGTGCAATGACGCGCGGCTGCCGCCCGGCGCCCGGCGCCCCTAGCTGCCACAGAGCCAGAGTTACAACTGCTACGTAGTCTTCATTCCGAAGAAGAATTTCATAGTGTGCCGCTGCAGAAATAAGCTTAGTTTCAGTGGCGGATGACCTGTATCATTCATTGATAATATCGTAGGAAATTGCAGTTGAATTGGTCTATTTACAATGGCGTAAATATTTATGAAGTGGCGGCGACATATCGATGCCAATTCGCTCCATCTTGTAGTGGTTGCTTGATCAAAATTTATCAAGAGCTGTCAACTTTCTTTACAGAACTAAAATACAATTGTACGTAGGTAAATATCGTAATCGTACATGAGAAACTGTTTTTACTTTTAACTTTTTTACTTGTTAGGTCTTGGATACAATGAACTTTGCAGGTAGGCAGATACTTGTATTTACAAGTAAAAAATCGGTCAAGTGTGTGTCGGGCCAAGCACAATTATGGCCTGAAGGCAGCGGCGAACACAGTAACATAGCATATGCACAATGTTACTTAAGTGCAAAAACTTGCATCTACGTTATGAGATGACTAGCTGTTGCCCGCGACTTCGTTCGCATGGTAATTTTGATGTGTATTTTTCCGGGATAAAAAATTTCTATGTGCTAATCCAGACTATAATCTATCTCTGTGCAAAATTTCATCCGGATCCGTTCAGCCGTTTCAGATCCGTTTTTGCGTGAAAGAGTAACAAACATCCATCCATACATACAAACTTTCGCGTTTATAATATTAGTAAGGATTTATACAGCGTCCAGTGGCACCATCACTCACACTAGATAGGTGAAGGGACCACTCGGACGCTGCAGTGCCTGGGTCATTGTTTTTTAGATGGAGTAGGCTTGCCCAGAGCCTATACCATCCTGAGAGCTAAGTCGGCATAGCCTGTGGGCTATGCTATGAAAGACAAGTCAATACGTGCGGGGCCAACCAATCCGCGGGTTTCCTCACGATGTTTTCCTTCTCAGTTAGTGTGTGGTTTTGCTGCTACAAATTCGCAGATGTACGTAACTTTTAAAATAAAGAAACTCATAGGTATATGCCCGCACTGTGTCTCCCGCTTCCGCTCCCACCGGGCTACCACCGCTTTAATAATATAATATATCATTTATTTCAGACAATTTAGGTCCATATAAGTTCACTTCATACAATATAGGAGGACACACCACAACTAAGATGTGATTTCTATTCTCCAACCTACGTCCATCTTCTGATACCCCATGGCGAAACTATAAATGTGCCTCTATGACTAGGCAACCTTAAAAAACCATAAAATGTTTGTAAAAAATGAAAAAAATAAACTGGGACATGTTTCAGGAATCACGCATTTTAGAGGTAACCCTGTATAGCTTTCGTGTATGGCTTAGATAAGTGTACGGAAAAGAGTCTACTTAGTTTAGCTACTGTTAGTGAGGCGGTGAGGCGCGCTGACCGGGTTGTCTGTGGCCGCCGGTAATGTGACGTCATTACGGCGGCTCGCGCGCTGCTGATTCGCAAACGATGACGCCCCCGCGCCCCCGCCGCTCCCGATCTCACCTCGTACCCATATTGTTCTGAGAGATCTCCATTGTTATTCATCTCTAGTCACTTCATGTATGACGACGGCTTGCTTAATTTTTTTCTCTACAACTAATCCTAATTTTCATGATATAACATGTCGAAAAGTCATTCTAGTCACGTGGTACAAAAACGCGCCACACAAATCGGGCTCCAACGTAAGGCTTTATAATTTATGAAGCGTTTATCAATATTTGATTTAACTCGTAGAATAATGTTTTTTTTGCGTTTATTAGAAAACTTTTAGAATTCTATGACGAGACGAAATCTTACAAGTTTTTTTTATTATTAGAGTAACTTGATACTTCGCATTTATTGAGACCTGTAATGACAGGAAAAAAAAATTATGGCTTTGTTTTATTTTTATGGTTTTGCTTTTTATTAGTTTTTATACGTGTTCTGTGGTATAAAAACAATGCCACTCCAATCTAAGTTTAATGCAAGTTCCCCGTTATTACGGTTACAAATGCTGTTCGTAATCTGCGCCGTTTCGCTCCGTCAATAAAAAAAATAAGTTTTTTTTTATCGATATTTCGTTCACATTAATAATAATAACTTCCACACTATTACGTACAATCATTTGACCTGCTCTCAAACTAGGATGCCCTGTGCTATGGTAACCAGGCAAAGACGTTACAAACATGAAACACCATAATGCTGCTTTAAAAACAGCATTTATGACTGTAATAGTCAGTTAATTTTTTTTTAAACAAAGTGTTTGTATTTCCTTTAAATTGTCTAGTCGTTTATATTAAATAAATTCTATTTATATCAAGCTAATAGGATGGTAGGTACGGGTGATGGGCCTTAGAAGCCTATTGCATGACAAATATTTCCCACTATAGTCAATCAATCAATCAGCCCGTAGTCGTCCGGATTTACGGAACCTTGGTTTTATCCAAGTTCATCCGCAGACCAATGCTTTGGGAAGAATCAGCCAGGCCACTCAGCATATGTTGTAGATCTTGCAGCGTTTCCGCGATGACGATGTGATCTGCAAATCGCAAGTGTGAAAGTTACTCGCCGTTTATGTCAATGCCGTACTCCTTCCATCCTTTTATCGCGGTTTTTATTAGGTGAACATAATTACCTTAATTCCCGACGTCCCGACAACGTTACAGTTACCGTGGTCACGGGTGTCTACTCAGTCAAAGTACACTTAATCTTACTGCAATAATTGAGCATCGCGAGTCATTAAAAAAAAAGCTGCCAATTGCGAGTTGAATTAGCGTACCGAGGGTTCTAAACTTACGCTTGGCTGTTTTTTTATTATTTGTCGTTATAAGTCCCACAATGACGCCTAGTTTGATGCCTGTATGTACATGGGGCACACTAAAAGTTTTGCACTTTTAGCTAAACGGGACTACTTGAATGTCGAATGTTATGTTTTTTTAAAGGACTTGCAACCTTCTTAGTAATAAAAAAAATGGCAGGAAATCATTTGTCAATTGTTTTTTTTTCACACATCAAAGTTCTACGTACGCAACGAAAATGGAATTAAGGCGAAAAGATTTTAGAGCCATGTTTTTATGCTTTTAAAAGTTCTCTCTCTCTCCGCAAGACTGTGCCGCTCGCCTGCAAAATGCTTTTGGGAGAGAAGCACCCTGTTTGAGCACCGTGACGCGATGGTTTGCTGAATTTGAGAGAGGTCCGGTTTCTTTACATGACGAATCTCGTGAAGGGCAGCCTTCAACTGCCGTCAACGAAAATAATATGGCTACTGTTAAGCGGCTAATTGAAGAAAACCCACGGATAACCTATGAGACAATTAGAGGACTATTGGGGATTGGTATGAACTAAATTCAGAAAATTTTACATGAAGAATTAAAAGTTCGGAAACTATGTTGTCGTTGGATCCCTTATGAACTGACAGCGGAGCAGAAGCGGGCTCGCGTGGAATGGTGCACACATATGCTACTGAAGTACGACCACGGATATTCTAATGCTGTTTATGACATTGTCACAGGAGACGAAACGTAGATTTATTGTTTTGAACCCAAAAAAAAACAGCAATCTTGTGAATGGGTGTTTGAAAATGAGAACAGGCCAACGAAAGTGAGGCAGGCGAGAAACGTTGGTAAAAAAATGATCACGTTTTTTTTCTCAGCTACGGGTTCCATCTGCACAATTCCAATTGAAGATCAAAAGAGTGTTAATGCCGAGTGGTATTGTACCATTAGTTTACCCAGGGTGTTATAAAAAAACGCAAAAGACGACCAAAAAGCCGCGTTCTCCTACATCATGAAAACGCTTGTTCACACACGGCCAACAATACAAAGTAATTTTTAGCTTCAGAAAAAGTACAACTCGTCATCCATCCTGCACATAGCCCCGACCTAGTGCCCTGTGATTTCTGTATTTTCCCCAAAATCAAAGATTTAATGAGAGGTTTCACTTTTACCAACTCCGAAGAGGTAGTGATAGCGTTCAATCAACACGTAGAAAAGATGCCTTTAGATCTGTGGTCCTCCTGTTTTAAAAAATGGTTCGATTGCATAAAAAAATGTTTAAAATGTAGAGCAGAGTATGTTGAAAAGCAATAAACATAATATTTTGGTTATAACATGTTGTTTTTTAAGTTAAGCAAAACTTTTAGTGTGTTTTTACGATAGAGAAAAAAAAAAAACAGCGAAAAAAGACGTTTGCTGTATGGAGACCCCTTATTTATTTATTATTTGTTAGGTAATCCGCCTTAATAATACATATTCCGTGTGGCGCCGGATTAAGTATAGCGTTACTCCATTACCTTCCGTGGATGTCGTAGAAGGCGACTGAGGAAGTCAATTACCAGGAGACGGGCAGCAGCGTCTTCCTGAGATCCCAACCGCATACTGCGATCGCCAACCCGCCTGCCAAGCGTGGCATTTATGGCAAAACCCCTCAAGGTTATAAAAACCACGAAGGAGGCCTATTTCCTTGAGTGGGCGTCAAATGGCTGATGATGATGAATAGAAAGATAGAGCCCTTCAAAGGTCGGACGAACGGACAACCAGACAGATAGCGGAGGCAGAGTAGAACCCTGATAAACCTGATCTGAATAAATAATTATTTTATCAGTAATGTTATTGAACATTTATGAACAGAGTTCCTCTGATTAGGAGTAGCTTAGGTGAAACTTCAAATTAAATTGACATACATATTTACTTACTTTAGTCTTGTTTCTATTTGAAATTGTGGAGTGATCCTGAAACCGCGGCTTATTATTCGGAAACCCCAGCAAAAGAAACCGCGTCTCTCCAGCTCGCGTGTTAGTAAATGATATTGATAACACGGAAATTGCGCCGCGTGCCCCTCCCACTCTTGAGATCAGCTCACTGTGATTTGCATCGCGTGCGGCAAGTCGCAGCCGCCGCGCCGCACCGCGCCGCGCCGCGCCGGCACGCGCGATGATTCGATTGTCATGTTATTGGCGGCCCGAGGGCAAGGGCTGCTGGTGATCGACGCGTCACAAATAGTTTGCCGCGTCACTGAGCTTTCGTTTACGTGCCCTTACGTGTTTACCTCCTGCTGATTCGTTGTAGGGGAGCGTAATTTTCTTGACGCTATAAGTCAACTTTTCGATATGTAATCGTATTAAATTCACTCACCATGCGTTATAAGAAAATTGAAATAAGTAATAATTTGGGACAGTTGGTAGGTAGGTCTGCACTTGGTACGATAAAATGGGACTAAAAAACCTGCAGGTAAAATGTTCAAAAAGTTTTTAACTTTTGCCTGGAAAAGGCTTAACCAATTGATTCTAAATATATAAGGGTAACTTTGGCCTCGATAGAGATAGCTCACGAACTATATTTATATTTTTTATTTAACAGCGCAGTAAAATAAGAAACATTTTGGATCTTGGAGGGGTTGGCAGGACTTGCTGAGGTTGATTTGATTTCCCGCAGCACGGCGAGCGCGGCGGGCCCACACAGGTGACTTCAACTTCGACGACACAGATTTGAAACTTGTGTTATGGGAATGTCTGACGGACGCGACAGCCGCGGCGCGGCACGGCGGCGACGGGAAGCGGCGAGCACAGCACAAGTTTCTCATTTGTTTTATTTCCAGTGAATTTATTGCGGCACTATATTATAACGAGTCGTGATTTAAATTTTCTCCTCTCGGCACGAAGTTGTTTTCATAATAAGCATCATAACGTAAAAATAAATTAGAAAAGAGGATTATTTTCGCCTTTGTGTTTCTTGTGGACTTATGATGCTTTGTGTTCACAAAGTAACTTACTGCCCCTATATTACGCGCACCAAATCCTGAGCGATTCCAATCGTCTAACTGTCAAATTAGTATGGAATTTGACAGTTAGACGATTGGAATCGCTCAGGAATTGGTGCGCGTAATTAGGCCCCTGGTCGTGAGATAACCCATAAGGGTAGACAGTCGCCAGCAGTCACCGGCGTTACGCGGTGGGGCGCGGGGTCGCGGGTGTAATCGAATGGGATTGGTTCGCGGCATGTAAATCACGAGCCGGCTGATTTACCGCGCTACGCCGCCGCCGCCGCCGCCGCCCCGATATCACCCCTCCGCTGCCCCATCCACCGCCCCTGCGTGCCGACACTAGTCTTTGCCCGCAAGACTGGCCGCCCCGTGAGATGTGATTCCACTCAGTGAGGACGCAGCATCAGAGTGCCGGATGGTGGTGAGCTAAAAAGGAAACAAAACGTTTAAAAATCTCACTTAATTGAAGGTGTCGCAGAGTTTAAGTATATTATGCTGGATTACCTAAAAATGCGCAAGTCATGAAACGCGTCGATTATACTTTGATATGTACAATTACTTTTATTCTGCGGGTTTTGAATTCTTTTCGTTGAATTTTCTACATTTTTTAAAGGTTTTCTGCTTTTTAGTGGCATTGTTCAGTAGATAGTCGTTAAAGCGAATGTGTTACATTGAATGGAAATTCTTTTATGATATACTGAAGGCTGCGGCAAAGCGCATAAAGCGTTAATTTAATAAATTTATGTAAACCCTAATATTTCGGAAAATATAAATCAAACAGAAGTTGTTTTAAAACACAAAGATACCTATTCAGTAATTGCGCATTTTTGATATAAGGTATGTGTCAACGTTGAACGTCTTGCACGGGTTTCAGTATCGGCAATTTTATGCAGTTTTGTGTGTGTGTGTGAGGGTTATTGCGGTGCAGTAACTAATCGTCCCGCTGAGAATATTGCAATCGGAAGTTGGAAGACAGCCGACCGCCGGCCGCGGCACTCTAAGCTCAACCTTGTACCACGAAACACAGAGCACGTATCTCACTTGAAGCGTACAAGGAATGTAATAGATAGACCTCCCGGATAGTATACAAACGGTAGCCAATGTAGCATAGTGTCAGTGATGTCACCCACAAGGGCCACAAGTGAGAAGTGTATATTGGGCAAGGCCGCGGGGTCGGTCCTTCGGTTAGGTGTAGTGCCGCGCTGGCCGGCGCCGGCGCCGGCGTCCCTGCGGACCCACTACACTACACACTCCATAAGTTATGTGCGAAAGTTTTTGCGACGTTCGATTTAACGTTGTCGAAGGGACGAGGTGTCGCCGCGGAAGGTTTATTGCATGCGCCGGCTCCGCTGGGACGATTTACTCTATTTCAACGCTCATCCAACGGTACAATGTTTGTTCACGTTTGGAATCCTGACCCTCAAGACTTGAGGACAGCTATAGTTATAGAGAGAGATATTAGTTTGACAATGGTGTTGAGGGCGCATGGCCTCTATTGTGACTCTATGTGACTCTATTGGGTCTATACTGTAAATATTTGTACGCCTCAGTGGCAAAACATGCTGGAACAATTGATTAATATTTTATAACACCTTATACTAATGGGATTTTCTAATGCATACGTATGTTTTACAAATAGATAAATCTTAAATCTATTTGACATGTACAGACTATATATTTTTAAATAATTCCATGCACACATATTTTTAAATAATTTCGGTACAGAAAAATCATCACTGCTTTTAGTGTCAAGCGGAGGATTAAGCGATATTTTTAATTTCAGATATTTTTAGAAACTAAAAGTTCTACTAAGACGCAGCAGATCCACCGAGCTAACTGATGTTCAAGCCAAAGCATTCCTCAATAATGTCAACTGGAATCCGCGTTCTATAATAGCTTTAAACAGGTTACACAATTTTTAAAAATTTTATTTGCGGTTTAAACGGTCTACCAATATCACAGTTTATCATATTTTACATTTAATTTTACATATACCTCTACAAATCTACATTGTTCATTCTATTTTATACACCTTTCTTTAAGTGTTGTATATCTAACGACGCTACTACGTGATATTATTTTTTTTCCTCGAAAAACGGAAATTCTGACAGAAAAGTTTCAGAAGCTCTGTGAAGTGGTTGTAAATGATATTTTTTCAGGAGTTGCGCATTGTTGAGGTAACTCGAAGTATAAAGAAAGGCCAACGGCGGCGCACGCACGTCAGGGCCCGGCTTTCGAATAAAAACGAATGCTTGATCCAATTACTGGCAGCAATTTGGCTCCTAATCGACAATAATTATCCTCCGCTAGCCTATTGAGCCGCTGGCACCGAGTCGACGTGTAAGCGATCACATACTCAGAATGGTTCTGCTTGTGGCTGCCTCTGCAGGTATTCGGCATGTCTTGGGCATTCTTGTTGGTAGATGTTCGGAGAAGCAGCTGTGAGGAGCGGGATGCGCGGGGGCGGCAGGGAGCCGGTAATGGTATGCCGCGGCACGGACCGCTCTAAGTAATACAGCACCGATTTAATTTCACACAAAGTTATATTTGCTACTAAGCAGGCCATTCTACATGCTAGGGTTCTTTGTTTAGGATCAACATTTGCACTGCATTCCCGCTGTGTTTGCATTTACTAGTAAGGGAATTCGTTATTGACAGGTTTCAGCTCGAACGCCACTTTCATTTTATTGAAAACTCAGCGTTCCACCCAGCAGCCACCCACGCCTCGCCGTACGTCGAAACGCCAGCATTGTCGATTTTGCACTGTCGAACAAAAATGATTTTGCGAAATATACTTAGCAAAATCTCTGTTGCGTTAACGTCTGATATACCTAAGTTTATTTGTGCCAGATTTGACTACTTTGTCAATAACACATTCTAGAACTCATAGGTATATAACCGATGTTATCACAACTTATGATAAACGATTTACAAATTCTTTGTTAAATACAATTAAGAAAAAGAAGAACAACATTTTATTATAAAGACAGTACACACGCCGACATTAACGTAATAAAACAGAAATAAATGCTCCATAAAGATATGATATTATATAGCCATAATAATGCAGCCTATACAGGTCCCACTACAGGGCACAGGCCTTCTCTCAGAGAGAGCATATGGGCTTAATCACCACGCGTGCCCGCCGCGGATTGGCAATTTCAAGCGCTGAGGTATGTGAACACCTCAGACACTCAGGTTTCCCCACGATGTTTCCTTTACCGTTAGCGAGTGTCATTGCTACTATATCTTCACAAATATACGTAACTTAGAAAACAAAGTCAGTGGTAAAGTCATGCCGGGATTTAAACCCACGACCTTCCATGAGAAGCCGGCGTTCTACCGCTCCGCTACCTCCGGAAAATATGATAGAAAACCGGTCAAGTGCGAGTCTAACTCGTGCACAAAGGGTTTCGTACCATTTTCTATACAACATTAGACAAAGATCGAGGCAAGATAGATTGAGAACAGCGCCATCTATAGAAACCAACAAGAAGCGTTTAACATTGACATTTAGCGACATAACATCGGTTCTGTAAAGGTTACATTGACGGCCGCTAGATGGCGAGTGCTGACTTGTTGTATTAGGATCAATCTTAAATATTTATTTTATTCTGTTTTTAGTATTTTGTTGTTATAGCTGCAACAGAAATACATCATCTGTGAAAATTTCAACTGTTTAGCTATCACGGTTCATGAGACCCAGCTTGGCGAGAGACAGCCAGCCAGACAGACAGACAGATAGACGGACAGAGGAGTCTTAGTAATAGGGTCTCGTACCCCTTTGGGTACGGAACCCTATAAAAGGCCACGGTGTGTCACTATCAATATAAGTGTCAAATGACTCCGCAGTATGCTGATCGGCAAGCCTTCAGCGATGATCTGCAGTTAGACCTAAGAGTTACCCCCTGAGAGTCACAGACTGTAGCATGCTTCATCATCATCACCAGCTATTTGACGTCCACCGTAGGATATGTCCTCCCTCATGAATAGGCCTCCCTCATGGGTTTACAAGCTTCCAGGTCTTGTGCCGCTCGCATCCAGCGACTCCTGCAGTGTGGTTCAATCGTGAACAATAAAATTATTTTTCGTGGTAAACGTTTCTTTTTCCGAGCTGGTAACAAAGTGTACCTAGGAACCAAACGCTGGCAATAGTATTGTGCCCGCACCCCGCGCTCCCCGCCCCGCGCCTCCACCCCGCGCCTCCACCCCGCGCCCCGCGCCGCGCTGCTCCAGCAGCGGCAACCCTTGCCTCATTTGAATGTAAATTGCCCTTTTTCCAAATTGCTTTATTAAATCGAAACGTGTTCCCCAATAATTGAGGGCGATCCCCGAACACCTTTGCAAAAAATGAACTCGCAGAATTCACTGTATTCACTGGGATGAATGTATTTTAATTATTACACCGAATTACTGTTAACTTGCATATGTCAAAACGTTTAACTGAATGTATTACCAGTTGAAAGATTTGACCTGTCGTCACCTACTCTGTATTCCGTATAATACTCGTTGACACGATTGTTAGTTGAAGTTATAGAAGTATTACACCCTAGAAGCGCAATCCGGGCTTTCCACGGGGGCTAACTAGAGTTTGGCTTAATCAGCAAAACCAGTTGTCACTGCACGGAGCTCTCGCGAATTCATTGATTATGACTGGCTGCGCTGTAAACGACTGTAGGAACAGTTGTATGAAGCACTATTACAGCACTAGAACGTCATTTCATTAGGAAGTTTTTTTCGAAAATAAACGATTTATTTTTCGCGATGTTATGGAGGCCATTACACAAAAGTGTTGCCAGTAGTAAAACTCGAACTGTCCCAACAATTTGTTTTTATTCCCTTACGCATTGCGATTTATACTTTTAAGTTCGTGCTAGAGAATACTCCGTATTTATCCACCAGAGAGTGATTACTCATAAATAGCGGTGTCTACCCAGTATTTATTTAACAGTAGACCGTTTAAGTTTAAACCTATTTTTTATGTACCTACTGTGGCTCAATTATGCGCACCAAATCCTGAGCGATTCCAATCGCTTAACTGTCAAATTCCATACTAATTTGACAGTTAGACGATTGGAATCGCTCAGGTTTTGGTGCGCGTAATATAGGGGCTGATTTTATTTCTGGTACAACGTGGTGTCACCCTTTTCACCGAGTTTGACCAAACATCTCATGATGGCACTGCAAAGTGCGTATAGGATTTCTTCAACTATAACAGTAAGCCATTCGATTTTGTACTTACTTGATTGGTGTTAATAATACCTTTGGTGAAAACTTTTTGAAATGTTTTACATGATTTTTATAATATACAAAATATTTTAAACGGAAATAAAACTAATTTGGGAAATTTAGCAGTAATAATTTCTATAATTAAGTAAAATTTCAAAATATCTGACGTCACACTAGGCAGGGGGGTGTCACACAAATGTGACTAACTGTGACAAGGATGGGGTCAGAAAATCACGAAGTTAGTGTGATGTACTTTACGAATGACCCCTAAGTATTAAA
The DNA here is from genome assembly GCA_947308005.1 of Yponomeuta malinellus. Classification (NCBI taxonomy): domain Eukaryota; kingdom Metazoa; phylum Arthropoda; class Insecta; order Lepidoptera; family Yponomeutidae; genus Yponomeuta; species Yponomeuta malinellus. The sequence continues at coordinate 19,039,238 of OX371007.1, read as the reverse complement.
ACAGATTTCTGAATCTAACGATTTTGAGAATTGCAAGAATTTCATATAGGTAATTATTAACTTTATTCCGGAATCACTTACCTACTCAAATTTCCATCTAAAGAGTCCAACCAGAATATATACCTAATTCATGTTTTTTTAATTATAAGAAAGTAAATGTATGGCCTATACCTTCCTCAGGGAAGAGACCCGTGCCCCTCGGTGGGGACATAATGGGTTGATGATGATTGAAATGTTTGTCCAGTTCAATATCCTATAGACACTTAATTGCTGACTGACCACCGTCAACAGTCCAGCACAGAATGTTAACGTACGAGAACTTGGGTGTTATTTAAATATAACACTTTGTTGATAGAACATGTATTTTATTTAGATATTTTAACTACCTCGCCTCCGTTCCTAAATTAGTTACCCTTTTCGGCGGTACCCTTCATTGAAGTAACTCCTACCGAAAGTAGATGCTAGAAACTTGCCTTTCAAAATCTACAGTAGCTTTATGTGACCATTTTTAACCATAATAGTCATAAAAATATTAACCTTACCTAACCTAACAATCCTAGGTCATCAACAAGAGATTAACCTTTACATATTTTGCTTTGCAGTATCTTTGCAGTACGAGTATCTTGGGAATAATGTGGTGGCAAACTGTAAAAAGTAAACTATAAGTTTCATAAAAACCGATGGTATGGCACCCTATTCCATGTTAGCAATAATTTAGTAGGTATCAAGTTTTAATTTCAACAGTCTGAATACTACATAAGAAATTAATGTGAGAGTAAATCAACTACTAGGTATTAGTTAAACGCTTGACGGCTAGTACTTACACAAAAAGTCTAGCTAAATAAATTTACTATTATACTTTGCTGCACACGAAAAATAGTAGAGGAAAAAAAACGGGTCTATGCACGGTACGATAGTATGGTGTAAATCGGTAAAGCTATTTTCCACTTTTGATCCCAATTTGTCTTACGCCAGCAACACTATTAATGCGCATGTGTTCGTGTCGGCAAACGTCACGACACGTCGCTTACGCACACAAGCGTGTCCCGATCGCCTCGCTTGTCAAGGGAATTTTGTTTGAAACTCGGCATCTTTCAGTGGTTAATCTAAGGTTGAAGTTATACGTTTTGAGTTTTCATCAAAAGACTACCCACCAGTACTACAAAGTATGGGAGCTAAAATATGTAATAAAGAGGACTAAAAGTGTAGAAATGGACCGCTCTAATATAATACCTAAAATAGTTGGTAACTTTTAAAGGTATAATGCATAACACTAGCGGCGTCAATGGAAGAAAATCATATCTTTTTAACAGATCGTTTTTGCAAAAAGTGTAAGATCAAATCTCTTGATTATGTTTATAGTGATTTTGGGGACCAGAAAAAATATTGTATTTATTGTACTTAGCCACAACGACGGCCAGTAGGGTGGCGAGTTGTACATGCCACGAGCACGTGACGTATGCACCGCTGCTCGAATGCCGAAAACTTGCAGCTTATCCCTTCGCGATACGACTGGAAGTCGCGCCGCGCTCTGTCTACATAAACTGACTAACAGCTTCATTATGCGGCAATGAGTCTTGGGATTACGTTTTTATTTTCGAGCTTTGCATTATAAATTCTTTGCAAAATTCATTTAATTCGAGGCGTTTATTCGCGAGCCGGCCAGAGCCGGGATAACGGCCGCGGTGCACTGCAGGACAATGTCGAACTTAAGGGAATTATCATAATGCTCTCACCGCACCCGCCCCTCGCGGTCTTATAATTATTTGAGCGCATCTGTCTGGCTGACAATGTGCACACTACGAGCGCGCGCGGTGCGACCGGCGCGGCGCGGCGCCATTGCTACGAGGCGCGCGGCTTCTACCGCTACGGGCTACGGTCTGCTACGCGCGTAGAGGAATTCACGCGCACTTTATTTTGCTCTATGGTTACACAGCTATGCATATTTTTCTTGCAAAAGCTTGAACCGCACTGGCGCGGTGCGGCGTGGTATTTCACTCCATAGAAATGTTGCCACACCGTTGCCATGAAATTTTGCCATACCCTTGCCATGACGCTCTAGTTCGGTTCACGCGTAAGCTAAACCCTACAACCTCAGGGTTGTAGGGTTTAGCTTACGCGTCTAGCGCGATTCTATTGCCTAACACCCTACTCTTTCTATTAATGCAAAAAAGTCTTACGTTTTGTCCAAGTTGAACCACTGAAATCCAATTTCACAACACTTTCATGTTATCACGAACGAAAGCATAAGGTTGGTTAACTATTATTTCAAAGCTAATACGTATTTCTAATTATTTTTCCACTTTTCACATTGTAAATATTGTATTTTGCTTTACTGTTAACGATTCAACTGTTAGTCAGATATTTCTTTTATTTGAATATTGTTCTTTATTTTTCTAAATTATGTCAAATAACCGTCATACTAAGAAGGTCGAATAAGGAAACTTCTGCCCTGTGGAGACTTCTAGAAGACTATTCACATTTCAAATCGATATTATGAATTTAATGCAAGAAAGAGAAGATCTAGAATTCGAAATTATGGATTTGGAACAGGATCCGGAAACTTCCAGAAGAATTCTGACGCAGATTCAGATCAAATTTGAATATTAGAATCGAACTACTTTTGGGGTATAAAAGCCGCCCAAGAAGGCTTTCGAGTCAGTCTTGCCTGAGTCCTACTAGAGAATCTTACCTGAGTCCTACTTGAGAGTCTTACCTGAGTTTTACTTGTGAGTCCTACCTGAGCTCTTGCTTGAGAGACTTACCTGCGTTCCTGTCTACATCTCACGGCCTGCCTCCGCAACTTACCTGTCCGTCTCCACGGCCTAACTCCACGACTTGCCTGCCCGTCTCCACGGCCTGCCTCCGCAACTTGCTTGCCCGTCTCCACGGCCTGCCTCCACGATCTGCTTACCCTTTTGCGACCTAAGGTTTCTTTTTGTATATATTTTTGATGTTTTTATTAGTATTAAGTCTTAGTTTAATTGTAGGTTAGGGGTTTTGATGATTATACTTTTACATTTCTAAATCTCTCTTTTATTTCTTCAGCTTCCGTTACCAAGGGTTGTGCCTTCCCACAACCATCGGTAACGTGACAATGTTACTTATTACTGCGCGCTCTCTTAAGTGATCTCTTCAGAACCGCCTTAGTTCTAGAATGAGGGCAATTAGCCGCAGCCCTCCTCCCCTTTTCCCGCTCCCACTGCCGCGGCTCGATGATAATGCGATTGAATTCGCGCTAAGTTCCATTGAGTGCTAATCCGCTAATGGTCGACGGTTACAGCTCTTATGTTCTGAGTTTTCTGTACAAATGCTGTATAAAGGGTAATGCAAAATCTTTATAATAAGTTGACTGGATACTATAATAGAATAATAGTAGTCAAACTGACAGCCTCTCGCCTAGAATTTGAAGAAACAAAAAGGCTGTTTACTTACAAAATAATTTAATTGGTTTTAACATATACTTGTACTTAGAAATTGCAGTTTTTTGTGCAGCCTCTATTAATGTGTGCAACTTGGGCAAAGGCCGACCTTTGTTCAGATCGGAGTTTTAGGTTTTAAACTACTTAAGCCTAAATAAAATACATAACATACATGCACATCGGTTTCGGGTATTTATTTTGATGCCATGTGCTATTGCATCCCCTGTTTAGGGACATATTAAAAATAAAATAAAAAATATATTATAATTAATTAGTATTGTTATATTATTTTTAAGTTCATTTACGCAATCAACAGCTTGATTTTAACTTATTATAAATGTATATAAGTATGTAATAATTGAATTCAATGAGTAATGTAACCCTATTGTATAAATAATTCTTCTATTATTTATTTAAACTACTAATTGAATTCACACTGACAAAGTATGAGTAGGACTCGTGCCGTAAAGGCTTCAAACAAATTGTTACAAATTTACGGCCTTATTTATAAAAACACGATTTCTCTAAAACAAAACTAACACTGTTTATTTATTCTGTGGCTACATCTTTTCCTTGTAAAATTTCCACCACAGACGGTTTTATAAATAAGACGATTTGAAGTGTTTTAAGGAATCGAGTTTTTATAAATAAGACCAAAAGTTTGTAATTGAAAGGTTCTACTTAATCCGTTCTTATGAAAATGACTTTGACAGTTAGACGGACGGACGGACAACAAAGTGAACCTGTAAGGTTCTCTGTTTCTTTTTGAGGTACGGAACTCTAAAACGTTTCAGCTTTGAATGTGTATTATAGGCGCGGGGATATAGCTATAAAAGAGGCTACGAAAGTATTCATGGCTATTTTTAATGAAGTCGTTTAGATTTAAATGAACGAGGGGTGATTTTTTGTTCATTATAAAAAGAAGCAATTAATGTCAGTGTCCACTTGTCCACAGTATTTCCCTAATCACGCAATCTCCAGCGATTGCGTTGCTACAAGCGCTACGGCGTAGCAACGTGTAGCGTGTAGTAGTCATTACGGAAATCTGCTACGAAAAAGTCGTATAATAAACTGTGCAATTGTGCATACGTATTCAAAAGAAATCATAGTATCTCCTCATCGTGTGATGTGAGTGTGTAATGAGGCGCTGGTGGGCGCGCCGCTCGCAGCGCTGTCGCTGCACTGGCGGAACAATCAGCTCGGGAATCCATTATACTCGGCCGCGACCCGCCGCCGCCGCCGACCTTATGTTATTAAAAAATTAATAACCCGCTTCCAATACGTTGCTTTTGGTCGCGCACTCCAAAATCATTCCATTACATAATATCATTTGTTCGAAAAATGAAATTAAAACCCAACGCGTATTTTGGCAGAGAGCAGGGCGCGCCGTAAATCGCCGACCGCCAATAAACGTTTCCATTATCCGCATCAAATGAGCGCGCCAAATAGTCATTCGTATGCATAGAATATTCACGTAATTTGCGAACTTATTGCTGGGATCAAGGTGAGATTTAAAAAGGCGTGGGAATTACTCGCGAGCAACGCGAAAATAAGAAAATTCCGCCTTCTCCCCCGCAAAGCCCGCGCTCCCTGTGCCCCTCCCGCCCGGAGTCTTTCTAATGCAAATCCTGATTTTTAGCTTTTTGCCGATTTGCTTGTTTGTAAGTTCGCATTACCTTTGCCGCACTAGACGCTCGCGCACACGGTACGGCAAAGGCCCACGTGTGTCACGTGAGTCATGTGAGTCGCGTGAGTCACGTGTCCAGTGGCCAGCGGCGAGCAGCGACCACGAGGCGGGCGGGGGTGGGGGCGCAGGGTGAGCCAGCGTGGGGCGCGGGGCGCGGGGCGCGGGCGCCTTTATAAATCACGCCACTTTATCGTCTTACATTTTTATGATATTTTGCCACAAACAAAGCCACTTCACATTTGTCTTCCGCTCTCGTATCTTTGCTCGCCTATTTTCTGTTTTTCCTTCCGCGCACAGAGGCGCTGAAATCAAATGATAATTTAAATTTGGGCCGGGAAAAGCGCTGCGGCGGCATTGCTTACACGACAACAGCACACGACGAGCAGGTACTGTCCGCCTGCTCAACATAACTAAGTAAGTACCTATATTGATAAACAATCATAGATTGTTTTGGGAAATTTAGTGGCATTATGACTTAATTTTCTTCGTAAATATTTATATTCGTATGTAAAAAAGAAACGTTCTTGTTGACGACGGTTTTAGCTGTGAGTGCAAATGAACCAAAATATTGAAAGAATCTCCTTTTCGAAGAATCGAAATTGTTTGCTTTGTTAATTTAATTCTGTTAAGTCGCCCTCAAATATTTTATACGTTAGATAATTAATTTTATCTACACTCATATCATAATCTTCAAATTAAGAATTCAAAGGTAAACACATATTGACAGGCTTTAAACAATACATAACTTTAAAGAAAATAAAAAAAAGTGTAATATAAAGTTACATTAAAGGTCAGATTTTCCACTTTATGTTACAGTTATTTTTTTTAAAGTGTTGCTGTGATCACGGAACAAAACTTAAGTTTTTTTTTAATGTCAAAAGTTGACTCTATAAAAAAGCTAATTTCATTTTCGTGGTACCAAAAGTGCAACTAAAAATACCTAAAATTGCGCGCGCAAAATTGAGTGCAGACGATTGAATGTCAAGATACTTTGTCGAAATTGCGCCATTTTGTTTCAAAAATTTCATTATGAGTGTAGATAAAGTAGTGTATGAGACTGCACATAACTTGGTATTAAAACATTCGCGAATGCTATTAAAAAACTCGCCAAGGCTCGTTTTTTTAAAATCTCGCTCGTGTTTTAATAACCCTCATTATGTGACAGTCACATAAACTACTATTTTGATTGCACACAAAAAAGGTGCATAATGAATGCACATTAGAGTCCACTCATTAAAGTCTCGGTGTTTTCGTTAGTTTGGTGAAGTAGCAGCTAATAAGCGACAATACTCGTACACACGAAATTCAAATGTCGCTCGAGTCATGTGTGCACGGCTGCGGCTGCAGGTGCAAGGATTTATTTTAGAGAACACTGCTCACTCGCTTCGGTGCCTATTTCCACCTGCATGATCACACCACTATAAACTAGAAATATACATAAGGCTCACGCATAAACTGTTGTGTTATTTGAATATGCCCTAAACCCTAGCCGAAGGAATTTTGAACAAGAAGCTGTCCTTCTGTATCTATTAAAATAAAAGTTTCACGTGGAAAAGTGGACTCCATGCGTTTGGAATAGGATCGAAAGTAGCGCGATTGCTTGCCAAGGTGCACTGTCATAGATTATTATGTTACTTCCGGAGACGTAGAGTCGTGGTTTTTGCTTTCAACTTTGCAAATAATATCTTATTTTTACAAGGATTCCCGAATTATTTCTGTGGAATGTGTATCCTGTGACCTGAATAACATTCAACAATGCATTTAATTTTTGGTACATAAATCACAAATATCTAGGTTTGATTTAAATGTGACATGAACGCTATAAAAATTAAATAAGTTAGTAGTTGGGTGAGTACCGGAGGTGTTCACATACCTTAGTGCTTGAAATTGCTATTCCGCGGTAAGCCCGTGGCCCGTGTAGTAATCTATAAGAAATCAAGAATTTATTTCAACATAAAGAATTTACATTCTGTTTGCTGAATGTCAATGTAATGTGTCAATGTTAGCCGCTGCCTTCGGGGCGTACTTGTAGCGGAGAAAAAGAAAACTCCACTCTGACCATCTTTTCTCAAAATATTATCTTAAACTTAATACATCAGAACCTATATGATAAAATTCCATGATTGCCATCAATAAAGTTAAGAGCAAAACCAGTTAATTTTCTTACAAAATTAGGAAAAATGCTGCGGCCAAATACACGAACAGCACCCGTTCACGAGCATAACGCAGGGGTCAGCCATCACCCGTCTCAATAATTTTAGAGGGAGATAGGTGACCCGGCCACCACGCCACCATTCGAATGACCTTTAGCAAACCTGCAGATTGAGTTCTTGTCAGCTATAAAATGTATGATATAGATTAATATGCAATCACATCGTCTGTACACTTTTTAAAACTAAATAAATTATAATATAAATAATTAAATAACAATGAAATCGCAGTGGAATTGGTTTACTACCAAGGGCTTACATCGTTCATATATACATACATTGAATATCATTGAACCTCCTCGGGTTGCGTGTTGTCGGTTGAAAGTACATACTGCTAAATAGTCTTTTAACCTCTTAGATTATGACCTTCAAAAGAAAAATTAAAAACCACTGATATGGTAGCCCGATCGGATCATTTAGAATTATATAGATTAAAGTGAACGACATTCTAGATTGTTTGAGCCAGTGCTCTGTTAAACACAAAATATCTGTATAAAAATCCCCTAAAAATTGTCCTGTTAAAAAAACTATTAGAAAAACCCTGTTATATTCGAAAAACCTTTTTGTTACCATACAATCTCTCCGAGAGAACACCTTGTGGCCTGCAATGGGACATTTATAGGCTACACAATAAAACTAGCCAAGTGCGATTCGGACTCGCGCACGTTGGGCGCACGTAGATATTACAACATTTGAATATTTTGCTGTTATTAATATCGAGCGAAAAACGGAAAAAATCACGTTTGTTGTATGCTAGCCCCGCTTAAATATATTTTAATTTAATTATTTGCAACAAAAGATCAACGAGTTGACCGCGCAGCTAAGTGAGAAGGAACAGGAATCTTATGCGAACGACATAGAAGTAACAGGAGTTCCGGAGCTAAGCGGTGAAATTGCCTACCGCATATCGTGAGCCATATCGCTTCTAAAATAGGAACATCTCTGGATGCAGCCGAGGTGGTAAACGTATTTCGTGGCCATTAGATTACACAATGTTTATTTTAATAAAAGAGTTTTTGCATTGTTATTCATACTACACTGTATTCATATTTATTGTATGGTTTTGTGAAGTCATTAATGTCATTTTTTATAATCCAACGCGATTATCATGTGGTTGAAAGGAAGTGCATAACCCAAACTTTGCTACTTACTCAAGGCTAAGCAAACCGTTTAAAATTAGGTTTATTAAATATAAGGTTAATGATGACCGGGCGGGATGAGTTATTAGTATCTATGAAAAATTATGAGCCAGATATTTTGGCATTGAATGTAACTTAGATGAAGGAAGGTCAAGGCGATGTGCACCAAAAATTCCCGGCTACTTTCTTAAATTAGCCCCACGATCAAATGACGTGAGAGGGGGTGGCGTTGGGTTGTATGACCGTCGCGGCCTGCGAGTCCGCATCCGCGCACACCCGCCCTCACCACTTGAGCAAATGTGGCTAGAGCTAAAACTGCCAGGCGCGGGGCGCCTCGCAATTGGTACCGCCTTTAGGCCTGATTCATCATCTAAGACCGGAGTACCTACTGGTAAAGCTATCGATGCGCTGAGTGAATCTATAAGCACCTTTGGGGGTTGCAATCATATTTGTGTTCTAACTGACTTTAATATTGACCTTCTGAAGCCTGAAAAGTCACCAGCACCGGAGCTTCTCTCCTACTTTGTAAATCAAAATTTAACACAATTGGTGAAAGAACTCACTAGAATCCAAGGTAATACCTTCCTGGATATCATAATTACAGACTCTCCCCATTTATTTAAAAGTATTATGGTTCACCACAATGCTGCGCTAAGTGATCATGCCATGATACTTGCATAGTTACTAATTGAAAATCCAAAACTAGCTCCTCAGTTCATATGGACGCGTTCACTAAAAAATATTGATGAGCAATCGTTTATAATGGACCTAAAAAATCTACCGTGGTATGAAGTTTTGCAGGCTCTAGATATAAATAAAAGGGTGGACCGTTTCAACGAGTTAATCAGTTTATTATTCAACAAAGATGCGCCCCTGAAACGAATACCAATTAAGGCCCTGTCCATTGGTCACGGATGTATTACGGACTATGATGTCTCTGAGAGACGATGCTTGTAAAAGAGCTATATTGTCTAAAACAGAGTCGCATCGTAGATATTACCAAGATCTTCGCAATTTAGTCACTAGTTCACTAAAGCGAGAAAAAAAATGTTATTTCACACACTTTGTCAATAATAATGTACAGGCGCCGAAAAAAATGTGGACACATCTGAAACAGGTGGCAGCGATTGGAAACAAGAATACAATATCCATACCGGATCGTCTAAACGACCCAAATAAAATCAATGCATTTTCCTGGACATTCCAGGAAATCCGGAAGTAAATAAGGAGACATTTGATAGAATAAGAACATCAAGATTTAACGACAAAGATTTTATTATTGAAAAAACCCCAGTTCTTGGATGTTTACATGTTTTTGATGTCGTTGCTTCTGGTTCCCACGACACAGAGTATCCTGGTGTGGCGCCCGAAGTAATGTATGTGCGTGTATGTAAATGTTAATGATAATGTTAAAATGGAATGCTGCACACAAGAACAAGTAGCTAAAATAATAAATGGTGTTGGTACTAATGCTGCAGGGTACGACAGTATCTCAATAGAGATGATTCGGATGACACTTTCAGTAACCTTACCTACAATTACGGATATTTTGAATGAATCCATTGCAAGCAACATATTTCAAGACGCATGGAAATTGGCAAAGGTCAAACCACTGCCCAAGAATAATAACATAGAGGCATACAAAGACCTGAGACCCATCAGTATCCCTCCCTGTTTTGTCTAAAATCGTGGAAAAAGTTGTGTGTACACAACTAAAAAATATATAGAAACTGAAAAGGTCATTCCTAAAATGCAGTCAGGATTCCAAAGTGGACACGGCACTGAGACCGCGCTAACGCAAGTAACTGATGATGTAATAACGTCGTCCGATGCTGGGGAAGGCAGTATTCTCATACTTTTAGATTTCTCCCGAGCATTTGATTGCCTGAATACGGAACTTTTACTGGAAAAACTCTATTATTATGGTATATCTCGAGGAGTTTGTGAGTGGTTTAAATCCTATTTAACTGATCAGAAACATTTTGTGGTGGTGGAAGATAAACAGGGTAACTTAAAAGAATCAGATGTTCGAGTGATATCTCGCGGCTGCCCTCAAGATCGATATTAAGTCCGTTGCTTTTTATTCTGTATACATCAGATCTAGTTCACAACCTTCAGCACTGCAAAGCACATCTATACGCTGACGATACACAGGTATACCATTCATTCAAATCGAACGATACATGTATAGCAACTGAACGTATAAATAAAGATATAAACTTAATCCATGACTGGGCCGTAAAGAACTCACTAGTACTGAATCCACTAAAGTCAAAATATCTGATTTTATGTACAAAAAACCAGCGTCTATCGATTAAACACAGGAACTCTTGTGTAAAAATTGATGACCAGCCTGTTGAAATGGTGGATAGTGTACGAAACCTGGGACTTTTGATGGATAGGAATTGGCAAAATGTACTATATTGACTCTAATATTTTTTATACTATAAGTTTGTCAATTCTGTTTTTTCTCCTTAAATAAATAAATAAATAAATAAATAGTGAGTTGCGTTTCGAAGGTTATGTGGGCCTAAAGATAAGGGATGCGTTTTACAGATTAAAGACTCTATACAATATTCGAAACTTTCTTACGGAGAAGATTCGAATCATTTTAGTGGAGAGTCTAGTGCTTTCCCTTTTCAACTTCGGAGACGTTGTCTATGGACCGCGTACCTATATTTGCTAAAACTGAACGTGCTATACAGCGTGTAGAAAATGCGTGCATTCGTTTTTGTTTTGATATGCCAAAGCGGGCGCACATTACGCTGTTTGTGATCCAGAAAGAAATTTTAAACATGAAGGCACGTCGTAACTTGCGCCTAGCCTGCCTAGTCCATAAGGTAGTACACCGACCAGCGTATCTATTCGACAAGTTCACGTGGGCCAAAACGTACTACACTTATAATACACGCAGTCGATTTGGGGATAAGTTAATAGTACCAAGGCACATAACGACAGGCTGGAGGGGTGGCTTTAAATATGCGGCCACAAAAATATGGAACGATTTGCCGCCACCTCTGCCCCAATTAATGACTCCAATCTCTTTTAAGGACAAAGTTCGCCGCATTCTTATTCATAAACAACAGAATAATATTAAGTAATCCTGTCATTATTTTTATAAGTATTAGATTTTTATTCATTAATGACATTATTGACTATCTCGCATTATAATTAAAACTTAGTTAAAATAAAAATAAATTCAATTAAAATTAAAACTTTTTTTACCTACTATTACAATTGTTAAGTATAAAAATATTGTCCTAAATTGACATACACGTTATTTAAATTTGAATCTGTATAATTTTCTTAATTGGCACAAATGTATCTATTTATTAATTTTTAATTAGCGGTTTTAATTTTTTTTGCGGTAAGCCCTACCTGCATGACACGTTTTCTTCATTTGGCGTGGAGGTGCTATTTGAAAACCAGCGCTGTTTCAAATAGAAACAGCAAACGCTGAAATAGTATCATCGTCACACGCACACTCCTTTATTTTTTAATTATTGTATGTAAGCATGTTTGTTTGTCGCAATAAATTAAAAAAAAAAAATTTTTTGAATGTTAATCTTCTGTGAATATTTAAAGCGTCTACCTGTTCTCGGTATTGATATCGAGCAAAAAACGGCAAAAAATCACGGTTGTATAGGAGTCCCACGTAAATATTTATTTTATTCTATTTTTAGTATTTGTTGTTATAGCGGCAACAGAAATACATCATCTGTGAAAATTTAAACTTTCTAGCTATCACTGTTCACGATATACAGCCTGGTGACTGACGGACAGACAGACGGATAGTGGAGTCTTAGTAATAGGGTCCCTTACCCTATGGGTACGGAACCCTAAAAAGTAGTTAAGTAAGTGGGTGATACAAACACAGACCAATATATATTCATATATTTCATAGAAAGGCCAGTTGTAGTAAAGTCTCTATAGCGTCGTTGGTGTTTATTGGGTCGTAGCTGACGCGGTGCAATCGAGCTGAATAAAAGTCAATCTATGTTTGTAACTTTTTAAATCACGTTTAGCGCGCGCTGGCGCATGGCGGCTCCGCCTCGCGGTGGTTTACTGCTATTGCTATTGCCGTGTGCGTGCTCTGCTGAAGTACATTCTGTAAGCCTCCATTGTTCAGTGCGTTTATTTGCCTAGTTTACAATTCAATTTGTACGCACCAAGTTACAGAGGTATCTTAGGTTACCTACTTCTTTTCATCTTTCGACATCTTTTGGATGACTGAATTTTATACTTTTTAATTAGTTCACTTTCCCAAAGTGTTTTGTAGCCATAACTAACGTAACGTAACGTACGTTTTGCTCGAAAAAAACTGCCAAGTGTGAGTCGGACCCGCACCACAAAAGATTCCGTACCGTTATCTATACAACATTTGAATATTTCAAGCGTCTACCTGTTGAAGTTATTAATATCGAGCAAAAAATCACATTTCTTGTATGGGAGCCCCCCTTAAATATTTATTCTATTCTGTTTTTAGTATGTGTTATTACAGCGGCAACAGAAATACATCATCATTTGTGAAAATTGCAACTGTCTAGCTGTCACTGTTCATCAGATACAGTCTGGTGACACACAGACAGACAGACTAGCAGACAGAGTAATAGGGTCTTAGAGACTTAGTAATAGGGTCGCTTAACCTTTGGGTACGGAACTCTAAAACATTGTAATTATCTTTCCTGGATTACCAAAAGACAGACTCTTGCCTAGCGAGAAAGAAATCAGTCATCAATTCATCCTATGTATTAGGGGTTAAAGTATGAAATTGCCGTTTTATTGCAATAGGTTCTTTGAATTGACATATAATCTTCATGGTTTGAGGTTTTCGAATGAAACTTTTTTCAAATGGTTTCTATGATGTTCTTTTTTTAAAAAATGTGAAACATTTGAATATCGACTTTCAATTGTTTTTGTTATTCAATTTAGACAAGAAAGATGGATACTGCGAAAATTCGAGTGATTATGAGTGATTTTTGAGTGACGTTTCGTCTGGCGCGAATAATAGACACCGTAAGCGTAGCTCGTCAAGTTTTTTTAATAAAAACAGTGAAAAAACAACATATTTACGTAAACAAAGTAGACTATCTGAACCATAAACTAAAGTGGATTAAAACGAGATATTGATTGTATAAATGTGAAGAGTAGAAGTACTGAATTATCCAAAATAAAGTGTCCAAAGTGACGGTTATTCGGTTACTATTTGTGTTGTGCAAGCTCCATTCGATGACTCATCCTCACCTAGATCGTAAATCGTAACCTTGACATTCGTTATGTATACATAAAAGAAGTGGATTCACAAATTGGCAACAGATAGCAGTAACAGCGGTGGTGGAGTCGGCTAAGCGTTCGACTTAATACGCCGTTGAATAAGAAACGTGGGTTCGAGCCCAGGGTGACGCGACCATTTTTTGTTGCTTAATTTTCAACTGAGATCGTACTTCAATCTATAAATCGAGTAAAAATGCAGAACTTCCTTGAAAACATCACGTTTCGACGCCAGCGCAACCATTCAGAATCAGAGTCAAATAACAGTCATGCAATGGAACGGACATTAGATGGCACAGCAAGTAGCCTACCCAATATATCAGACGACGACGATTACAGCGAGGAATTAAAGCAAATGAAAGGAAGAATTAAAATATTAACTATTGAATTACAAAGCGCTCATGAGGAAATTTCTACGCTAAATCTAGAAAACACTGAATTGCGAGCAAAAAATTATGAACTAACAAGACAAAACCAACTTCTTAAAACGGTTACGTCATCTCCTACATCTCTAAGAACTCCATCAAAAACAAAAGCCAATCAAACATCACATTGCAAGCTCAAAAACAGCTCCAGGTGGAATCTGAAAACACTAATTCGACTTCTATAATTACAAATGATGCAAAAGAAACTCAAAACGCAAAAGCCAGAGAAATAATAAGACTAACAAAAAAAGCTACATAAAGCTACATATAAAACAGACTGGATGTAATGCTGATGTGACGAATCAGGCACAAAAACAAAAACACTCTGAAAAGCAAATACAAACAGACCAACCAAATCAAATAAGAAGAAAACCCAGACTGTGTGTAATTAGCGACAGAAACAGAAACATCCTGCAAAATCTGGAAGACTTATTTGCCGAAAAGTTTTCTTTGTGTCACTTTTCGAAACCAACAGCACATATATCCGAACTTCTAATGGGAATGGAACTCAAATTGTCCAATCTTACAAAGGAAGATTTCTGTATAATTCTCTTAGGTGAATCAGACTTCAGAACAACACAAAACTACATAGAGATTGTACAATTACTGAGAAGTGTTTTAGAAAAAATAACACATACAAATGTAATAATTTGCCCACCTACGTACATCTGTGGAGCTCTGATGTTTAATTATAGAGCTGAACTATTCATAAATCTACTGTACCTTGATGTTGAAACACACAAGCACTGCTGGTTTTTGGACACGAACCTGAATTTGTCACTGGATATGTTTTCTAGTACCACAGGCAAACTTAACAAACATGGCATGCGGCAGATCGTAAAGGATATAAAAAAGTTTATTGAGGTGGGCTATTCAATTCACACTAACATACAAGAAAAAGATTATAATTCAACTGGAAAGGACAATAATATATTTTTTCGAGACTAAATTTTTAAACATAATTCATCAAAACATAGCCGGGCTTTTAAATAAATCAGACCTATTAACCTAGAGGAACTCAGAGACAAAAACATAAACATAGATGTCATATGTGTAACAGAACATTTTATGATGACAGGACAGGAATTATTTTTAAATATACCGAACTACGATCTGGCGGCATGTTATAGTAGAAATGAGAGCAAACGAGGCGGATCTTGTGTACTTGTGCATAAACAATATAAATACAAAGACCTCCCGGAAATTACAAAAATGTCCTTAATGAACATATTTGAGTGCTGTGCAATGGAGCTAATTGACTTTAAAATCATAGTTATTTGTGTGTACAGAGTTCCAAAGCAAAATAATTTGAACCTATTTTTTAAAAGACTAGAGAAAGTGTTAGACTATGCCTCTAAACTAAAGTCTCATAAAATTGTAATAGTTGGAGACTTTAATATTGACGTCCTAAAGAATAATAATATTACTCTCGATCTGGAATGTTTATTCCTCAATCACAATATGAAATTGGCAATCAGGCAGCCTACTCGCCTTGCTAGCAAAACCTGCATAGACAATTTTGCAATTAGTTATAAAAAATGTAAGACTGAGGTGTTAGAATTCGGCCTCTCTGATCATACTGCGCAAATTATAACTATTCCAGTCAAAAAAACACTAAAATTAAAATACTGGCGCCAAATAAACAGAGACTACAGAACGGAAAATATTAATAAATTTGTAGATTGCATAAAATCAATTTCCTTCTCAGACGTTTACAGTGCTACTAATCCTACATTGTCATACAATAGATTCATGGACAATTTTAATACTTTCTGTGACCTGTGCTTTCCAAAAAAAAACATGTATAATAAAGATTTGTCCCAAACTCAAATGGGTCTCCCGAGGCATCAAAATATGCAGCAAAAAAAAGAAAGACTTACTTTGGAAATATAGACTACAACCAAATATTACAAATAAATTAAATCTTAACAACTATACTAAATTATTTAAAAAAATCATATATCTGATAAAAATGGCACAAAACAGTAATAAGATAAAAACATCAGTAAATAAATCAAAAACAACTTGGCAAATAATTAATCAAACGAGGCACAACCTTCCTAAAGAACCAATCTCAAAAATAAAGATCAATGACACACATATAACAGAACCATTAAATATAGCCACAGCTTTTAATGACTATTTTATTCAAAAAATTATACCTGTACCGGATTCAGGGAAAAAAGTGACCCGTCTCATAAACAATCAAACAAACTCAATGTTTATGGCACCAAGTTCACCCTATGATATTCATAAAATAATAAAAAATCTAAAAAACACAAATAGTGTGGGTGTAGACGATATATCAACAAAAATAATTAAGGTGGTAGGTGAATATATATGTCACCCGCTAAGCTATATTATAAATCAAAGCATAGAAATGGGCATATTTCCGCAGGATCTCAAGCTCACACTTGTTAAGCCCCTTTTTAAAAAAGAAAATAAAGAATTAATGGAGTACTACAGACCAATTGCCTTGATCTCCATTTTTTCTAAAATATTTGAAAAGTACTATTACAATGAATTAAATACATATTTAGAAAAAAATTACATCCTTTGCGACGAACAAAAAGGTTTCCGTCGAAATAAAACAATTAATATGGCAGTATATGAATTCCTAAAAAATGTTATGTGTCAAATGGATAAAACAGCTCCAGTTTGTGCTATATACTGCGACATGACACAAGCGTTTGACTATGTGGACCACAATATCTTAGTAAACAAGCTTGACGCTTACGGGATAAGAGGTAACATTCTGGATTTAATACGCTCATACTTAACAAATAGATTTCAAATTACAGAAATTTCAAAGCTAAACTATAAAACAAAGACTGAAGAATCTTACAGATCCAAAGCACGTAAAACAACTCACGGCGTGCCCCAGAGCAGTGTTTTAGGACCGCTATTATTTATTATATATATTAATGACATGCCAAAATCGATCAATCATCCGATATCTCTATTTGCTGATGACAGCACAGTTACTATCAAGCATAAAGACGGTAACTACAAATTTGATATAAATAATTCTCTGACATCTATACAAATGGCTTGACAATAATAATTTAAAAATTAATCTTAATAAAACCAATATCATGCACTTCAGCCAAAGGACAAAAAATAATGACATAAAATTAACGTATCAAAACAATACCATAAATGAAGTTAAAAGTACCAAATTTTTGGGGTTGACAATAAACAATAAACTGAACTGGAAAGACCACATCAATGAAATGACAAAAAAAATCAGCAGTTCTTCCTATGTTCTACACAAACTGTCAACAATTGTCAGCATAGAAGCATTACTTACGGCATATTACGGACTAGTAGAATCAGTCCTTAGATATGGAATTATATTCTGGGGCAATTTAACGGACAAAGAAATAGCTTTCAAAATACAGAAATGATGCTTACGAGCTATGTTTCATATCAAGACTATCGAATCATGTAAGCCCCTTTTCACCATGCACCGAATTCTTACACTTCCGTCATTGTATATACTCGAAGTAGCAACATTTGTGAAAACTAACCCTCATCTATTTCCACGCCTTTCCGAAACGGTGACTCGAAATAGACGTGACGAAGAAAGACTGCGCCTTTTCTCCTCGAAAACGGCATTACTTCACAAAAGCATATTTTGCATGGCGCCTATCATATTTAATAAAATACCGACGAGTTACAAACAATTAAATTCACATCTATTTAAGAAAAAGCTGAAATTACTACTCATTGACAAATGTTATTATAATGTACAAGACTTTTTAAGTGATAAATTGTAATCTATTTTGACATAATCTTTAATTTAAATGACTCAATCATGTAATGTAAACGTACTAAGCTAATACAATTTTGACCATCTACCGTAGATGTAATGTCCACATTTTAATGTTTTTAAATTATTTTAAAACTATAAACAAAACCGCGCCCAGACTTTTCCGTCCACTCAAATTTGTGCGCTGCTATCAGCAGAACATGTTGGGTCTAATGTATTGTATATTTCTATCAAAAGTTGCATGTTTTTATTTTATGTAACTTGTTTGACACGTGTTCTTAGCAAATAAATGTATCTTTATCTTTATCTTTATTATGAGGCACCCATTTTTCCAATTTTTTTATTTTATTGATTTGACGCAAGTGAGTCAATATTGTGGGTACATCAGATACAGTCTGGTGACACACAGACAGACAGACTAGCAGACAGACGGACAGTGGAGTCTTAGTAATAGGGTCGCTTAACCTTTGGGTACGGAACTCTAAAACATTGTAATTATCTTTCCTGGATTACCAAAAGACAGACTCTTGCCTAGCGAGAAAGAAATCAGTCATCAATTCATCCTATGTATTAGGGGTTAAAGTATGAAATTGCCGTTTTATTGCAATAGGTTCTTTGAATTGACATATAATCTTCATGGTTTGAGGTTTTCGAATGAAACTTTTTTTTAAGGTAACATTAAACCATGCCGCTAATTCCTGGGTAGTTTGACTAGGGTCGGCTTCCACTATCTCTCTTAATTCATCGTTATTCACCTGTTTGGGCGGTCTTCCTCGTGGCTCGTTCTTTAAGTCGAAATTTCCACCACGAAAGCGTTTAAACCAAAATCGCACGGTGCGTTCATTAGTAGACCCCTCTCCAAACGCAGCATTGATATTGCGGGCTGTTTCTGCCGCGTTAGTTCCGCGTCGGAACTCGTATTCAAAAATCACTCGAATTTTCGCAGTATCCATCTTTCTTGTCTAAATTGAATAACAAAAACAATTGAAAGTCGATATTCAAATGTTTCACATTTTTTAAAAAAAGAACATCATAGAAACCATTTGAAAAAAGTTTCATTCGAAAACCTCAAACCATGAAGATTCTATGTCAATTCAAAGAACCTATTGCAATAAAACGGCAATTTCATACTTTAACCCCTATTATTAATATCCATAACTAACAATAATTGTATTTCTCTAATCAGAGTATAAATAATTGACTGTTACGTAAGATATATATAGTTATTTTAATTTCTAAACAATACAACAGGGTTCATACTAAAGTGCAGAAAGAGCTATGAATGGTGCACACACGGAGCCTGACGCGTCGTGAGCGGCATGCAGTAACAAAATATTAATGGGTACCCGTCAACTTGTTGGCAACTCGCGCCCTCGTGAATGAGACGTCGATATGTTAAGACATCCGTCCATCCGACACCCTATCTGCCGCGAACTTTTTATAGCTGTATATTATTTTACTCTCACAATTCGAGACGATAAACGTGATCGGATAAAGATCTTAGGATCTTAACGGGTGTGAGCCAAAAGAAGCTTAGGTGAGTGCGTGAAAATCGCTGTGTGACTCTTGAGTCACGAGCGTTTGTTGTATTGGCCGGGGCAGGTGGAGCATTAGGTGCGCCCGCGGGGGTAGGAGGGCGGAGGGCGGAGCAAGTGCAAAGACTCACCTATATGACGGTAATTGCGATGTTTTCCTTCACAATTAGCGAGTGGTATAGCTACTACAATTTCACAAACGTACGAAAACAAAGTCATTGGTACCTAAACATCAATATAACATAACATAACATAACATAACATAACATAACATAACATAACATAACATAACATAACATAACATAACATAACATAACATAACATAACATAACATAACATAACATAACATAACATAACATAACATAACATAACATAACATAACATAACATAACATAACATAACATAACATAACATAACATAACATAACATAACATAACATAACATAACATAACATAACATAACATAACATAACATAACATAACATAACATAACATAACATAACATAACATAACATAACATAACATAACATAACATAACATAACATAACATAACATAACATAACATAACATAACATAACATAACATAAAATAACATAACATAACATAACATAACATAACATAACATAACATAACATAACATAACAACACAACACAACACAACACAACACAACACAACACAACACAACACAACATAAGATAACGTAACGTAACGTAACGTAACGTAACGTAACGTAACGTAACGTAACGTAACGTAACATAACAACATAACATACAGGCCAACTTTTCCTCTCAAAAAATTCGTTATATATAGAACCTTGACGAATTCCTCGTTTGCATGGAAATACACCTACACGCAAGGAACTTGCCACTCCTACATTTTGATTATATATTTTTTAAGATAAGACGAAAAGTTGGTCGTAAAAGAGCATCACGCAATCGGCGCTCTTCTGTAGCTGTATCTAATTCCGAAAACTTGGAAGCTGACACAGAAATTTAAAACTCGAACAGCCATTTTCATTCGCAAAGTTGGCCCCGTCCACCTCAGCTCAGGTACATGAAGGTGTTTCCCTAATTCAAATGCTAAGCTAACGACGACGGTCCCCACCGCCCGCGCCCCGCGGCAGCAACTGGCACAACTCGCGGGAAGTTTGATCTTGCGGCCGTCCACGCCCCGAGCCCCGCGCCCCACGCCCCGCGCCCCGCGCCTCGCGAATAACGGAGCTGGAAAGTAGACGAATAAATTTGCACTCAAGTTTCGGGACAAGTTGACGTTTCAGTTCGAAGCTTGATCTTCAGTAAGTAGAATTAAGTGATAAATTCGCTTCGCAATAATTGCAATAATTAGGAACAATTATTGTTAATTCCTATTTGCTGATATTTGTTGAGTACTATTGTTACTCGCCGCAGACCTGTCCGGATAGATAGGATACGAGTGGCGCTCGGCCGACAGATTCCGTCAACTCGCGGAACCGATATGACGCAACACAACAGTAAGACCTCTCTACATTGTAATCTGGTTAGTTAAATTCCAAGTCGTATCCGTAGCAATATCATAGCTTAGTTTTTGGAAGAGACTTGTTAGAAGAGTTTAAAAGTAACTTAACTAGCGGGTTGGTCCCGAGACAGCGGGAGCAAGGGGCGGCGCAGGCGGCGGAGACGGACTTTCGCGGTATAAATCTAGCGAAGTGTCAAAGAACACGCAAACTTAGCACCTGCACGGCGACACTATAGCTGAACAGAATCTCGAATTCCAGACTGTATCTTTTAAAAGTCTTAAAAGCCAATGTCAGGTTTGGTATGCGTGTATGTGTATGTTTTTTGTTATTTGCTATATATAGTTATTCCCTATGAGCCTAGTACGGTTTACGAGCCCATCGGCCAGTCCTCAAGGTGGTCATATGTGACCATCGTAACCCTTTCAGATATTCTACCAACCTCTATACTAAATGCAAGCACCTACGAGTGAGAAAACTTTTTATTGATGCAGTCGTGCTAAAATTCAGTAAAAATTTGGTTCACCCATTCAAAAAGAGCAACGATCTGACAGACAGCTAATAAAATAAATAAAATAAGATTATTGACATCGCGTTAAGCTTAAAGATGCTCCTGCAGAGGGAAATTAAAGAAATGGCTTCTAAAATTATACTACGACAGCACAGAAAAACTATTAACAAGCTGCACCTTACCAATTACCTGACACGAACACACTCGCTCCACATGTACACACCTTCTGGTCAGTGGCCGAACCCAAGACCCCGGTCGCAGGGCTGAGCAGAGCACACACGCACATGCACTTATACTCTTCACACATAAACACACAAACATACTCAGACACATATGCATAATTATGAGTGATCTAAATGATTATTAATAAATATTCAAAACCATTACTTTCTATTTAATATATGTATATATTTTATTTTCTTGTTCTTATATAAGAACGGCAAGAATTTACTTATTATCCATTAAGCGGAGGGGACTAGTTTAAAAAAAACAGGGATTTCTAGTGTGGGAGGGAGTTAGGGCTTAATCCTCTTGCGCATAATTGTTTTTGGAACAAATAAATATTTTTTTCATTTTCATGTAACCACTAGCGCAGCCAACGCTGCCGCTTGTGTGTCGCGCCGCCGGCAACTGTTTAAAAACGTCTCTGCTGAGCAGAGCAAAAATTGTGCCCCGTGCCCGCCGCCGGCCACCGCTCGCCACCCGCCAGCCGCCACCCGCCAGCCGCCGGCCGCCAGCTTACCGTAAACGCTTTTTTAATACTTCAGCGAAGGAAACTCCTTTACAAAGCCATTTGAACTTAAGATACACTATTTACTTCAAGTTCAACCTGACAAGTCACGTTTACGGTAAAATTTGACGTATTTATATAATACAAGCTAAATCGTCTGTAAAGCCAGTTCGATGCATGAGTTCTAGGTTTTGAAATAATCATGTAAACTCTGTTAATTGAAGAATTGTAAAAGACTGAGTTTGGAGTTTTTTTTGTCCATATTTTATCCAAAACGATCTAGATTTTGAAATAATAATAACAATAACTTCCACACAATACAATAACTTGTTCTGGTCCCAAACTAGGATACCTTATGCTATGATGATGACGATGATGATTCCCAGCCAATGATGACGAGAGCAAGAACGGGCAGATTGATTGATCTGCTTTTATTTATTGATTAAAACTCGTAATGCAGTTGTATCAGATAGGAGATGTAAGTTACATGGTCCTTAACTTAAAAGTACTGTTTAACAATTACTTGGTGTAAAGGGCAATAGATTAAAACTAAATAGGTCCGCGTCGCGCCCGGAACAAGCGCAGTTTACACGCGCATGAAAGGCAGCAGATGAAAGACAGGTAGGACAACGAGTGCGAGTGTCGCGTGTAGACTTATGTGCCGGTCGGGGTTCGACGCTGCCGGTCGGGTTGCAAGTGCGTGCATTATTGTATGAAGTCGTTAAACAAACTGGTGCTAATGAGAGGCGCAAAGTCGAGTGTGTGAACGTGCGCCTCGCACTCCGCCGCCGAAGGTGAACTGATTAAATGTCAGTTCATCAAATACATAATCTCGCTTACATCGCTGCCATCATGCTAGTACAATGGAGCAAATAACGACCGAGCTCTTTATCTGGCCATTCTCTCGCTCCACTGAAGGCGACTCTTTCAGTTTGTGTTTAGATTAGCGCTAAGTGCGGCGCGACGTACAAGTGGCGGCACTTAAGTTGACAAATGTCGATTGATAAACTGGCCGTAACTCGCGGCCGCGGAACAAAGAGGCACATTATAACAAATTTAACCACTTTAGCTAACTTTAGTGATATATTGATACAAATACAACAGTTGGCAGAGATTTTGTACGCCGGTTTATTATAATGGACTGAATCGTAATTACGATGGCTTAGCCTGTGGTCGATTGCTCGCAAATAATCATAAATTCCACGCAGCACAATCAATTATTTTGGTCTCAAACTGAGATGCCCATGTGCTATGATAACTAGGCCAGGACATCGCAGACATTGACAAACACAAACACCTAGACTGAGGCCAGGGACTCCTGAAGGTACAAGAATGTCTTCGGATCGACAAAAAAACTCATCTATTAGATATTAAGTACCTTATATCTCTTTAAATTACTGGTGTGAAATAATATAAGCAGCCTATATACGTCCCACTATAGGGCACAGGCCTTTTTTCAGAGAGAGAGAGAGATTATGGGCTTAATCACCTCGCGTGCCCACCGCGGATTGGCGATTTCAAGCGCTGAGGTATGTAAATAGCTCAGACACTCAGGTTTCCTCACGATATTTTCCTTCACCGTTAGCGAGTGGTATTGCTACTATACCTTCACAAATGTACATAACTTAGAAAACAAAGTCATAGGTACATGCCCGCACTGGGAATCGCACCTGGGTCTCCCGCTTCCGAGTCCAATTTTCTACCCACTAGGCTACCACCGCGTGTGAAATAAAGTGTTATCTATCTATGTATCTGTGTAAATGGCCAACTACTCCTATATTCCATTGTTTTTTTACAAGTACATCTACTGTTCATTTACTGTATGGAATGCCTTGGAGCAGTCGGTGTATATATCATACACTTGGTATCCACTCTCAACATGCTCTAATAGCAACATGGTGATATCAGTGCAATTTCCAGGTAGTTGGGAAAACACCTTCCCGCACACAGTTGCTAAATACCTATATAGAATAAAGGTGTCGCGAGAGACAAGGTACACATTGTGATGAAGTAAGCAGGTATATGATTGCTACTGGCTCCCTTTGACTCATCGCCCGTTTCAAGATATTCAGCTACCAGATTGACACTTAGATATAATTTGTGGATGTTTCCATTTTCAGACTCATTAGTGTCTTATTGATAGCTATCTAAACTATTTGAGTCGTACACTGACGCAAAAAAATACTTGAAAAGACTGCAAATCTCCTGAGAACCCTCACGTTTTTTACCACTAAAGCACATGGTTTTAGGTATATAACAGCAGACAGGCCACCTTGTCAGCTTTTACGTAGCCCCAAAGTGCTTTTGGGTCCATGCATGTACTACTAATACTGCTATACTGTACTGCATTATGCATATCTATTTCCTTGATATAGCTGTTATTATTAAAACTCTGCATTTTTTGCCTTTTCGAAGAGCCTGGAAAACATTTGATACTCAAGAGGGTTCTTATACTTTTTAAACTTTTTAAAACATTTAAACTTTTTATGCAGCAATTTTTTGAGTGAGTTAGATTAGATTAGATTAATAATACTCTTTATTGCACACATAAAATATGAATATATCATGGTATTGATAAAGATATTATTTAAACATTTTTTAGTCGCACTCAACACTTCAGTCTACCCGCGACCACGTGCAAGGTTGCCGAAATGTTGGGAATTAAAATAAACAATAGCGAACTGACCAGTTAAATTTATAACTATAAAGTAAAGTAGTAACGTCCACACAGCACAATCACTTGTCTCGGTCCTAAAAAGCAACTCATTAAAAAATAAGTCAACAAAAATATTTATTTAGCTTTATTTTTACCTATGGAGTTTGTAGCATTATTTAATGTAATCGATATCAAAGTTGAATAACCTATACAATACCTATAAGAGAGCAGCGTGTAAGCAGTAAGGGAAGGGCCGCGCCGGGCGCCGCGCGCCGTTGATGACCGGCGGCTGCGGGGCGCGATACGTAGGTACACTTTACACATCGTTACAAGGCAAGGCCAGCTCGTGTTAGCTGCCTACTGTGCGACGTGAGACTGAAAGCGGAAGGAGGTCGCTTCACGATAGACATGTCTTATACAGGGTGTGGCATAAAGAATTGATAACATAAAAATCCTATCTTCAGTATCAATAATTAAACCTCTCTTAACAAGCAAAAGTTTTGGATAAAGGTGGCTACTTTTTTTCGCGTCATATTACTAAAATTGAGTACTACTAAAAACCATTACAATATTTTTTTATCCTTCATTATTCATATTATCTTGAATTATATTTCATACAGTGCTAATTAGTTTGTTATGTTATCGATACGGTCAGACATTGTGTAAGTATTATTTGAGATCTTAATTATAGTCACGTTTCAGCTGCTTGAACGCAGACTTCAATCAGTAATTTCCAAGTTTGAACTTTGAATCCTTGTCTCTATCCGACTCCTTATTCGTTTTCTACTTATTGTACGACCACACAGTGAAAAACGTAAATTCATGACGGACTGAATTCTATAAAAATGTTACCCAAAATGTAGTCTTGTATATTTGCGTTTGCAAAAAGTATATTTAAACCGGGTTTTAACGGTCTTAGTACGCTCGGAGTTTGTGCGTACAGTTTTAGTTGATTATATTATAATGACGGTCAGTGCGCTCGGATCGAGTGTGTCGTCATAATCAACGAAATAAACTCGGTTTTAGTCTGAGAGCGGGTGTTAAGATAAAGAAACCCGTAGCTGGTGAGTTATTGAAGCGTTCGACTACAGAATCGGCCCGCTGAACTTGAGCAACTAGCGCTAAGCTGCAAGCCTCGGATTCAGAACTATGAGAACATCATACGTGACGACGCCGGGCGAGCCAGGGGGGGGGGGGGGGGGGGCGGGGGCGGGTGAAGGTATTAAAGACTGGATATTAAATAAGTTGGGCAGGTTAAAGTGCAGCGGGCAAGTTGGACGCGACACTTAAGTAAGGATTACGCCTCGTGCTCTCGGTACTTGAATGGTGAATCTCGAATAGAGTTTGCTGCTTGTATTAATGTCGGCTTGATTCAGTTCAAGTTTAATAACCTGAGCTTCAAGTTGCACAGATTATAATCCGCCGCGCCGAGTACGCGGGGACTTCAGCGTCTGTACCGGTTCCACACTTTGGGGGAATTGCTGTGAGAGTGTGACACTGAGGTGATGGCCAGAAGCAGCATAGTCATGTCACTGATGGAAATGAGAGCACTGAGACTAATAAAGTTGTATTGTCGATTACATGGCGATTTTATATGGGTATAGCGCTTCTTCAAAGGGTACATAGTATTTTTAGTGACTCGCAATGCTCATACATAGTAATATATTAAACGGTTCTAACCGCGATATTACATTTTAAATTTTACCTAATAAATAATCACGGTTTATTATGATTTCAAACATACGTTCCTTATTCGCGTTAGGCAAATATTTACAAGCAAATATGTTTTGACGTTTCACATATAATCGATCCATCAATAATAAAATTAGGAAAATTTATGTCTCAAAAAGATATGAAAGAGTAACTGGCGCGGAACAAAATTTGGCCCTCACATTGTATCTCGAAATATCAAATATTTATTCGAAGGATATGGATCACTTAGGTGTGCGCATATAAAAAATCTTTCCTTCGCAGAGTGTGTACACTAAATGCGAGTGTGTGCACGTGAGCGCGTCATGCGTGAATGATGGACGAGCGGCGCCGGACAAAGACGTACTTTCCGGTACTTTTCATTTCACCAACGTCAACACTACTAATGCACGGAACTTTTCAACAGAGCACTCGGGCTATTTAGCTCTTGTCACGTTGCTCGGCTGCTTCAGAGTCACCGTGTTGGCATCCCCAACAAATTATTGTACCACTTTTTTGATATGGCAACTAAAATACTTCTTCTGTCACCTAACCTTCTTGCAACGTGTATCTCTGTGCATTAAGAAAATTAATAAGTGTCTTCAACTGCGACCAGGCGTTTTTTCTCCTCAACTTGTACCAGCAACAAGGGCAGCCGTCCACACACCGGTGCAATAAAAATTATTCGTTTTTAACTCAAAGTCTAAGGGCAGTTTCATTCATGACATTAAGACTAAGTGAAACTTAATCATATTTAAGAATTACTAATGCTGTTCTATTTTCAGATTTGGCGCGAAAATAAACTTTTTAGAAATAAAAAAGTTAGGCAAATTCTTAAGTACGTAGTGTGTATAAGTATGCTTTGCAAATTGAGCAGTTTCTACTAGTGTTAATAAACACTGTTCAAATAAACAAAAATATTACCTACGCGTATTATGCGTCGTGTCATGGAATGGCATAAGGTATTGGTTGAATGATTTTAAACATGCTGTTATTCGCTGGATGAATTCTTTAATGCTTAAAAATTGTACCAACATGTATAATGTTTATGGTAAGAGATGTTAGATATAAATAAATAAGTCTTACCCATTTTGCAATACCCGTAGAGGGTGACTAAGTCCCAAGTTACCATAAAATGTATGCCTACCGCCTTTTTACACTTAGTCAGCAATGATTGAATTTAACTCCACTTTAATAAGGCAATACGTAGTATGTTTGAACTGAGTCGATTCAGCTAAGCTCGGTAATGTCGGTATAGTTGCCGGCGAGCGCCACCTCGGCCTCCATTCTTGCTGCAGGCCCACGGCAGTTATTAAATAAGTTGCGCCAAGTTCCGGCGCGTGGACTTCTTAACTTTTCAATTATTTATAGCGATTTTATACAAAACTTTGCGTTGCAGGCGATTCGCTTTGAAATTAAATAATTACCAAGCTGAAGCGCCGCGCCGGTGCTGCGCGACTCAACACAATGCAAACAAACTGTTGTCGTGATGAGGGTTTTGCCCTCTCAGAAAAATTAAATCATGGTTTCATTTTATTGTCAGCATCTCAGAGATAGAATAGCTATGTAAAAAGTTCACTGGCAGCCAACGAATGGGTAATAGGAAAATAAGTAACTAAGAATGGCCAAAGCTAGTCAAAACCCTTCGGTCAAGAGTTGGATAGATAAGGTACAGAATCATGGGCCATTTTTACAATTCCTTTTTATTTTTTTCTGTCATGTAAGGACACAGTACACCAAATATTATCATATATTATATGATAATATAATTCAGACCGCGCCACGACAAAGGAGAAAGACATGAAAAAACTACAAACAACAACAATTGTGAATTTTAAAATATCCTGTATATCGATGTAAGTAAAGCTACCACCGCCGTCCATCGACCGCAGTGGTCCATGCTGCGGTACCAAGTTATTCAATTAGCTGCAGTGGAGCAACTTTGCCCTCAGTTTCATTTCAATTCTCTCTAATCGCGATTTAATGGAAAGTGCACGTGCGAACTTAACATACAAGACTTTTAGTCAAATAAATCGCTGTTGATAAAATACGAAAAAACGGCGGTTCCTATTTTCTATTTTAGTAGTTTTTTTGTACTCCTTTACACTAAGAGAAAGAAAGAGAAACCCTACTCGGCATCTTTACAAAGTTAGTTTATGAAGAGAAAATTAAGGAAAGTTGCAACGAGAGCAGCCAGTCACGATTACGTGAGAGCTAACATGGCCTTCGAGGTAGAGAAAAACTCAGATGGCACAAAGTTCCGCCAAGCAAAATGGGTGATGACTCGAGGCAGACCTCTCCTCGAGTGATGTACTGCCGTTTTTAGTTTTGGACAGGAACAGGGTCATTCCAAGGTCTTTAGTGGATTTCCACTACACTACACTTTACTGAAAAAGTAGACAATACACTTCGAACCGAGACACCAACTTTGGATGAATAATTTTAATACATTATACAAACAAAAATTACTGGTACATCCCATTTAGGTGGTATAAATTACCGCATCTATGTCAGCAATATGCATAACACTAACGCTAACGAAGGTCGACGATATTGGTGACCGAATCTCGAGTCTGAAGTGGCGTTGGACAGAACCCGTGGTGAGGCGGTAAGATGGCAGGTACCAGTTACCATTACAGTAACTGAATGGCGCCCAAGAACCGGATGCGGTCAGTGGGTAGACCGACAGCCCGATAGTCGGACGATGTGGCCCGTGGATTACGGACTTGTGCTGAAATATATATATATTGAATTGAATTGAACTGAATGAATATAAAATAAATTCACGGTCTAATACAGCCTCCTGAAATACTGGTTTACACTTATTTAGGAGAAGGAGGAAATGTTTGTACACATCCCTACAATCATTGCATTTATTGTTAAATGTTCATGTTTATTATTTTCTTTGTGAGAACTAAATGTTTCATTTCATATAACTGTTAGTTTTTAATCTTAGTTGTTGATAATGGCGGTCTTCTATAAGTTAGTAATATAAGAACACATGAAGTAAGAAACTAGTGAAATCCGGTGAAACATTCACTTCCATAATATTTGTTCTTCCATATTTATCCAGAGGCAAATCGCTCACAACAACAGGAATAAAGAAGAAATATTTTCTTTCTATTTATTTTCTATATGTACTTTGGCCTTTGCATCTACGTAATAAGATATTTTTCCACAGCGTCCAGTGGCACCTTCATTTACACTAGATAGGTAGATAAAGGGACCACTTGGACGCTGCAGTGCCTTTAGGTTTAGTTTTTTAGATGGAGTAGCCTTGCCCAGCACCTATGCCATGCCGACAGCTTAGTCAGAAAGACAAGTCATTACGTGCGGAGCCAACCAAGCCGCGGGTTTCCTCCCGATGTTTTCCTTCACAGTTAGCATGTGGTATTGCTACCACAAATTCGCAGATGTACGTAACTTACATAAACAAAGTCATAGGCCGCACTGGGAACCGAACCTGCGTCTCCCGCTTCCGAGTCCATTGTTATACCTACTGGGCTACCACCGCTTTTTATATATTATATCGTAGGCAAACAGACAAATTCGTCATTTTGCAATTGGCGTAGTCAGCGACATATATATATTACTATATAGCTGAATAACAGCTTTAGGCTGCTTTTTATAAGTTAAACATTATTCATAAGGTTTGTCAGACATGTACTGTCATATTCATTTAATTATTGGGTCACAGTAAATTCGATTTAAATAAATCTTTTTTTCTGGGTTTCCCGACTCGAGGCCCCAAAAGTTTCGCGGAAACTTTTCTCATTTGACTCGAGCTGTGTTTTGCGACTTAGCGAGGGATCAAACCCGCCGCCGGCGCCCGCCGGCGCCCCGGTCGCCAACTACTGCGACAGTGCGACAGTGCGACAGTGCACGCGGCCCAGCGATGCATGTAGGTACCAGCGTGGCCCACGCGAGACACTAAATAAATCCGCAGTGCGCACAATACAACCAATAAAACCTATAAAATATATCCTCAATAACGGTGTGTAGAGAGAATACGTAATGAACATTAGAGGCAACAAAAGCGTGAGGCAATAGCTAATATCGAATGCGGCTGTAGATAGGTGTGAACTACGGCTTTTGATTTTATATGGGTGGACTGTGGCAGTCATAAAATGACATTTTCTGATAAAAATAGCTTGTTTATTAACCGCCTTGAGTAAAGTGGGAGTCATTTGGTAAAGTTATTTGACGGGAATTCTATCAAACGCGAGCGCCGCACGCCGCGCCGCACGCCGCGCCGCACGCCGCGCCGCACGCCGCGCCGCCGCCGGACGCTGCCACTCAGGCCTCCCTACAATTTTGCTAAATTTTAGAAAGAAAGAAAGAAAGAGAAACATTTATTGCAGCAACAAACAACACACATTAATTAAAACTTAAAACAAAACAAAACAAAACATGGACAGCAAAAAATAATAATAAAAAATAATAGGAACACTTTTCAGAAATTGTCGCGGTGTGTCTCTGCTGCTGCAAATGGCAACTGACTCAGCATAGTACTGAGAGTGTGAACCCTCAGCGCTGATTTTCAGTCAGTGCCGATAGCCACAAGTGCTCTAGAGCGGAGCGTGGCCTGCCGCTAACAAATAAATAAAACCATATAGGTAACATAATAAACATCAATAAATTTACATTAACAGCGATATACACGTAAATACATATATAAAGACATATATACACATACATATACGTACAATATGAAATAATGAGTACATATATAACAAAGGAATGGTAGAATAAATACGCAATCGAGTTAAGTATCCTTGATGCGATCACATCGTTACGTCACTAAGTCATTTGTAGCGTGAAGTCTGCGGCGTGAAAGTTCGGGATAAGGAAGTCTCTGCTGTTCAAGCAGATGTGCCTTGAGCTTGCGCCCAAAGGCACATCTACTGGACGCTTCACGGACTGGGGGAGGAATGTCGTTCCAGGATGCCGCATACCCAAAGCTGCCACGGAACGTCTTAGTACGATGCGCGGGAATACGAATCTTTGTGCACTTGTCGCTCCCGAGATGACCATTCTAGTTTCTTATGTAGGTAACTAGTAGTTTTGTTGCGAATTACACCAAACAACAGCGTGGCTAGGTGCAGGCGTCGTCGGGACTAAATATTCAGGAGCTTTGCAGAGTTCAAGTACGGAGTGACATGGGATCTAGGTGGGATTTTCTCTCAGTCAACTCTTTACAAATACATTTGAAACTCAAAACGTATTCGTAAAGTACGCATTGTTTATTTAAAATAACGAACGAAACCATAACATTTAAAAACTAAAATCGATGTAGCAGCGGATTTTCATTTTTGTAGCCAATTGGTAAATAAAAAAGCGGCCTAGTGCATGTCGAGCCACGCGCAGTGTAGGGTTCCACAGAAGAATGGGTTTTTACCTGCTTTGCATAACTTACAAGTTCAACAAAGTAATTTTCAGTGGGCCGGCCGTGTAAGCCGCATGCACCCGTACAGGTAGGC
The DNA here is from genome assembly GCA_947308005.1 of Yponomeuta malinellus. Classification (NCBI taxonomy): domain Eukaryota; kingdom Metazoa; phylum Arthropoda; class Insecta; order Lepidoptera; family Yponomeutidae; genus Yponomeuta; species Yponomeuta malinellus. Next base: position 19,007,219 of record OX371007.1, on the reverse strand, counting down.
GAGACTTGCCACGGAGTGGGTACCGCACGACGTCCGAGAACACGATGGCGCATGGCGGGATGATCTCGACAAACTCTTGCCGAAGTGGTCAAAGGTGGCAAATGACCGAAAATGTTTTTCTAAAAGAGGGGAGGTCTTTGTAGATAGATAGATAGATAGAGATAGAGAACACTTTATTGCACAACCAGGTGAAAGATATTACAAATAGTTTCTTATATCTAAGTAGTGGTATACAATTGGCGGTCTTATCGCTTAGAGCGATCTCTTCCAGACAACCTTTGGATGGAGAGGAATGCACCAAGAATACAGTCGGTAGATGGATGTACAGCGAGAGATTACAAGAATATAAGTATTTATAATTACATATTGTACCAATAATATACTTACATGAATACCTAAAAAAAAAAATAGCTACTACATTAAATATATATAAGCAGCAGTTTACATGTATATAATATACATGAATACCTACAAAATAAATACATAATTAAATATATATATAAGCAACAGTTTACACAGTTCAAACAGTGAGGTAGTGAGATTTCACCAATGCCTTAAAACAAGACAAGGACTTTGCTTTTCTAACCTCCACGGGCAGGTTATTCCATAAATGGACTGCCTGAACCGTGAAGGAGGTGCCATAGAATTTGGTACTGTGGGATGGAGTTTTAAGGAGAAGGTTTTGCGATGAGCGAAGAGTCAGACTGTGGCCCTCTTTGTACTGCAGTGGGACACATATTATGGAGGCTACATAAAAAATATCAGTGGCATTTGTACGAAGTTTTACTTTTATAAGTTGGTCGTCTATTATTCGTAACTTGTACCATTATATGTTTTATACTTAGCTGTATAGTTTTCGTTTCAAGTGTATTATACGTATACTCTAACAAAAATTTGCACTTTAAAGCTCAATACTTTGCATTGCTAAATTACAAAATGGTTTTCCTTTACTCACAATATTTTTGAACGACGAATCTATCAATATTTCACACTATGATGTAACTGAGAAAAAATGCCCCTAATTACCCCTAATTTAGGTGCAGAGAAAGTACTCACATTTTTTTTCTTAGATTTTATCCTACCGTTTTGACGGCGTGATTAGTATGTAATTCTACGCTAAATTTCCGCTCTAGTACTTGTCCTTTCTGTGCTAAGATAGATAGATGGACAGACAGACAGACGGACGAACATGGCGAAACTATCAGGGTTCCTTGTTGATTACGGAACCCTAAAGTGCCAATTAAGTAACATGTTTAAAAATATAAACAAATGTCTAATGAGCTGAACAAAAAGTAACAACATAAAGTAGGTAACTCTGAGCCCCAAACTACATTAAATTGTATATACGCCCCACTGCAGAGCACCGCCTTCTCTCAGGGAGAGAGACTAGGCTTACTCACTACTTGAACTTGATGTAATATACACAAATAAAATTACCAATGGTACTTTTGTACTCACAAAGTTTCTTTATTTAATGCCAGGTATACGTTCTTTGCGGCGTAGCAAGTGTAGCGATCTGCGAGATGTGCGGCGTAGCATATGCTACGAGATGACATTGTCTGGCGTAGCAAATGCTGTGGCGTAGTTCGTCCAGGTGGCGTAGCTTATAAAGCTACGACGACTCGTTTGGCGTAATATTAAAAAAACAATAAAATTTTGATTTTATTTGATATTTAGCCATTTTTACCTAACTGCGGTGGTGTTCATAATTCTAAACAAAGTTCGGTGATATGTGAATATGAATATTAAATAAAACCGTTGAACTCGTGCATTAGGTCCATGAGTTTCATAAAGTAAAAGCAAAAAAACGCGTTTTTTCTCCATGTTGTATCAAAAGCATAGTGTAAATAGTGAGCCGGACCCATGAGATGGCCTGAGCCGGCCACTCGGCGGCAGAGCCTCAATGACAACTCAACAGAAATATCGGTACTTAATACGGCATTGAGAGTCATCCATTGAAGCTTAGTGACGAGGAAACGGTTTCTGATGTGATTTTTGGATGGGATTGTACTGGGAGGGGGTGCGGCGCGCGGGGCGGCGGGGGTGGTAGGGCGCGGGGTGCGGGGCGCGGGCGGCGGCGCGCGCAGCGGCAGTGTCGCGCCGACCGCCGAGCTGAGCGCGTCTCGTCCCCCCGCACCTCGTGCCGCCGCCGCCCGCGCCGGCCGTCGCCGTTTACCTGTGACTTGTGATTACTTTCCACGAAAAATGCCAATTGACTGCGGAACTGTTGTGTCGTGGGATGATACTTAAGTGATTATTATATAACACTGACAAGTTATACCAATTACAACTTTACAATCGTAAAGGGAGAGTAAAGCGATTAATTAACCCAGTGTACTTAGATTAATTGGCGTTAATAATGCAGTGAATATAAAAGTTGCGGATAACTTTGAACAGCTTTATATAGTGCGGTGAACACGTGTCTGTGATTAGTTCCTCATATACGTAACCACAACAGGAAACTGGTGAGAAAATACTTGTTTTTAAAATTAATTTGTAATTAAATTAATTGCCTGTACTAATAATAATCTGTTATAAGAAGAATAGTTATAAAATAACTAAAATTTGTTACAGAGTAAGTTAACTGGGCGCGTTCATGGTTAAACTTTTTTAAACAGGATAAAAAGTATATTTGTAAAATAAAATTCCGAACACAAACTAAATTGTTTATCGGAATAATCCGGCTCAGTGAGTGATCGACGCTTTGTTACAATGAGAATGATGGATGGTCACTCGAGCAGTTGATTTGGAAAAGTTTCCGTTTCATTACTCGCCAAGGACGAGGCGGCCGAGGCGAGCGGCACACTGGCGCGGGCGTGTGCGGCCCGCTTGACAACCGCCTGCGCAATCCTTCTTCCTACTAAACACAATATGCACCGAATGGCTTGGCTAGGAGCTGCAATGATCACTCACATCGACTAGGGTCACATAAGTAAAGCTCTTTTACCTCTGAGAAAACTATTGACCGTCTATATTGCCCACTTCAAGGCGCTGTTCAAAATATATCAGCAACTGGACAGCGCACTCAAGGATGTTCTCAAAGGTAATCATCATCATCAGCCATTTGACGCCCACTGCAGGACATAGGCCTCCTTCGTGGTTTTCATAACCATGAGGGGTTTTGCCATAATCGCCACGCTTGGCAGGCAGGTTAGCGATCGCAGAATACGGTTGGAATCTCAGGAAGACGCTGCTGCCCGTCTCCTGGTAATTGACTTCCTCAGTCGCCTTCTAGGACATCCGCTTAAGGAAATAGAGTGACGCTATTCTTAATCCGGCGCCACACGGATAGAGGTAATAGTGCTTTCTTAATACGACCCTTAGTACTTTAGATGAACAAGGTAGTGTAGCTTCCGATAACAAGGCTTGTTCTCAAGTTAGTTTGATTGACCTGAGATTTAGGCACTTGGTCTCACATTGTACATGAGTAGCAAGTGCAGATGTATTTAAACACCTCAGTCATTCGAATTTACTCACGATGCTTTCCTTCAAAGCTAGTGGGTGGTATTGCTACTAGACATTTACGAATGTACGTAACTGAGTAAACGGCGCCAATGGTCGTAAGGCAAGTGTTCTATGGATTGCGTTCAATTCAATTCAATTCAAATATTTTTATTCATTGTAAAAACAGAATGTTTACTTAATGAAGGTCAAAGTTGTTAGTTTCACAATTAATGGATTATGTGGAGAAGAAGCTAACAAAGAAACTCCACATTTATTCCATTCCATTACCACTCCTGAGTTCATAGATAACTTCAAATGACAGTTCATACAGCTATTAGGTCTTTAAAATAAATTGCCGCCTAAGAGTGCCTCTTCTCAGACATCTTCCAAGAATAACGGCGATACGATCCAAGGTATAACCACATAAGGTCCAAAAGAAAAGAAAACACACTTAGGAAAACCGATTTAAGCAGAACTACAGCTGTCCATTGACATTGGATATTGCCTATACAGGCTTACCGGCCCGGAAAGAAACAAGCCTTTGTTCGCCACTACACGGCTGGAACTTTGAGGATAGGAATGTATTTAATGACTCTGCCGGTAACCGGTTACTTCGGAACGTCCTTTTGTGAAGCAGAGCGACAATGTCTTATGATCCTAATAATAGTTGTGGTCCATAAACTCCTAGGAGGGTTGTGATCACTTGCAGTGGAATGAGCACTCTGATGGTTGAATGCCTCATTGTGATTGTTGGTGCGAGGAGCGGGTTCGGACCAGCGGGCAGCGGGTGCCACGTCTTTGTCATAACGCTTGGGTTTTCTTCTCCAGCAGTGAGGGGAGGTAAAATTCAATGATAAGAGAGATCTTACTCATTGGAAAACATAATTGGGGCCGTGAATATTAATTGATATTCGCGCATGGCACGTTACTACATTACCACGCGAGTTTAGATGCTCAGAATTCAGTTAATTAGGGTCTTAATATGCTTAGTGTACCCTGTATTCCGGGCCGAAGAAGTACAATTCTTAAATAATAGTTAATTTGGTACTTTTAAAGTTTTCTCCACTCGCTAAAATGTCGACTGGCTCTGTAGATTGAACATTTGTCAATCGGAATATTTATTCAAATTCAATTATTTTGTTTTCTTTGAAACTCGATGGACGGAGGGGTATTCAAATGAGACGAATTAACAGAGGAAGCTGTTTTTCTTAAGGCTATGCTCTGTGCTGAAGGCTCGGCTGGGGGTCGGACGCGATTTACCGGCGCTAAAGGCCACTGAAGGACGCGCTATGATATACGGTTGGGAGCGCGGTGCCCGGTGCAGGCCCAGCCGCCGCGTGCCGCGTGCCGCGTGCCGCGTGCCGTGTGTTTGATTTATAGCGCACTACTTGAAAAATTGCAGAGCGGTTCGTCTGTCTAATGTATAGCTAAGTGAATTGCGAAAACTATTTGTTGTAAATATTTTCGCCAAATTTTCCCCCATCTCTACGATTTGTCGAGTAGCACAAGAGTAGTTGCCATTATTATTTGTATATTAACGTAATGCACTTCCGATTTTCACTCTACATCTAATAAAAAAAAAGTTTTCTTACAATAACTCTAAGACTCGAGATTTGTGCAACATATCAAGTTTGTAATTTCATTTCTTTGTCATTTTCGTTCTTCAATATTCCATATTTTTTCTCATATTTGAATTTTGTCCGCCTTACCCGCTATATGCTACCTGATAACTATAATGCTACGATACTATAGGGTGACTTTGAATTACCCGCTATATGCTACCTGATAACTATAATGCTACGATACTATAGGGTGACTTTGAATTACCCGCTATATGCTACCTGATAACTATAATGCTACGATACTATAGGGTGACTTTGAATTACCCGCTATATGCTACCTGATAACTATAATGCTACGATACTATAGGGTGACTTTGAATTATCCGCTATATGCTACCTGATAACTATAATGCTACGATACTATAGGGTGACTTTGAATTACAAAAACATTCTGTCCACTCTTTAAGAAGTTTAAGAGATTCGGAGGTACGAGATTGTGAAACTTTTTAATATATTTATCTATAACTAGTAATTTCTTCCACGGTTTTTACGCTGGTTTCATATTAATTTGAGGTTTTAATTCAGAGTCCCTCCATTCCATTCCAACCTAACCTAACCATGACTTAGAAACATATAGCGCTAGTTTCGTAAAAAAACCGGACAAGTGCGGGCCGGACTCGCCACCGAGGGTTCCGTACAAATTTGTGCGTACATATAAAATTGATACATACGTACATATTATAAATAGTTCAGGAATCGAGTCTCACAGTTTTTTCCGAGCATTTCCCGAAGTTCAAAGACAATTTTTTATGATTTAATGAAAGTATAAAGCATTATCTTTAACAAGCATAAAAAATACATCAACAAACATTTCGTCCAAAGTAATAAAAATAAAATATACATGAGAAGCAAGAATACGAACAATAATTAACTGTCGAGCAAACCGCCCCAAGACATACTCGAGCCAAAGGTTCCCACAACGCTGGCAGCATTACCCCGCTGCACAGTGAGAGAGAGGCTCTGCATCAAGTATACCTCAGAGCGGTAGTCTGTGCCACGGTTTCTCAGTTAGGGTGTCTTACTCCTTTATAAAGGTATATCCCTGGACTCCTTATACCCCCTGTAGTCTCAATGGCTAGAGGCACAAAGTAACAATGATACTAATAAATATAAAATTTATTTCAGACTTTAAAAACAAATCCATATACAAACAAGATACACGTGTACATAAATTACTTATTACGAGATATACGGAACCCTAATAAATTTTTAGTACCTAAAGTTACTTCACTTAAGCATCTTATGGTCGGCGCCGGCCAACTCAATTTTTTTTAGGGTTTCGTACCTCAAAAAGTTCGGCAAAAGCTCGGATAAAACTACGAGACTCGATTCCTGAACTATTTATAAAATGTAAGTACCTATAAATTTGTATGGAACCCTCTGTGGGCGGGTCCGACTCGCACTTGTCCGGTTTTTTTAATTGTTAACATATCGGACGGCAGGCATTTAAGCATTTAATATATTAGAAAATTATTTTTCAACGTTATGGTATCTCCTAGTACTTCGAATTAGATTTACAGTTTGGAGCCAAAGGTCAGAAATTGTTTACTAATATGTACTGTTTTCAAAATGAAAAGAATATTCCCTCAAAATATTGCTAACGATTTCATAATGACCTTGTAGTTTTGGACTAGGCCAAGTAATTGTGTTGTGTAAAAGTTACAATTATGTGCTTTTATGGCTTTTCATTCGGAGGTGGCGCTGTCTGACAGATAATGCTTAAAACAACATAAAATATCACAAGCAGCAAAGATATGTTTCTATTGTAAGACCGGAAGCTGCGACGTTGGTAGAGTACAGGAAGCTCTTAACCCTTATATCCTTTTACTTTTTAATAACAATATAATAGCAATAGTTAATAAATAATATTATATTTGTCTTTCATCATAACGTCTCCAATGAGATCAAAATATGTATTTTATAAGTTCTCCATTTATGTAGTGGTCCTGCCAGCTCCCCAGCTGGACTAGGGCTTTGACTATGAGGCCTCCGCTAGGAGCTCCGCCTGCGGCTCCACTCCACTCTATGCTCTTCGTCGAACCTTGAGATTGCAATTTTAGTCGCTCAAATTGCGACCACGTTGTAGTCTCGGATGCAGGCAAGTAGATAAGACGCGCAATGTCGACAAGATTGTTCTTCGCAGGGAATATCCCACTTTGTCAGATCCTTCACTTGCTCAATGGGGGGATAATTGTGAAGGAACAATTAAATAAATAAATAAATTCCTCTTGTCCTGGACCCAAGCTAGAATACCCCTTACCCTGTGCTGTGGTAACCAGGCGAGGACATTAAAACATGGATGATCCATCGTCTGGCGTGTAATCGCGAGGTGCCATAGAGCGTAGTGGTTAAGAAGGCGCTTGTCGGCGCGTAGTTTATTGCAGATATCGTGTCGAAGCTGTAATTTATCGAGCGGCTTCCGGGAGTCGGCTCGAGCGGAAATTAAAAATTGCTTTCTGAGTTGGATAAACACAATGAACTGATTTTATTAATAGTGAGAGTGCTGTTTGTAATATTTTCAAATAAATGGTTGGTCTGGAAATCCTTTTTTCTTGAAATATTAAGTCTAGGGGTTTTCAGTATATAGCCAAATATGTAATTTTTCTTTTGCAGTGTAAAGTAAGTTACAAATGTAATAAAAAGAAATATTTTAGGCAGCGACACAAATGCACACCATACTGAGTGAGGCAGCACTGGAGTGAATAGGATAGAGTAGAGGCTACTGGCATTTTAGTCAGTGTACTCAAAGAGAGTGAAAGTCATTGATGACTTCCACTCTGCAAGCCAGCGATGTCACTGGCTTTCAATCGGGCTAGTAACAACCGCCAGTTTATCAGCTTTACACACTGCATTGAACGTTTTGTTCAATGCGTGACGAGCAGAAACTCTATACACAGAATTTCCATTCGACAGAATAGTCCAGGCCATTCTTACGGCATGGACAAACCACTGAGATAGAGCCTAGAGAAAGAGAACATGGGTAAAAAGGAGCCATGGTGGACTTCAAATTAAAATAAAAGAATGTTTTCTTCAAAGTACCACAGAAACTGAGACTTAATGAACGTTAATACAAGTTAATGTAGGTGTCCATTTCAAAATCTATATCATTTTGGAGAAGTCCTCCAGACTCGCGTACTTTAACTGTGAGATCTGCAAAGCTAAACGCAAGTCATGGAGAAATCATTGCTAAGCAGTTGATACTGCCCCGGAAAGTATGATACACTTTAAGACCTTGACCACATCTAGGGCGCAGTAGCTCACTATTGTCAGAAATGATGAAGGTAAGCTAATGGAATCTGGTGGAAACACACTAGCTGTTATTTTCAAGATCCATTTCCGGGATTGCAAACTGGTTTATGAAGGCCACCACGAACCTATTGGAAGTGACGAGCTTACTGCGCGCTCATCCAAGTGGGACAACGCAAAGAAGGTAGTATACGAGTAAAAGCTGTTGGGGGTCCTTGGAGGCTTCCAACCCCTGGTCCTGATCGCATTTGTCCGATCCTACTTCAGAATGATGTGAAAATCTTGAGACAAAATTCTGTGCAGATTCTTTCGAGCATGCATTACCTTACACTCCAAGAATCCGGAGGAAGGTAAAAGCGGTATACAAACCGACAACACGCAGAGAATGTTATGAAGAAGATAAATCCTACAGACGGATTAGTCCCTCATCGTGTCTGCTGAAAGGTCTAGAAAAAAGATTTAGTACTGGAGAGCTTAAAGTGAAATCTAGGATCAAGATTCAAGTAGCTCGCGGCGTGTGTAGATCGAACGTAATCCACCTAACAATCCAGCGACGTAAGCGTTTTGTACTAGTTCACTAACTGGCCCAACCTTCGACATTAATTAAACCGCCCGTCCGTCCCCTGCCCTTCCCCGCGCCGGAAAGGGTTCCGATACTTTTAATGCCACAATCAAGGACTGTATTAAGAGGCTTACACACGTCAATTAGGGTTCATGGAGATGGTTAGGAATCACCATGAACAATTCAGTGATCGTCGATGTCCGCGTGTTGCCCGTTAATGGATTGCGCGGGTCGCTGCGGCCCCTCCCATGGTGAAACCGTTTACACTGACGAGATTCTTGGATTAGTCGAACGATATACTTCGAAATTAATTAAACGGTTTTATATTTTACTAGCTGACTCGGCAAACGTTGTTTTGCCATATTAAATGGCCTGCGAACCTATTCTCATACCTACTAAATATATACAAAAAATTTCATAAAAATCGGTGAAGCCGTGTCGGAGGAGTTCAATAAAAAACACTGTGATACGAGATTTTTATATATTAGTTAATATTTTTGTGTTAATCAAAAACATGTGTATGGCGCTAAAGGAAAACATTGTTTGGATAACCTATCTATAATTATTTTAAATACCTTTTTAAATCGTATCCACGCGTGGCGGTGCTTTCTTCTTTGATCAAAAATCTTCAAGAATATTTCATTCAAGTTATTGTATTGTCTATCAGTCAGACAAGTTTCTGATTGATATTATGTATGGATTTTATTAGTTAAAATATTTATTGTACGATGGTGTTTACGTGGAGTCGCAGTAAACAAGGCAGCGCGCAGCGGTGTCGGCGCTAGCGGTGTCGCGTGTGTCGCCCACGGTACACAGTATTAAATGTACATATTTTTATACCACAAATTAAACCTATTCTGTTAGAAAAAATATCTCCCCAAATACTACGGTTTCTTGAATAATAAATGGAACTTTCTTTAAAGGCACAGTGAACAATGAAACAATGAAATTTTTTTCATATTAAATTGTCATAAAAACAAACGACGTTTTTATGGGATTACAACGCTCCGAGTGTTGAGAGTACCTACTGTTTCAGTGTCGGTCCGTAGTATTATGAGTTAAACGCCAATACCCAGTTCGCTTCAACAAACTTTCAGTTAAGCCAATAATGCTGCACTGCGTGGAAGCGTACGTGTTTCTGTATGCCTTCAGGAATTACTTCTTCTTATCGTGTCGGTGAATAATATCTGGAATTAATGTATCTGTAAAACTACCTACTTAAACATAAAACATAAACATTTACATAGAGGCACATACATTGCTTCTGGCCCCACACTAGGATACCGTGTGTCGTGGGAACCAGAAATAACGACATCACAAACATGTAAACATCCAAGACCTGGTTTTCCTTTATATGTATGGATAAATTTGGCTCCTACAGAACGAACGACTTTTTTTGTAGCTGCGTGTCGAAAAACAATTACATAGCATTCGTGATGCTAATGAACATTCCTTCCACTGTGATGTCGCGTCACTTGCTCTGCGCACGACACATTAACTGGCAGCCTATCTCATGGCTCGGCCAGCACACACACAATTGAATACTATTTGTGTGTTATGTTACAGCAATTTCATTGGTGTTATTAGATTATATCATGGTATCTTTAAGTTTATCGGTCTAAAGTTAAAGACGATAACTATGTGACCTGTTAACTCTTTCTTCTCCCCCCTGCGGCTGATTTATAGAACAATCCTAGAATACCGTACGGTTACTTGAAATGTAATTAAAGTGCATGGCTGGTACCGACCGTAGCCCACGTTGATACTACGCTAAAAAATGTGTAAAGCATACTTTGTGCCAAAAGAGCTACTATGACATTAAAGGTTATTTAGATGACAATGATGTCTGGAATTAAAGCCAGTTCAATGCATGAGTCCTAGGTTTTAGAATAATTATGTAAACTCTGTTAATAAAGGACTTTGAAAAGACACAGTTTGGAGTTTTTTTTGTCCATTTTTTCTCCAAAATGATCTAGATTTTGAAATGGACACTTATTTTAACTTGTAACGTTCATTAAGTCGAAGTTTCTGTGCTAATTTGAATAAACACTTTTGAATTGAATTTGAATTTAATGACACACGTACAGTACACTCACACGTGTGGACATTCGTCAACACTTCCAAACACCTCGCGACAAACACTATTGTTCCTTCTCCCCCTTTATCTAGTCTTTCTAATGGCACAAAGAAAATCAGCTTGTGACGAACGCTAACAGATTGCTTTGATGCGAAGTGCTTTATTAGGTCAGTAACACGTAGGGACGGACACAGAGGGGCAGGGGAGGAAAACAATGGAAATTGAAACTGTTTCCAAGTGCCAAATCGTATGTGCATTAGTAAAGTGGCCAACTCAACTAGCGTTTTTTCTCCGTAATTCATCTCGACAGCGGCTGGTTTGTGCCAAAACGGAGGGTTTTTCATCGATTTTCTTGTCAAAAGCCCGAAAACTTTGCGTGGCAGTGGCCTGACTAATGCGCGGTTTTTGGTGGTGTCTGACTTATGAAGCAGGACCAAGCTGCGTTCATATTACTTCGCTTTAAATTTGTCGCCGTAAACAAACACGAATAAGTATAACGTTCTATGAGATAATCAGTGCAATGCGGCTTCCTAAAATAAAATAAAACAAACAAATTGCCAAAAAAGAGGTCGTAGATTCGATTCCCACTGGAGGCCGTCGTACTTAGTAGCAGGAAGGAATCAGAAATCAGAAATCAATAATTTATTTCAACGTAAAGAATTTACATTCTGTTTGCTGAATGTCAATGTACTATGTTACTATCATCAATCCTCTAAAAACTACAGTCAAGTTCGATTGTTTAACCTTGATGAACGTCGGAACATTTTCGTAGCGCCTATCTTAGGACCACTGTATCTTGATGATAATAATAACTTCCACACACCACAATGACTTGTCCTGGTCCCAAACTATCATAAACATGGAAATACACTCAGACTGAGGCCATTTGTACAAATGTACGTCGGCCCCCAGTGGGGATCGAACCCACGCCCTCCGGCATGGTAATCAGACGCGATGCTGCTAGACCATCGACAGCAGTATCCTGTTTATACACGCTTCTTTTATGCGTATAGGCAGACATGAGTTGACTATACGCATAAAATAACTGTGTCTAAACTTTACGTTACGATTACGTTAGATGACAAATCTCTGTAGCGTACTTAGTTCACGTCCTGCTTAGGAGAACCCTGTACTAAGTTGCTGCAGGCGAAGTTTACCACACAGTGGAGTTGGTATGGCAAGACGTCACATAAGCCGATGTGTACCGAGGGCGTGGGCGGGGCGGCGGCGGGGGGCAGGTGATGCCATTTCCCGCGCGCGGCTCAATTTCCGCGGAGCTTCCTGCGACGCGCTCGCGCCCGCGCACCGATCCTCATTAGGGGGATTTTCTTACAATATCATATTCCTCTCGCCGCAAGTGTTGCGAAATATTTTTTCCATTACTGACATGGGAAACGCCGAGATATGCATCGCGTTACGTGAGTTCTGCCACTCTGTAGCGCGTGTATTACGGCTACGTTACTCAAGGCTTCCTACAAGGAATAACGTTTCCTCAAGATTCGCTCTTTGACAATGATCTTCTCTGTTGTACGTAGATGTCGGGTTTCATGTTGCAATTCACAGATTCTAGGCTTAGGTTATTACTATATTTTAGTATAGAATACACCGTGTTCTTGCAGATGCATCTAAATACATCCCAGTCAGTCAGTCACTTTAGCAACGTTAATCCCACATTAAGTGAGAAATATAAAAAATATATATACTCGTTTATTATTCATATTTAATTTTACAATCTTAGTTCTTTTTAATATTTCAGTTTTTTTCTTATTTGTTTCTTTTTTCGGTAAATTGTAAATGAATCCTTTTAAACTCATATTGTAGATAGGAACTTAATGATATCGTAACAACAATTGATCAAAATTCATTAATTGCGATTTATCAGGACAGATTTTTGTCGCAAAACAAAAAGTAAAAACACAGATTTTGTATGTTCGGTTGAGATACGTAAATCTGTTGAAAAGAACATCTTGACAATTTAGAACAAGTAAATAATTTTCCAGTAACTTTGAAGTTACGAATTACTTTAGAAAAACATTATTTTCATAATGTCTAACTATTGTAACCCGTATTTGAGTTACAGATTACTGGTTACTATAGTAATAAAAGTATTTGGATTAAAACTTCAATGAATAAGTGTTTCATTTTATTTTAAACTCGACGTAAAGTCGTTGACGTGCATTTTTGACTTGCCTTTGATGATAGCAATAAGGCTCGATTGGCCTACGTTTTATTGGATTCCATTATTCGGCTGGTACTGTAACATTCCGGATCGAAGGACGGCTTGTCTCAGGCAAGAGCGAGCTTACAAAATTATCAATCGTCGGGAATTACTAAGTCCGGCCAGTGAGTCTGCAAAGATTAACGTACGCGGGTTGCGTGACGAGCCGGCTTCGTGCTGCCCCGGCTCTCTCCGCCTCGCTCGGGGCTGATGGACACATTTGAGCCACAGCATCTCACGAGAGCTGAGTTAGTTAAGCTAACAAACAAAATAAAACTAACCTCCGCCTAGCGCGAGTTGACGACAAATTCACAAGAAAGCTCCCGCGCCTGCACTAACTAAATAAACCTCTTGCAAAGAGACAACAATAACACAATAATCATCTACAAAGGCCCGTGTAGAACATTCGAGCCGGGACTTCGTCGCCTGCCTCTCGAAGTGCGGCCGACAGCAGGTACAGTGAGTGATCGCATTCCATCACGGCTCAGAGTGGGTGGACTGGCAGAGTTATCGTGTGGAACCAGCGATGTACGGCAAGTTGGTAAGGCGGTCGCCATTAACCGGGTGCCCCTAGAGGGCTGTAGGGTCGTTACACACTCGCCGGCCGAGAGCTCTCACTTACCTTTGTCCGCCCCGCGCCCCGCGCCCCGCCGCCCCTCCGTCCTGCCTGCTTTATCGCCGCGTGGACATGTTGACAAAGTCAATGGCTATCTCTCGTCACAATAATTATTACTTATTAATAAGTTATCACTCCATTTAAACGCGCGAAAAAAGTTGTTAAAATACTTTTATTTTCTGAGACTTTAGATCATATTTGTAATCACACTTGCCTTTTATAAACAGAAACATTTCAATCATACGTATAGCCCGTACATGCAGAGGTATTATTGACGAGTTAAATTACTAAAATATTGCTTTAAAATAAATAATTTTCGTTAGTAAAAAAGGAATTACCACAGCAAAAATACATTAGTGATATACATTAACTTTTCGCGGTTGTGTTAGTACCAGACTAACATTCATAATGCGATAATGGAAGATATTATATGGGGTATGGAATAAATCTTGATTAGAATAAGTCGATATAAAGTGGCTGAATTATGCGACGCATTATTCAAATAACGCAAAACCAGAATAATGGAGAATTTAAAACTTTTGCATATTCGAAGTGGTACATTAATATGAAGAAAAACGTTTAAGTCTGTGTTAAATTGCAGACGTTGACTCGATTTTAGTTTACTTCTTAAGCGAAACGGTGATTCTAAAGTTCCAAGAAATAGGCATAAGACTGTAAGCGTAGACAAACGCAGAGTTTTGGTCGGTATGAAATTAAAGATAACTCGGGTCTAGTCGGCACTATAAAATATTATGAAACCTGAACTTTTTTCACGGAATAACGAAATGTAAATCGCACACGACTGAAATGCGGCATAAAACATCCCTCGGGCCGGCAAATTAGTTTCTATTTCGGTCTCACAAAGCATCCTCCAGCACCGGCACATGTCCGCCAACTTTTATTAAATTTACCTTCAGCATAAGTCTCATCAATCAAATGGCTTGAGCCCTCGCCCCGCGCCCGCACCCCGCACCCCGCACCCCTCCGCACCCACTCAACTCTAGGAGATTAATAGAATTCAATAGCAATAATTTGACACTCGGACACTGAAACGTCACTAGCTAGTTGGGTAATACTGAAGGCTTATCTTACCTTTCCTAGATTTTCATTTATGAAACAACACCTAATCTACTTCAACTAATATCTTAAACAATCAATACATAGTACAGTGGTTGACTGACAGACAACGCACAGCCGGGGAGCTAGTGATTTGAAATTCGAAGGAAATATTTCTTGAGTACTTGAGTTGCTTAAAATTCCTTCTTTAAAGGTCTTGAAAAGAGTGCAGGTGATTGTAGTTCTTCTTCTTAAAGTACCTCTCCATCACTGGAGGTTGGCAGTTAGCTCTTTACAATGGTCTCATGACATCTTTCTCCTGCCCGGCCTCCTCTTTCCTTCCTCTTTGCCCATCATAATGGTCTGCAGCAATTGGTATTTCTTGCTTCGTAGCACATGGCCTAAGTAGGCTACTTTCCACTGCTCGATGGTGCAAACAAGGTCCACCTTCTTGTGCATCCGTCTAAGGACTTCAACGTTGGTTACTTTTTCAGTCCAGCTGAGCATGCGTCGGTAGCATAATATCTCGAAAGCCGCGAGTCTTTTTCTGAGATCTTCCTTCATGGTCCATGATTCGCGGCCACAGAGAACGACAGGCTATATGTAACAGTGCAGGATCTTATTGCAGAGTTTGATGGAGAGTTGCCGACAGCACAGAACTTTACTTTATGAATGGAGCTCGGGCTATTTCGATACGCACTCGTATTTCAGTGTCACTTTCCCATGAGGATGTCAGCCATGATCCGAGATACTTGTACCTGTCGACTCTTTCTACGATATTCGCTCCGATTCGTAAGTCCACCTGTTGTTGGGGCCCGTTTGCAGAAACCACCATGAATTTCATCTTAGAGACATTCATGTTCAAGTCAACTCTTTTGCTACGCTTATAGACCTTATCTGCAATAATTTGAAGATTTTCTTGAGTGGATGCTAGCAGGACAGAGTCATCCGCGTACCGCAGGTTGGTGATCATACGTCGACGATTATCGACGATTCCTGCTTCCACATGTTTCCACAGGTGATGCTAGTTGGCTAAATAGAAAACAAACCAGAAACAGTGCATCACAGCCTCGGTTATTGTGCTCGGTTGGAAGCCTCGTTAGTCTGTTAGTGATCGCTTTACATGTTACAAGAGCTGGGCGCTGAGCGGCACAGCGCTGACGGAAACGATGACTGATATACATCCGCTGCATTACTCAACCTTTTATTAACCTTTACAACGAAACTATAAAATGATAACACGCAGCGCACGTATAAACAATTCTAAGAGATGCGTTAATATTGATATGAGCAAATTTTACATTAAATTAGGAGAAGCTCAGTCTATTTTTTATAAAATTGTTGTGTCTGTTTGACAAAATTGGCTAGAACAATAACTATTATAATAATTCTTTCAAGACCCGTATCTATTTATTTCATGCAAATAGTCCGCTAACCTAACAGTAACTGCTGTTGTTTTCTGATAAATACATACGGCCTGAACCTTCGCATTCTCTAAGGTGGTTTGAACTTTTTAATTATTAGTGTAAAAAACTAAATTCTATGGGTCGATTTCCGAAGCATTGAAAGATGAAGCCTTAGCTACGAGTATGTTATGTACTCCCTCGCGACACACACCTGACATTGTCTATGTACATACTTAGCTCTTATCTCAGCAGCATTGATGGGACAGTGTAGTTTAATAATTACAACCGATTTCTAAATTGAGAATTTTGCTACGTAAACACTTCAGTGTATATTTTTTTAGACCACTCGACGTAAACGAGACAGAACTGTATTTAAGGATAAATGGAATAAAAAATTAAATTTTTTATTCAAAGTAGCACAGAAACTGCGACTTAATGAACGTTACAAGTTAAACTAGGTGTCCATTTCAAAATCTAGATCATTTTGGAGAAAAAATAGACAAAAAGTCCAAACTTAGTCTTTTCAAGTCCTTAATTTACAGGATTTATATAATGTTCTAAAACTCATGCATTGAACTGGCTTTAATTCCAGACATCATTGTCATCTAAATAATCTTTAATGTTATTGTAGCTTTTTTGGCACAAAGTGTGCTTCACACATTTTTTGAACCGCGTTTCTGGCAAGCTTATTATATCCTCAGGGATCTTATTGTAGAAACGTATACAATGCCCCATAAAGGATGTATTAACCTTTGCCAGCCTAAATTTTGGGAACGAAAGTTTATGTCTGTTTCTAGTATTTACATTGTGTTGGCTACCTACAGTTTTAAAGTCCCTGATATTTTTCCTAACGTACATAATATTTTCATAGATATACTGACTAGCAACTGTTAGGATTTTAGTTTCTTTAAAGAAATCTCTTAACGAATCTCTGCTGCCTAGCTTATATATGAATCTGATCGCTCTCTTCTGCAGGACGAAGATGGTCTCAATGTCTGCTACCCGACCCCACAGTAGTATACCATAGGACATAATACTATGGAAGCAACCAAAATAAACAAGCCTAGCAGTTGCGACATCAGTTAGTTCCCGGATTCTTTTAACTGCGTATGCTGCAGAACTGAGCCTATTTGCCAATTTTCCTATATGAGGACCCCATTGAAGCTTTGCATCAATTGTGATACCCAGAAATACAGTTTCTTTTACAAGGTCTAGTTTATCATTCCCCAATATAACATTGCTGTCAACCATTTTGACATATGGTAGTGTGAATTTAATACATTTTGTGTTTTTTTAATTTAATAATAAGTTATTAGAAGTAAACCAATATAGTACCTTAGAGAGAGCATTATTTGTATCCGCAAGGTCATTTTCTTGTGTCTTAATTTTAAAAATAAGTGACGTGTCATCTATAATTGTAACTATGTGTCTATGAGCATCGCAAAACATTAACATACCAAAGCCTATCGCTAAAATAAAATCCCTAAGCCCTTAAGTATATAATAAAGAGTGCATAGTCCGCGTTGCATGCATCAGACCCGGGCGGCCGTGGAGGGACGTTTACTTTAATTTCCGTTCTTTCAGCACCATTTTCGAGCAGTTCTTTGACGTATCGCATGCAAAGCGCTCTTGCGCGCCCTACCCGCCCCGACTCCGCCAGGATATCGCATTTACATTAAACTGATAATAGAAGACTATGTTAGACTGCGAGTCTTTATAAACTGCAGAATGTGACATAATAATTTTGTTGACTCTATTAACAAAATAGCATTTGAACTAAGATTGCACTTATGTAAGTAATTAATAAGGTTTATTATGTACGTAGTCATAGCAATAGGGGCGCTTTGGGAAACTGTAAGCTCCTAACGCGATATTAAATAAATAAAGAAATAATTATAAAAAATTACCAATGATCCAACTGCTGAACATTAACTACTAAGCAGGTGGGACCAACGTAACGAGTCACACACAGTGTTGAATTCGGGTCCCACCTGTTTAGTAGTCAATGTTCAGCAGTCAGGTTGTTGGTGATTTTTTATTATAGTTTTGTTATTTTTGACTTTTAAGTGATTTTTTAAATTTTTACTAAATTTATGCCTATTTAATATAACTTATGACACTTGCGCAAACACGACGAATCGATTGAGATCTTGTTTGTCAAAATCTGACCATTGGTAAAGGAGTTATGAGGGAACATAGAATCGGACATACTCACATACGAGCCAAACACATTACCTTCCTCTTTGGCTCCGCCGCAGTCAGGTAGGTACATACAAGTCAAACACATTATCCTCCTCATGGGCTCCACCGCAGTCGGGTAAGAAGATAAACGAGGAGATGAGGAGACGAGGGAAAAGAGTTCTGTCAAGATCGTGGCAGGCGGCAAACCCTGGTCTCCGGAATAAAAGCGTGAGTTTATGTTAGAATTGTAGAATCTGTGGCTTTAAGGAGAAAATATATTTCGTCAAAAATATTCTCGGGCATTCACTAATGAAATGAAATGAAAAAATGAAAAATGTTTATTGAGCTGAACCAAAATTAACAATATATAAAGTAATATATAATAATCTACAACTTTTGCACATTGAACTCAAATCCAGAACATCGGCTGCTGGATACAGGCTGCCCCCAACACTTGCCATTCTCATCCAGCCGCCGCCAGCGGCAATTTGCCTTAGATTATTGGTCTAACTAGGTGGTAGACGTCTTCAACAAACGTAAAATAATCGATTATCTTTTCTTTTAACATTGTAGTTATAATAATGACCACAATGTTTCCAGGTAAAACCTTCGCGGTGTGTCCACACAATGAATGTCCCCGACAGCCGCCACATTGTACATTGTTCCGACATGTTATATCATAATGATCGTTTCTGTTGGGTTTATTAAATTTTGGTACACACATGTACTCAGCTTGGGTAGCTTTTTAGGGTTCTGTACCCGAAGGGTGCAAAACGGGATATTTTAATGACAAACAAATAACAGAAACGTGGACAATAAAATACAAAAAGCCCCGATGTAAGCCAGACTTCCCCTAATGGTCCTGAACTGCACAAATGTAGTACGGAACCCTCGGCAGGCGATCGCAACTTGATTGGGTTGTAAGTTTTATCATGGGTTCGATTCCCACTCAGGTAATTTGTACATTGGTACAAATTAGCTCAATCTGTGCGTATTTCCATGTTTGTGAGGTTCTTATCTGGTTACAACAGCAGAGAGTATTCTATAACAGGTCAACTTATTGTGTTGTGTGGAAGTTATTATTATTATTATTTATAATTACAAATTTAAGTTCGTCGTGTGATTTCCACATTTAGCCTCATATTTAGGCCATCGTACCATTAGATATTTGTTTATTATGTACCAGATCCGGCTAATAACATATTCAAAATTACTTAAATACCGTAATATTATTTGATACACCACGCTTTGTATTGTATACGTTATGTATTTGTTGGCTTCATCTCGACGGACTTGCAGGTCAAGTTTTTCGTTATATCCAGTAGTCGTCATTATTCACAGCTTGTTCCGACTTTGCTCCCGCTTCTTATTTTCCTTGACTTTTTCCTGTTCCCGGCCACCTACCTTGTAATTAAGTACGATAGAATTCTATTCTCACATATCTACGTAGAGCACTGACTTTTGGCAAGCCTCTCGGAGTTGCGACTGCTGTCGCTCTGCAACGTCAGAGATTTGCGTTTAGTGATGATTGATCGCTGCAGAGGGGAGATGGGGAGCGGGGTAGAGGGAGACTTTGATGGACCTTTTAGTTAAACACCGCTTATTACAACAGCATAAACTACTCACGATATGATTTTTAAGATTTTAGTAACCATTAGAACTCATTATCGGATCTTAAAAGGTACTTAGCCGTAATTGAAACAAAAGTAAATCTTTTTTGTCGACAAGATAAGTGTAGACGATGCAAGTGAATGGCTGGTTAATGAGATTAGAGGGCAACAAAACAAGGAGCGTGCATTAAACATAGAGCCACGCCGCGCGGTGCGAGCACTGATATTGTTATAAAGTCGAAGTTGCGATGGCGGACGCGTTGTGGACTCGAAACAGTTAATTTTAGCTAAAGGGGCAAGTTTAAGATCGTTTAATGAGAGGACTAATAAACGAGGCGGTGGCTCCGCCAGGAAGTTTGTGCGAGTTGTCCCCGCCCCACAACTCCGGCTGTCGTGTGACGTCATACTAAGACGTGACGTGAAGTTTTGCTGTATTCCGAGATAATAAATCAGATTCATCTTAGAACTACAGTGACATACAGTCCTGCATTAAAGGAAATTTTCTGCATCGCAATCTAAAGCATGTGTTTTACCAGTTACAAGGAACTGGTAAGACTTAGCACTATAAATCTTCGGGACAATAACAAAGCATGTGGCGATGCGGCTACGCCGGCGCCGTAGCACTGGCGTAGGCGGGCTACGCCACAAGCGCTACGCCGCCGCTACGAGTGCTATAGTATTGGGAGATAGCCCCTTTGTAGTCATTAAATTGTTTTTTCTTGTGATGTTTTAGAACTACTGGTAAGTGGTATTTATACTTACTTCAGTACTTATACTTGTACTAAACTCATACATTATTTTACTTGGTGACAATAATACAGCAAACCCAAGCCCAAGTCTCTGCCAACCACTCCAGGATAAAGGTGTGAATTACTAGCTGGGATCTGCTGCATATGCCTGCCTGGACACGCGTATACGGAGTCCTCTCCCAGGATTTTTAACTCCTGAACTGCCCTCGCGGAACGCAACGTATAGGTGGCCCATACTAAGTTGGACACAGATCTGTGTCGCGGCAGACGAGTGGTTAAATCACAAGCGTAAATGATTAAAAAACGCTGTATATAGACGCAAAAGCCAATACAAATAGAAGAAAACGCTTAATATATTCTTTTATCCGTGTGGCGCCGAATTAAGAATAGCTTCACTTCATTTCCTTTCCTGGATGTCGTAGAAGGCGACTAAGAAAATCAATTACCAGGAGACGGGCAGCAGCGTCTTTCTGAGATTCCAACCGCATATTGCGATCGCCAACCCGCCTGCCAAGCGTGGCGATTATGGCAAAACCCCCCCATGGTTATGAATATCACGAGGGAGGCCTATTTCCTGCAGTGGGCGTCATGATGATGATATTCTTATATCCAGTGCAATTTTACTTGTGTTTGTGTTCCATGGCCGCATTTCATGAAACTGCATTTCGTGGTTTGTTGTGACAATTTGGCGTGGGTTGCATAGTTAAGTCTTCCTACTTATTCATTGGTCGACTTTGCGATGTGCGTCGGGTTGTCTTGGCGAGCCGTAAAGTGTGGTTCTGTGAAATGGGGCCTCGTAGTCTTAAGATAAAAGCTGTTATAAGTAAGTGATGTTACATACTTGTGATTATTTTTGGTTTTGAACTATTATAGTAAAACTAATTTGGAAGTAGGCTGGCTGGCATAGCACAGGGAATCCAAGTTTGGGAGCCAGTAACCATCATTGTAAACTCTGTTTTACAATAAAGTTTTTTTTTTCACTTAATTTTATTTTTACATTTAATTTCATCTTCATTTAATTTCTTTTCATTTCATTTAATTTCATTTAAATCAAGTATTTGTTGTCTGCGCCCGTGCGAATGATACTCGGAGAATGTTTTTATAGCTTTGTTCAAATCTGCCAACTTCGGCGGCATAGTGCTATTTCTCCCACGCTTTCTTAATTTAAATATGTAATGTTTTCTACTCACTTTACAGAACTTTTAACAATTAATACGCTTTTAATTAGTAACTCACAAGTATTGTCCCTAATACAGAACTTTTTTTAAAGATAAAAGTTTCATATAATACTGGCTGATACGAGAGCTTGTTACTTATATTCGAAGTATAAGGTTATGGTACCACTGCAATATACAAGATTTATAGCGGTTTAACAATTCAAGTTTTCTGTTTAATTTATTTAAGAGTTTTTCTTGAGGTGTCGCTTGGTGGAGCAAAGTGAAGCAACTTTATAGGATGCTGATTAAATATTAACACTTCGGCTCCGTTAAGTCTATTACATCCTTCACGACGTTTTATAGTGACTTTTTTTTTTGTCAAAAACTTTCGGAAATTTAAGAAGAAGTAAAACGGTACTGAAATTTGAAAACGGTCTTTGTTTACTGGCTTAAGACCCAGCCGCCTTCGCAAATACGAAGTGGTACTAACATTCGCGAGCCAATTGATAAATTTAGCTGCGGCACTTGACCCGGTTGTCACGCTAACCGTTCCCTTGTTTACAAAAAAACAACAAGTCTCTTTACTGCCGATAACTCAAAACTTCCTGGCTCCCAGCGCGAGCGGCCGCGCGCGCCTTACAGCAACGACATGTAGAAGTTCCGCGTCACTACATTTATCCTTACATGCAATGTGACATTACAACTGTAGTTACAATACATGCTTTCCATCGAAACATAAGCCGTAAGATTTCCGTACGTGAATGTGTGATTAAGTGTGCCTGTTTTGGATACCTGGATGTAGTGTACGTAACCCCACACGGATGTCGTGTCAGCCACGGCAGCGGGGCTGACCTTTCGCGCCGGTCCGGGTACGGCTTCAAACTTTAACCGTCACGTCAATTATTCGCGCGACATCTATTCTTGACTCTTCCGTTTCCTTTCTCCGCTTTGTTTCGTTTCTTCCAGCCGCTGACATAAATTCCTTGTTATTTTTTCAATCAGAAAGTTTGTACGTTAAAGCCTCTCAATCAAGTTTCGAGGCCGACTGTGCCGGCGCGAGCGTGGACGCGGGCGAGGCGGCTGCCAGCACACATATTTACTTATGATTTTCACGTGTTTTTGGTACTGAACGTTTTTACTTAATAATGTATAGGTACCAAATGTTATCGGAATTGTATAAAGGAGGCTGGAAGTTTCCGTAAACATTTACAAGTATTGAGCTCAAACGCTCTGACCCGGCTCTAAGCGAACTAATTAAAAATTTGTACAATTATTAAACATTTCCTAGTAATAATCCTCTAACTTAACGCTGAGTGGTGGAAGGATCGCGACTGAACAAACTCAATATTAATAAAAGTTAGCGCGAGCCGCTCGCCGTTGATTTGGTTCGCTGGTCACGGTGAGATGTTTTTGATTATACCTCTTAGATTCTCAGAACTGCGTCTGTGTTTTGCCAGCTTCAACGATATCGAATCTTAAATTAATTGAAAAATTAATATTATAATTAAAAAAATAAGCTTTAGAATGACTTTGCAATGTTGTAAGAGCCCACTTATTTCTATGCTTAGTTATACCTAAGGATTGAATAATTAATTTGTTACAATATTATCGTAGGCACCTGAAGTTACTGAACACAAACCGAGTGGCGAAACAGTCGGTGGTGCGGCGACGGTGCGGCGACGGTGCGGCAGCGTGCGCGCGGCTGATCCCGGCCTCTGCTTAATAAACGTAAATCTAAGGAAACTCGCTACAAAGAGAGCTGTTTCGGCTGTGGCTTACCGAAGATTTGTAACAGGCTCCGCGTATAAATCCAGTAAATCGCGGCCCACCCCGCGCCCCGCGCCTCGCGTCCCTCAACGGCGCTCACGAGTATTTAACACGGCGCCTTTACAATTGAGAGCGCAACTTTGAGCCACTTTATTTATTTTATGTACAAAAGGCAATTGAAGCGAACAATGCTCAATTTGCTAAGGCTTCACGGACGAGATAAAAGTGAGGTTTTATCCGCGGCAAGTAGAGTGGAATGCCTTCCCCCCACCCCTACCCTTCCCCTCGGCCGCGCCTACGCCCGCTCCTTGGATCGACGGACTACTTGACGATGCGACGGATAGATAGATAGATAGATAGAATATTCTTTATTGTATGTACACCAGGAATTACATATGAGAATTTAACAATCGATGGCAGAAAATTGTTTTGATCTCGAATAAATTTGAACTACATATAACATGAAAGAAATCGTTTGATAAGTACAAACCTTCTTGGTGACGTAGAATTTGGAGCATTTCCACAAATAGGAATAGAATTGTTCCGGAAGAACTGTTGTGCTCGGTTTGCGACGAAGTACTCTAGTATAACATGATTAAGCTTGCACTCCAACTCCTCAAGGTTTGCTGGAACAAATCTCTCACAGAGATAAGCTCGCCTTTGTGCGTGTAATTTATTATGTCATATTTCCTGTACTGTTATTCGTGTGCAATAAAGTATAATAACAATAAGTTTTGTTTTGGCTGGTTTCTTTAATGATAATCCCTATTAAGCCTATAATTATATGTCAAACAAGGTCAAAGTAAAAGTCTACCATCTACCAACATCGTAATAAAATAGTTTGCCATTCAGCAAGAGGAGCTCGCTGATTGTTGCCCGGGGTGCGTCAGACGTACAGAGCTTAGTAGTTGCGTCGTCTTCTTTCATACACCCTCCTTTATAACTATTATAGCAGGTTACCTAAATCACTATTTAGTAACAAGTTATGAAAAAATGTACATAAAAGCGTTACGAAATCGAGAATGCAACTCTGAAGGCGCGGACGGCGCGGAACTTCGCGCCAATTTTGTTGGTGTCCAAACTTTGCAACGAGTTTAAGGAAAACCACTTGCTAATGAATTAAGTTGTTAATTTTAATAAAGAAATTCAGTGAGTCTAATAATTAATTTGTCACATTATCGTTCTGTAAAAACATGTACGCAGATTTACATTGAACTTGCTATGGCTCCGTACACAAAACTGCGAATCGGCGCGATGCGAATTCGCAACGCAAAAAACTGCGACACGAATTGCTGCGATGCAATTTCGTGCTGCACGGCATCTCCCTACCACGATTCAGGTGACCATTCCTTCGATGACCGTCAACCGTACTGAACGTATTTTGTAAACTAAGTCGTAACATGGATCGTAAAAAGAAGTACTCACTCCTGTCCTGTCTTTTTTTCTGTTGCTTAGAAGATACAGAAAAAAAGAGAAGATTTTGGGTTCATCCATTACTATTATGAACGCCGATGCGAATCAATTCGCAAGTTCTTGCGATGTGTCGCACGAGTTCGCAGATTTTTATGATGCGACGTCGCATCGCAGTTTTGTGTAAGGGCCCTATGCCGGCATTCGCATAGTATCTGGACAAAAAGTATTGTAACCAAAGAGATTTCTGCCTTATTTGAGCCGTTTATATTTAATTGAATGGCAAACATACAAATTTCACGTAATAGAGTGCGCTAGTTTTGGAAAATACAACACAAAATACTCGTAGTATCTGTAAGAACTCAAGTTATACATCTTAAAACCGTTATCACACCGAGTGATGCCACGTGTGAGTATGTGTGTCAGCGACGTGACAACCGCGCCAAATTAAACGCGTGTCACGCCTGTAATGCTCCATTTCATTAATAACTGCCGCTTGAGATATGTATGTTCCTAGCCGTATAAACATACAGATCCGGTTTGTTTTTGTTTTCAAATTAGTGGCTGACCATTTTTTAACTTGATGAGTAACATAACAAAAGCAGCCTATATACGTCCCAGTGCAGGGCACACAGCCTTTCTTAGAGAGAGGCTTTATCACCACATGTGCCCATCGTGAATTGGCGATTTCAAACGCTGAGATATATGAACACCTTGAGTTTCCTCACGATGTTTTCTTTCACGGCTAGGGAGTGGTATGGCTATAAATTTAGATAAAAATTCACAATTTTAAACGTATGTACGCTGGAATGAAACTTGTGACCTCTTGGATGTGAGGCAAAGTAATCGAATAAAGTACCGACTTGTGACAGTGAAAAGTTATAGTGAAAATGTATGTAGCATAGTATGCTGGCGAGGTCCACGTCACGCAGTAAATATAAACCGATTGAGTAGAATTTTAGCCAGTCACCTGTTCAGTTTGAAACAGTATTATTGAGGCTGTAAACAAGCAGATTTCGCGTATGTACCTACTTGGCTATTCGGCAACAAACAGTCGCGTTTACAGTAAAAACATCGCCGCCCCCAATGTAACAGCAACCCGCTTAATTATGGAGCAACACATCGTCGGCGATTTCAACTTTAGCTCATAAAACCGCAACCGGAACCCAAATCATTTAATAACGAACAGGCCATTACAATAAAACCCGCGGAGGCGCCGGTCAGCGCAAGACGCGGGCAAAAACACGGAGATAGTCGGTGACTTGTGCGAACTAAACCAGAGGGTCAGTTTGGTTTGAAGAATTGCTGAACGGCCCGGGTATTGAGTCGCTAGCCATACCGCATTTATTTTGAAAATTTGATGAACATTGCTTAGCTAACTCTTGTTAATGTGTTAACTCTTAGATTGACATTGCAATTTACGTCAAAATAGTAAACCATGAGTTATAGATCTATGAAATAGGCCCCCGGTGACATGATGGCGTTATCTGGTTTTAAGCAGCAAGGTACCCCCTGGGCCGAAAAAGTATTATGTTATAAACAGTCTATTAAATTGCGCCTAACCATACTTTACCAGTTACAAGCATAAACAACGCTTATCTGTATAGCAAAGGTAGCTCTGAGGAAATAGAGGCGAGCGTGCTATATATGCCACAAAGACGACAACAAGTGGGAAAAAGCCGTGCTAGAGATAGAGATCTGAAACTGGTCGAACAAACACGAAAGGCAACCGATCAGTTGGACCGATGTCCTGGGCGTGGACTTCGCTTTTTAGTCAATAATTTTAGCATTGGATAGATAAATTGATAGAGAACACATAGTTTATACTTTATTGCACAGAATTAAAATTACCTTCTCGCTCCGAGTAGTTGAGTCTACGCCTGCCATGCTAGTAGGACTGGTCAAATAAGCGAAACGGTCCTGGATGCGCACAGCGTAAGCTACGAGGGTATACTCGTACGGGCAGTGCAGGACGCCTTCACTCAGCATTGGGTGGATACGCTGAAGAAGAAGAACAAGATGGTCTGTGACACACTTTTTGCGGCCTGAGAAAACATTTCCTTAGGATATCTACTTGCAGTGGGATGCATCGCTGTGATTCAAATATTATTAGCCCAAACACAATAAAATAAGGAAAACAAAACAAATGTTTCCTTTATTTTGATTTACTGAAAATTACTTGCACGCATTAGTGTTTGCTTGAAGTTCCACAAATGTATTGACTCAGTGATGGCGCTGTTCTTCTGTACATTCGGCGGGGCGCCGGGCGCCGGGCGGCGCAGAGGCGGATCGAGTGTATGTCATTAACGTGTTTTTGCCGCGCTAATAATTTTTTGCTTCTCCGCCGCACCTAATGATTTTTTGCTGCGACAGAAAACCTCGCCATTAATTACCAAGGACGTGAGATTGTGAAGCTGCCGGAAAAACCTATAAACCTAACATTAACATTGTTTTGACGAATCCTTTTATATGATAATCTACCCACGTCAGTCCCAATAGTGGTCGATAGGTTGACTAATTCACTAATTAATTTATCGACAAACTGGCTGTTGCCTGTGACTTCGTTCGCGTGGTAATTTTCATATGTATTCCGGGATAAAAAATAGCCTATGTGCTAATCCAGACTATAAATTATCTCTGTGCAAAATTTCATCCGGACCCGTTCAACCGTTTTTGCGTGAAAGAGTAACAAACGTCCATCCATACATACAAAATTTCGCGTTTGTAATATTAGTAAGGATTCTGTTTGATACTTTATCAAATTTGAATCTATAAAAAGACTAGTATCATTTGTTGAATCTTTAAACTGAACTCGATTTACAAAAGTCAGTCCTAGGACGGTGATTGATTTCTACTGCGTTTTCTATTATGTACAGGGGTCTTACCCCCAAATAGGCTTATCGTCAAAACCTGTGCCAAAACGCTTCATGGGAGCGGTCAATCCCGCTGCGTCAATAATCAATAGAGCAAATGGTTTTGTGCCGCGGCCGGCGGCGGACAAATGAACACATAATAGTGTACGTGGCGCGGCGACTCGCCGATGCGTTTGTTGTTATTTCATGCCGCTTAGGAACGAAGTAGTGAAAATTTGTCTAATTTACACAAAAAAGTAAACTGTCGATGTAAATGCAACTGATGATAAATTAATGTGGAGTTTCTGTGTCTCATAATCAACTTTCTGAAACTGAATATAGATTTTTTTGTGATTATCAAAAAAAGTTGTGTTTTTTGTTATCTTCGCCTGCAGAATAGAGTAAATAAAGCATTGATATGGAACGAACATACTCGCGATACCTTTAAATGATTCATCGACAGAACTATTAACTGTTTTATCTCGATTATAGAAAAAAAAACCATCAGTATAAAAGTTTATTGTCATTCACAGAGCTGAAATAATTATTGCATTTATTATAAAGACTGAGTTTAAAATCCGATACCCTCACGGTACAGATGGAAGATACAAATTGTAGAGACTTAAATATGTTCGTAAAGTAGAATCCCTGTGTTTCCATAGTAAAAAGATCGAGCGGAGCACGACGCTTATTACTTTGTACTGCGTGCTAATGGTCTTCGATGTTATCTCATCAATGCTTTGTACGTCCACGACCGCTCGGCGCCTCGCCCACTGCACTAGAACACTGTCTTCAGACAGTGACGCTCTACTGACCTCCGGTTGCGTAGCATTGATGTGTAGCTGCCATTAGGAGGATGCCGAGACGCTTGAATTGACTCTGACTGGAAGATATATGACAGCCGGCTCGGTCGGCAACCATTATACTCGTTTGGACACGGAACTATACTCACGTTCTGCTCGCCTTATCACACCTTTATTTTGCAAGTTACCAAAAATGTGTTCATTTTATCATTCATCCAAAAAACATTCGCATAAATTGACACAATGAATGCAAAGTTCCTGTGTTTTATAAACAATGATAAATAAGATTTTCATTTATTTATTTATTTAAGTTTACTTAAAAAGACAAGAGCGGTCAATTGAAGTCAGTAATTTCATTAATTGACGATTATAAATTACATTAACACTATCGAATATAGATTTCTACTATTTACTATCTTTTAAAGGTTTTCTTTGGCTCCTTGTAACTTCCACACAATCACTCACAATTACAATCATAGTGTAACTACTCAAGATATCATGTGCAACCCATCCGCGGGATGTGTGTGTTGTATTTTTTTTGGTATTTGTCTCCGTTGTCTTTATTACGTTATTTACGTTGCCAACACTGATTTACATGATTTATGTGCATTATGCACGTATTTTCCTTTTTGTCTCTATGTGATGTACAATGTATGTCGCATTGCAGTACAGACACAAGTACGGAATGTATCGTAAAAGCAACCTTTCAAACGAAGAAGGTGAAATAAACAGTTTGTCGGTGACGGAAATAAAGAACAATTAAAGTACTAAAATGTTTGTCATGCAATGTCTTGGTCTCATACTTGGGCTTTACAAGGGTTGGCACAACATTTATCTACGAGCATCTACAATCCACTGAGCCTTCCGATACATACGATACAGTTGAACCTACTAAATAATCTACACAATTCAATGTATAATCAGCAACAAATACATTAATTGAATCTAATAGGATATCGTGGACAATAAATTGCGACGATATTAATAACCTACACTTAATTGTAAGCCATGGGGCATTCGTATTATATTTACGCCAAACGTAATTAGTATTTTGGTAACGAAACTATAATAAAATGAAACGGCCGTAATTACAGTAATGTAAGGTTAATTAACTGACAAATTGACCGATACGGCAGAGCTCGTGTAAATAAGCCAACGGTGAAACTATTCGGCGGAGGGCGGGCGCAGATGTGATCTAAAGTGCGCCGCCAGCGCCCGCTATCACGTGCTAATCCCGAATCTATGTAAATTGGCGAACCGTTGTATAAACTCCGCCGGTTTTGCGGGAACACTCACAGATCATTTGGCAATAGGTGGCGGTTGCAAACTATCCTAATTACCGGTCGGCTGCGACAGCGTGCCGCGGGCGAAGCGGTCGCGGCTGCGACAGCTGTAATGTGAGGACTTTACTTTGTCGGGAGCTATCGAGATCTACCGGGAAATGGAGGAAACTCTTAGAAATTAATAATCATCATATGAATCTTGTTTATTTTACGATAATGTAGACAACGTAATGTACACAACGTAACCTCACGCTTATATCCCAGAGGGGTAGGCACAGACCAGAGACTGCCACTGGCCACGATCCTGACAGATCTTTTTCGCATCATCAACATTAATTAGTTGTTACATGCATGCACGCCGGTTTAGGGTTCTTTTTATCTTTATCACCTTCCCGGTCTTGTGCTGCCCGCATCCAGCGACTCTCCCCATACATTCGAAATAATAAAACAACAATAATAGGAAGTACAGTAGGTCTCCTGAGCAAGTCCGCTGCCGCTTCGCTCGCCACGCCCCTCGTCGCTCCGCTCGAGCCTGTGCCCGCAGCCGGCACGCTTATCGCGCGCGCTTCAGCACTCGTAACTATAGGTCTAATGAGTGCCGCGGGGCGGGGCGGGGCGACGCGGGGCGTGCGGGACTGACACGTAAAATATCGCTATTCGATAGTTAGTACACCTCTTGTGCGGGGACTTTACACGGGAATTAAAATGTTATTGTTGAACTACAGCTTCATAGAGACGCTAGTTAGGCAACTGTTTTGTATTGAGTTGTGGCGTTAGCAACAAATTGTATTATTATATTAGGCAATTGTTTATTTCGACTAGTAACTTTGTTTGTTTAGTAGTAACAGTTTTGCTGCTTAGTAACCAGCAAAACTGTGGAAAAGTGAATAATAGAATTCAGTTGTTTATTTCTTTGTAATTTGATAGATCGATGACGATTAAAAACGTTTTTTTGGCGGTAGGTGGGGAAATTGTTAACACCTACAAAATATAAGTCCCGAGTATTTATTTAATTTAAATATATCTTAAAGTACTTCTATATTGCAAGTGATCAATTGTCAATGAGAAGCAACTGACCTGTGCCTGCTGACATTCTTTTCTCTTACCAACTCTCTTCACTTCAATATATCAGTTTCACACCAAGTGGAGTAATATAACACTGCACTATGGACACCTTTACTGAACTGAACAAGAAACTGGAGTCCCTCTCTGAGGTATTTCACTCCCGTATGCAACACTTTGAGCAAAAAGAGTCCAATAAGAATGCTGCTGCCTCCACGTCGGCCAGTCATAAGGTGAGCGAAGACTACTTGGCCTTCAAGGAGTACGTGGTGGCAACACTGTCAGCTCTCAAACTGCAGATAGAGCTGCTTGCAATGACTCAAGATCGACAAGAGACCCATGCCCGTAGAAAGGTGCTCCTGCTCCATGGTTTGCAAGAAGAGCTTGATGAGGATGTTCGCACTAAGGTTCTTGAAATTATGAGCAAGCAAATGGAATTGCCTATCACTGATGTAACTGTTCTGGAAGCCTGCCATCGTTTAGGACCTAAAAAGGGTGGAGATAATAACCGCAGTCGGCCTGTGCTTTTGCGCTTCGCAGCACGTAGTGTACGTGAGCAGGTTTGGAATGCGAAGACTTCTTTGAAGGGTTCGTCGCTATCAGTCTCAGAGTTCCTTACCCTGCCTAGACAGGAGGTCTACACTGCCAGTAGAATACACTTCGGAATGACTCGGTGTTGGTCAAGGGATGGAGTGGTGGTGGTGTTATGTCCCGACAAGAGCCGCAGGAAACTTATCTCCATGGCGGAGTTGCAGCCTCTCATTCAAAAGTTTCCTTTATCATCCGTCGCTGAGACGCAGAAGAAGTATAAACCCGCCCCTAAAGAAAAGCCCGCTCCAGGAACAAGAAAAGCGGCTGCCGCCGCAGCGAAATCTTAAACTGTGGCTTGTTGTTGTTTTTTTTTGGATGGACTCACTGCAGCGGTACTCGTAATTTATTTTTATTTGTTTTTTTTCTCCTACTTGGTTATGTTCGCAGTTGACAGCTACAAAAAATGTTGCACGCACATCTGACATTTAGCACAGAACATTTCATAAGTTGCGTTCGTAAACCAATATTTTTTTAAGGCCATAGAGGTATTAAGGCTCTCGGAATAAATTATTGGTTTTTTTTTTTTTTTTTTTGTTTGTGTGTCAGCTGCTTATCCTAACTTTTGCCCTTTAAAATGGAACTGATGTTATTTTGTCTACCATGTATAAAATGATGTCAGCCGGCCAGCCGTTGGTTAGATAGGTACTTGTTTTCTTTATAAGCCTGTGTTTGTAAAGAGGGCAGTTGTTTTTTGTTGATTAAGTTGTTTATTTGTCTTTATAATTTTACTATATATACCTAGTTACATACCTATATATTATTACCTATATATTATACCCCTATATTTTATTATATCATAAACATACAATGTCTGATAATATTCCTCTTGGTCACGACTTTTTCTCATGCTCTTCTTCCGATGGCTTTGAAAGCGCAGTCAGTGATGATGACTCTGTCCTGATCGATGACAGCCCGCTCCACTCTAGGCTTAAGTCTGTGTTCTCAACTAAATCCCCCAACCTCAATTTAGTACACATCAATGCTCAGAGCATTCATGCTCATTACACGGATTTCCTTACTGCGTTTAGCAATCAGGAGATAGATGGAATTCTTGTGTCAGAAACTTGGCTCTCTCCCTCGCTTCCCTCCACACTCTATCCACTTCATGGTTTCAGAGTATACCGCAACGATAGAACTGGTACGTCTGGTGGTGGGGTATGTCTCTATCTTCGCAGCAACATTCCCTGTGAGGTTGTTAGTCAGAGTGACAGCCCCGTACCTTATAAAAGCTCTTTCGAATACATTTTCTTTAAAATTACGTTGCATCACAACAAAATTCTTCTTGGCGTCAGCTACAGCCCCTCTTGCAATGTTAACTTTTTCCCTACTTTTGAATCCGAATTAAATAACCTCAGGCCAGATTACGACCACATTATTATAATGGGAGACTTTAATACGAATCTGTTAGCTGGTGACTCTCGGAGTAAGGCCTTTCAATCTCTTTTATTTTCCCTCGATCTTCACATTCTTCCTCTCTCGGCTACGCACCATCCTCCCAATAGTTCTCCTACTTTGTTAGATTTTATCATTGTCTCCAAGCCCCAGGCCGTCTGTTCTCATGGGCAACTCACAGCTCCTTTCTCGTACCATGATCTAGTTTACCTTGCCTACAAATGTCGTCCCCCTAAGCGACGGAGCAAAGTCATCCTGCAGCGAAACTTTAAGGATATGGACGTTGATCGCCTTAAGCAGGACCTAAAGGAACTGGACTGGTCTATTATTTTTGATTCTGAGACTGTTGATGAGAAGGTTGAGCTTTTTGTGGTTTCTCTTACTAACATATATGACATTCACGCTCCCTTCAGACAGATCAGAGTTAAACATTTTCCGGCTCCATGGCTTACTGCGCAGATTAGGAACCTTATGGCTAGGCGCGATCGGGCTAAGCTGAAACTCAAAAAGTATCGTACTTCTGACAACATGGTTTTGTACAAAACTCTTCGGAACCGCTGCAACAAACTTTGTAGAGATGCAAAGCGGCGGCATATTCATTCGTCCATTGATCAACTCTCTCCCCCGCAGGTGTGGAAGTTTCTGCGATCGCTGGGTGTTGGGAAGTGTCCTGAACCTCTACAAAATACTCTCGACCTTAATGACTTGAACACTCACTTTTCCACTCCGCCAATCTTACTTGACTTCTTGACCAAGTCTTCCTCTCTCAACAAATTGGCACAAAAGGAACTTCCCGACTGTGACTCCTTTGTGTTCCACAACATCACTGAGGGTTGTGTTAAAAAAAGGATATTGTCCATTACTACAAAAGCTGTGGGTAGCGATGGTCTCAGCCGTGACATGCTTCTCCCAATTATTGATGAATTAGTACCGGTGATCACGCACATCTGTAACTTTTCTCTCAGCACCAATGTCTTTCCCTCTGCCTGGAAAAAGGCACAGGTTATACCCCTACCCAAAATCTCCAACCCCACATCTTTTTCTCAATTCCGTCCCATCTCGATCCTACCTATCCTTTCTAAAATTATTGAACATGAGGTGCAAACTCAATTATATTCCTTTCTTTTTAAAAACAATCTCCTTAGTCCATTTCAATCAGGTTTCCGGCCCTTTCACAGTACAGTCAGCGCTCTTCTTAAGGTCACCGACGACATCCGACTTGCTATGGACAAAAAAAAACTTACGTTAGCAGTCTTACTTGACTTTAGCAGTGCGTTTAACTCCGTTGACTTCGACATTCTTCTCGGCATCCTCCGATCTTGTAACATCTCCGCATCTGCGGTTGAGTGGTTCGCTTCATACCTCGGTGGACGTGTGCAGAGTGTGTGTATCGATGAAGCGTCGTCGACCTGGTGTGAGTTAAAAGCGGGTGTTCCTCAAGGAGGAGTGCTTTCTCCTCTACTTTTCTCCATTTTTATAAATGAGATCACCCGTGCGCTTTCATCGAACTACCACCTCTATGCCGACGACCTTCAGATATACACACACTTTGATGCTGGCTCCGTCCCAAACGATCAGTCTGCTAGGCTCACAAATGCAGCTGCAGCATTTGCCTCCATTAATGGAGACCTGCTGGCTATTCGAGGATGGGCACGTGAATTTGGTCTGCTCGTGAATCCCTTGAAATCGCAGGCTATTATTTTTGGGAGCAGACCTCTGAGAGATAGCCTGTCACTTGAACACCTTCCGCCCATCTGTTACGACAATGTCCCCATTGCTTTTTCTGATAGGGTTAAGAACCTTGGCCTTATCATGGACTGCAACTTGTCGTGGCATGCTCATGTGAACGACGTCAGTAGGCGAATGCATTTTTCTTTTCAGTCACTCAGAAGACTTCAAAATTTTCTGCCATTCAAAACTAAGGTTCTCTTGGCACAGACACTGCTGTTGCCGCTCCTGGACTATGCTGACGTCTGCTTTATGGATGCGACTGAGGCTCTTGTAAATAAGCTTGAGCGCCTCCAAAATCTCGCGATTAGATTTATATTCGGACTAAAAAAATATGATCATGTATCCGAATTCAGACGGCAGCTAAAGTGGCTCCCTATACGCATGCGGCGCAATGTTCACATGCTTTCCCTCTTATATAATTTGCTGAGAAATCCCAGTGCCCCACAGTACTTGCGGGAAAGATTCTCGCTGCTGCCTCCACGTGCCAGGCCACAGAGGACTTGTGATGTTAGGACCTTACAAGTTCCTTCCTGCAACTCACAGTTTTACTTTAAATCATTTTCTGTGCGTGCTGCTCGTATGTGGAACGGTCTACCTAAATCTATCAGGGAGAGTCCATCTGTTGCTGTCTTCAAGGCCAAACTGAAAGAGCACTTCCTTTTTTCATTATCGCAATAGGTTTATTTAGTTTATTTATTTAGTTTGTTTATTTACTTAGGTATTTATTTATTTATTTATTTACGTATTCTAGTTATTTATCATCTTATAAGTAAGTTTATGTAACTTTTTAATTCTATAGCCATATATATATATATATATATATAAATAAATATATATTACATATGTATGATTGTACTGGGTTGTAATATAGTACGTAATAATTATTGTACACTTTCCTCACTTGTTTATAATGTTCGTATCACCACATCAAGGGTTGGCTGGAAGAGATTTCTGCTGAAATAAGCTCGCCATGTACACCTTTTAATTCTGTAAATGTTTTGTTTTATTCGTGTAATTTTATGTGTGCAATAAAGTATAAAGTATAAAGTGATTGTTTCGTTTGTTTGGGTTCTTATCCCCGATTAAAAATCTGGGACAAAATAAGCTCCTCAGCTTATAAATAAATCGGATCGTTCTTGTCTTGCAAAAGAGAGCGATCCGATTCGTTTATAAGCTGGTCAGCAGTGACTCATTAATATAATTATGCAAAGAAACTAAAACTCTGTCAGTTGCCAGCCAATGTATTATAAGATTATTATTAAGTCAGGAAAAAAAATACTTTAATACTACGACTATAGGTAGGTAGCGAATTTTATAGCCAATTCTATAGGTAGCATTAGCTTTACTAAACTTAAATTAAAGGAACTAAACAAAAAAATGTCGTTCGCAAGAAGCAGGCTGGCAAAAGTTAATACATGTTTGATGTGGGGCATTGTATAAAAATCTAATATGAGTTCCCTGGGGTTATATTTTCCAAAAATGTGGTTAAGAAAATCTGTAAATCACGTTTTGCGCAAAAATGGCTACTATAATATTTAAAATCATTAGACGACTTTGAAATACAAACTATGAACAAACAAGTCGTCGACATAGCCCAGCGGATTAGTAAGTTGAAGTGGCAGTGGGCGGGGCACATAGCACGCAGAACTGATGGCCGATGGGGCCGAAAAGTTCTCGAATGGAGACCACATATCGGCAAGCGCAGCGTAGGAAGACCAGCCACAAGATGCACAGATGACCTCATCCAAGTGGCAGGAAGGCGCTGGATGCAGGCCGCTTCCAATCGGTCTTTTTGGAAATCCATGGAGGAGGCATATGTCCAGCAGTGGACTTCTTGTGGCTGAATGATGATGATGATGATGAAATACAAACGGAAAACGGTGTTATAAGTTTGACGCTTGTTTGACTGATCTTGCTGTCAGTATAAGATTATAGGTTTATAGGTAGGTCTCTAAAGTATAAGATTAGTTAATAATAATAACTTTACACGATCACATGTCCTTGTAAGTATGTGTGTGTGTGTGTGTCTCTAGTACACACATAGACGGACAAACTTACAGACGATGCCGTCATAAGCCCTGTTATAGTGTTATTTTTCGAGTTGAGGGTTAAAGATGGCATCCCAATTGTACGTACATAACTTAGTAGAAGAATATAGGTATATTTACAATATGATGTTGTCCAATATTCGACGAAAATGAAACAATCGAGGTTAATTGAAATTTAAGTGAAAATGGCGCACATTATCCACATTATCCAGTTTCAACGACAGCCTTAAGATATTGACGACTGATAATGTTTTGTAAGCAAAAGTTTCTCCAAAACATGTTAGTTTTTTTATATTTCCGAACAATAACAGCAACACGGAAACTGACATGAAACTTTTTTCATGAAAAAACGAGTACTCGCACGTTTGTACGCAAACTAGGTACACATGAGCGCAGCAAACTTGCGCAAACTAAATAAATATAACAAAGTGTAAGAGCGTAAGAAGATCATTAGAATGGATATTAAGGCCAACTTGCACCACTTGCTTGAATGAATTAAAGCATTTAACTAAAATCTTTCATACAACATTCGTACTAGAACATCACTTAGTATTTTCAAAAAAACTGCATCAATATCTTAACTCCCTGATAATTAGGTTGTCATTAGGTATGTATTTTAAGTAAGTATGTATTTGCCTTTACATATATATACATACATACATATAGTATTTTGGGGTAGGTATTTATATAAATATTATTTTGTTATTTGTGTAAATAGGTATGTAGTATATCATGTGCACGTGCGTAGACCCGTTTCACACCTCCGCTTCGACTCCCCAAGGTTTGCTGGAAGAAATCTCTTACAGAGATAAGCTCGTCTTTGTACATGTACTTTCTTTTGTTACCTTTCCTGTACTCTATTCTTGTGTGTGCAATAAAGTATAATAACATTTGATTTCAATGGCGACTGAAGTGACATTTAGGAAGTGATGCAAGTCAGCCTAAATCTTTAAATTCTAAACGTGGATTAGATTAGATTAGAATTCTTTATTGCACACACAAATAAAAGTCTTAAGTCTTGCATTACACAATGGAATGCGTTGTCAATTTACAAAACATGTTACTTCAGCAGGTTGAAAAATATTGTATCTCAATAAATGTAAAATACATTAATATGAACTAGAAAACTGTAACAAAAATTTAAAGTATCCAAGTATATACCAGCAAAATGCCATAATCTTTCAGCCTCGGCCTCGCTTGATATTAATGAATTTCGTTCCAAATTTGTTTATTTTATCCTTTGAGC
Organism: Yponomeuta malinellus; assembly: GCA_947308005.1. Lineage (NCBI taxonomy): Eukaryota > Metazoa > Arthropoda > Insecta > Lepidoptera > Yponomeutidae > Yponomeuta > Yponomeuta malinellus. The sequence goes on along the minus strand of OX371007.1, from coordinate 18,969,090 downwards.
ACCTTCCAGAGTTATAATTCAACCTTAATATTAAAGTAATATTCCTTAATTTGAATTGTTGAGCTGCTATTATTTACATTTCGTAATCGCCGCAATAGCTGCTCCCCCTGCTGCCTGGTGAGACAAGTGATTACCCGTATTCATGTACATCATATCATCTATCAGATTACAGTTGCTTTGGTATAGATAATACTTTGAATACTTTGGGTGTATTTCCATGTTTGTGATGTCCTTGCCTGGTTACCATAGCCCAGGGTATCTTAGTTTGGGACCAGGTCAAGTGATTGTGTTGTGTGGAAGTTATTATATTATATATTATTATTAAATATGATCAAAGTCATGGAGGATAGATAAGGACAAGGATGGTTAAGGGATTCATCAATGTTTTAATCTAGACATTTTTCGTTTAGTAAACTCAGAGAGTTCCCAGGATGTCCTAAAATTGGCCTGTGACAGGAGAATGATGAGTTTACGCTTTTGTTGTTCCTAATAAAGTGAATTGCACATATCTCTTATACTACTCGTATAAGAGATATGTGCATATCTCTTATACTGCTCTTATAAGAGATATTTGCAATTCACTTTATTAGGAACAACAAAAGCGTAAACTCATCATTCTCCTGTCACAGGCCAATTTTAGGACATCCTGGGAACTCTCAACATTAACTTTCTTTTTAATTTGGCCCTTTTTCCTTTAAATATTTGCACAACAAATAAAGCATTTGTTTCATACAAAATAGCTGATACATTTTTTGCAATTTTAGAGTTGGTCTGATAACAAAATGGTATTGATGAGTATAACCCGTTAAGTTCTATCGAACCACTATGCAACACATTATACTGTATATTTTCAATCTGAGCAATCAATACCTAAAAACCTATATATGTGTAAAGCCTCAGACGCAACAATTGTCAGAATGCACAAGTTCCCTTGACAAAATGTACTGTTGAGATTAAAGCTATATTTAAATAAAACTGAGTAAGATTTCTTAAGAAAACACGATACTTTTATTTTGAAAAAAACACGCAACATTTCCTACACTGAGCTTTTATATAAGAGTGTGCAACGGCGCCACCACACGGCGAAAGGTGAAACAAAAGTTTCGTTTACGAAGATACCTATATTTTCTATATTTTGGTGCATTTACGGAGACATCTTTAAATTTCCACATTCAACACTCCCACTTAAGTTTATAAGGTGTCACTTTTCTCTATTTTGACAACTTTAGAATTTAATCACAAACTAATAACTTCTATTGTGTTTCAAAAACTTAACTCTACATATTTTTCATAATCTTTTCTCTATTCAAGTTAAATTTACTTAGTTCAGTGGTGATCCATTTCATCCACAGATAGAAATCGAGCCAATAACCGATCAGGATCTTGTTGTAATAGTTCCAAACAGCTTTGTGAAATTCTCAGTCTGGTGGGACCAGAAGCAATGTATGCGCCTGTATGAAAATGTTTATGTTTATGGTTCGTTTTTGTTCGGCCTTTAGCATACTAGGTACCCAACGCGCTGAGACTTTTTTCATTCCCAAATGGTCATGTACTATATAATGAACACTACCTATTGATATCTTTAGTTCCTCATGTATAAAATGAACAGTAGTACGACGATCCGCCAAAACAATTTTCGCAATTTTTTTTATCATTTCTTCAGTTCGATCTCTGTATTCGGAGACTTTAAAAAACATATAATAATAATAATAATAATAAGCCATTTATTTCCAAAAAAAAAAAAAAAAAAAACATTACATGCATAGATTTTTAGATTCACCTAAGATAACTTGCCATAAAATAAAATCATGATTTCATAAACATTCATGGTTAATTTAACAATTGAAAAAATTATAATAATAAAACTAATTACTATTAATTAATTTCATTCACTTAAAATCATAATAAAATTTCATATTAAAGGTAAATTAAAATAAAATAGTAAAAATGTATGTTAATAAATAGAAATAGTTATCAATAGATTCAATTACATTAATTCATTCACTTTGTTATCACAATATAAAGTTAAAATGTCAGTTTTCATTTGGACTGCTCGTATGTCGAGCATAGGCCTCCTCCATCCCGCGCCAAGTGTGCCTGTCTGCGGCTAGCCTCGTCCAAGTGATGCTGGTCCATGCCACGATGTCATCTCGCCAGCGGCGTGGCGGCCGGCCCGGGGGGCGGGGCGACCCGCGTGGATACCAATGTAGCATTTTTTCACTCCAGCGTTTATCAGTCGTTCTTGCTAGGTGACCAGCCCATCTCCATTTCAGGCAGCATGCTAGTTTTGCAGCGTCTATAAGTTTGGTTTTCTTTCTTATTGTTGTCAGTCGTACTTTGTCCGCCAGTCTCAGTCCTAACATGCTTCTTTCTGCAGTTTGTTGGAAAACTTTTAGTTTTTTGATGATTTCTGAGGTGAGCGGCCATGTTTGGCAACCATATAATAGAGTCGGTGTTACTACAGAATCAAAGGCTTTCTTTTTAAGTTTGATATTTATCTTTGATTTAAAGATATGTTTCAGTGACCAATATGCGCTCCATGCCTTTTTTATTCTTCTTTCTATTTCAAGTACGGGTTTCTTTTCGAAGGAAAGATTTTGTCCTAAGTATATGTATTCTTTGACATACTCTATATTTTGGGAGTTTATTACGATCGGTGTCTGCTCTACATTGGTCATGATGCATGTCTTTGTTGGGTTCATCTCTAAGCCGCACTTTTTGCTTTGTTGATCTAGCGTGTTTAGCATATAGATAAGGTCTTCACGGTTCTCAGTAATTACTGCTATGTCATCTGCAAAGCGCAAATGGTTCAGAAATTCTCCGTTTATGTTTATGCCTCGTTCAGACCAATCTAGCTGTCGAAATATATCTTCCAAAAGAGATTAAAAAACATAGCATAAATAAGTTAAGCTTGACTGCTGATTTAAACTGTCAGCGCAGACCACAGAAAAGCCCCCGCAAAGAAATTAATTTTAGCAAGTCAGAACATAAAGGGTGGTTTTTCTGGAAAGTTACTAGAGTCAGAATTGTTTTTACAACAACATGAAGTCGACACACTTTGTATCACAGAGCACTGGCTACTAGAGACTCAAATGATTTTTTCTGTACATAACTATCAAGCAGCCAGTTACTTCAATAGAAAATCTGCACTGCACGGGAGATATTTCATACTAGTAAAACATAGCTTAAAATTTAAACAAAGATAAGATTTATTTTGTATGCATTAAGGTGTTATAAAATATTAATCAATGGTTCCAGCATGTTTTGCCACTGAGGCGTACAAATATTTAAATATAATACAATTTTAAGTTTCATTAGGATTGAGTTTCATGAAGTACAAAGAACCTATACATTTGGAATTAATAAAAATACAAAAGGAGAAGGAATACAGTGCCTACAAGATTATTGTATCAAGACAAACCCTGTCAGTCTTTCTTCAAGATAGTTTCTGGCCGAATGGAATTACATTTAATTCAATTCAATTCAATTCAAATATTTTTATTCATTGTAAAAACAGAATGTTTACTTAATGAACGTCAAAGTTGCTAGTTTCACAATTAATGGATTATGTGGAGAAGAAACTAACAAAGAAACTCCACATTTATTCTTTTCAAAACACGTTTTAACTTAATTAACAGAGTTTTCAACTTAAAATATTAGTCATGAATGTGTTGAACACTAGTCACAATCGTCCTTTAAATAATATTAATCTACTGTTTAATGCCAAACATCTTTGTCTTCTAAATAATCCTTGATGTTATAGTAAGCCTTTTTGCACAGAATGTGCTTAACACATTTTTTAAATCGCGTTGGAGGTAACTCTAATATATCTTGAGGAATTTTGTTGTAGAACCTTATACAGTGCCCCATAAAGGATGTGTTAACTTTTGCAAGTCTAAATAGTGGAAATGACAATTTATGTTTATTTCTAGTATTAACATTATGGTGGCCACCAACATTTTCGAAGTCTTTGATATTTTTTCTAACGTACATAATATTTTCATAAATGTATTGACATGCAACTGTTAAGATGTTGGTTTCTTTGAAGAAATCTCTTAGCGAATCCCTACTACCTAACTTGTAAATAAATCGGATGGCTCTCTTCTGCAAGATGAAGATAGTCTCAATGTCTGCTGCCCGGCCCCATAGTAGTATACCGTAGGACATAATACTATGGAAGTAACTAAAATAAACAAGCCTAGCAGTTGCAACGTCAGTGAGTTCCCTAATTCTTTTCACTGCATATGCTGCAGAGCTAAGTCTGTGTGCTAATTTTACAATATGTGGACCCCATTGTAGTTTTGCATCGATTGTGATGCCCAGAAATACAGTATCATCTACAAATTCTAATTTTTCATGTCCAATTACTATGTTGTTCTCAACTACTCGTACGTTAGGTAAGGAAAACTTTATACATTTTGTCTTTTTAGAATTTAGCAGCAGATTATTTGCTGTGAACCAATCTAGTACTTGCGAGAGAGCATTATTTGCATCGTCAAGATTATTTTCTTGTCTCCTTATTTTAAAAATAAGTGACGTGTCATCAGCAAATAACACTATCTCAGACATTTTTTGTACCATAAACGGTAAATCATTTATATAGACTAGGAAAAGGAGCGGCCCTAAAATAGATCCCTGCGGGACTCCTATTTTTACAAGTGAACCCGAGGATTTAATACGATTTACGTCTGCTTTTTGGACCCTTCCTTCTAAATACGATCTTAAAAGATCTAAACCTGCACCCTTTATTCCGTAGTGTTTTAACTTTAGGAGTAGCGTTTCGTGGTCTACACAATCAAATGCTTTTGATAAATCACAAAATATGCCTACTGCATCCTTGCGATCCTCCCACGCGCTGAAAATATGTTTAAGTAACATAACTCCGGCGTCTGTTGTATTCCGCCCTTTAGTAAAACCAAATTGCTGGCTATGAAAGAGTTGGTAAACGTTTCCAGTGGTATAATAAAACGGCGAACCCACTTGTAGGGAGTAAAAACTACTCGCAGCTTACTTTTATAATGGACTGTTCAGTTTCTAGTAAACTAATAAGTTTTAATTGTAAACGTTCCATAGAGTGTATTAGGTCGTTATGTACTGGGGCGGATGTAATTGCCCTACAACAGACATGGTTGCTGCCACACGACATCCCAATCCTAAGTCCTATACATAAAGACTTCATAGCAACCGGTAAATCAGCTGTGGACACATCTAATTATAATCAGATTACGCTGTTGTTGTTCCTAATATAGTAAAATAAAATAAAATAAATAAATCTAGTGGTTTACTGCAGGGGTCGTAATACTATGGCGTAAAAATGTATTTACTAGTGTGAGTGTACCCACACTTACACTATTTTATATTTTTTGTTTAATAGGCCGTAGCAAAGCCATTTTTTGGAATACCGTCCAACAGGAAAGTAGTAAAGATAGTGTTGTCCACAGATAGGGTTATTAATGAAATTAGGTTATTAAATTTATTACTCCACTAACCGACCCCACGATAAAGTAAACAATTAGGGTATTTGCTTGGAGAGGACGTGACGTCATGACGCGGTGCTAAACAAAAGCCTTCAACAGCGAGTTATCTGTAGTTGTAGCTTAGTGACAGTCTGTCAATGTCAGTCCATTCTAAACAGTTTGTACAGTGAACGACCGAACAATTACGCGTCCGCAAATGATTCGCACATTTTATTATTTTCTAATTAGGAACGACCGAAACTGTTTTCCGCGCTCGCCTTATGTTAATTTCCCATACAAACGAATACAAAGGACGAGGCGGCAATTGTCTCGGTTTAATGAGAGTTGCCCCTTGCCCTCTCCTCGCCCCGCGCCCCGCGCCCCGCGCTGACCCTCGGCCCGCGCTGTTTGCTTTACTACTTTTTTATTTGATCCGATCATTAAGTCAGGGCTGAATGGCGCTGCTGTATATTGATGATCCTCCCGCGGAGATCGACTTCATCCCTGATGAAGAGATTACAGCTTCAAATGACTGCGCCCCTTTGTAATGCTCCGCCTCACTATTCAATCTCTGTTTCTGCAACATTTCTTGATTATTCCCGAGCCTGGAATCAATTCAGCAATTCCGGCTCGAGTTGGAGGCCACAAAACAATCTCAATGAATCAGTCCGCCCCTCTTGAGATGTATTACATCTTTCACGTTCAGCCGCAGGTCAGTCGTCGCTGGAGAGCAGGCGGATCGTCGAGTGATATGCAAAGATACGTGCGACACGCGACAGCCGTCAGCCACACAACACGGGATTACACTGACCACACAAATCGAGCACTCAGTTATACCTTACAACCTCTCATATCGATTCTCAAGCAACCCTCAACTGTGACTGAACTTTGTGTATCCTTTTTAGCGTGTATGTGAACACTTGGCTAGTACTCGTACCAAAAATATGTACAAATAAAAAAGAAGAACAAAAGCGAAATAAACAAAAGGTTTGTTGTCCTCATTTTGACACCTGGGAGGTAGAATATAACTGACAGAAGTGTCGCGTCGTGCATCGCGGGCCTCGCACACCCACAGCCACGTAAAAACCGGTTTTATATTTGTATTTTAAACATAATTAAATAACGTAGTACTATGATTTACGTTGAGTGTGTTTTACAAAGTAAAATTATGTTGCGTATAGGACCGTAGCCCGGGCCGGGCTCGGCCGCGACGCGCTGGCAAAGCTGTTTACAGCTGTAAATCCGAGAATCAATCGCGACCGGCAATAAACGAGCGCCGCGATTGAGCTGTAAAACCTCGTGCCCGCGGCCTTGCTCGTACGAGTATTGCGTCGAATGTGTTTTATTGCCTAAAAATACTTAGGCGTAAAATACTTATACCTAAAGCGGGCTTATTTGCTGTTTAATCAAGACGCGGCCATCAGCGAGCTACTACTCGTATTCACTGATCGGGTCATAAAACTGTGAGAAGCCCTGTATATTAGAGTGAGCATGTTTGGTGTAACCCGCCGCAGCCGCAGCCGCAGCCAATATTAAATCCTCTCTGTAAGACGAGCGTAGTTTGGCAACATGTTCTATCAAACTATTAAAAGTTAATCAAAGTCATCCTTGTAGTTTGTTTGTGCAGTCGCGAGCTCGCACTCCGCACGCTCCAATATCGCGGGTTTATTGTTCAATTTTGATGTTTATTGCTGGGAGCGTACGTCGCGGTTTGCATTGTGCCGCGGCGCCGGAATAACTTGTGCTATGTGACTCGCTCCAATGACGGAATGCGGCGTCTTCTCGTTTTATTGAAGCTCTAACTTCAGATGGAGTTAATGTGGCGTTAACGCGAAATTAATTTAAACATGGTTAACTTCCCATAACCATACAAGTTACAAAGTTACCTTTCAAACGCGTCAGTCAAAGTTTGTCATTTACGACAACTTTAGGTTTACGACTTTTTAATATTTTTAAGACGTTTACGGCTTTCTGGTTTGTAGAGCCTTGTTTTATAGATAAATATCAATCTGAGAAAAAGCAGAAGAAAAACACAAACTCCAATTGGGCGTGTGCCATATAGTGGTATTTTTAAGAATCCTCTATAGACGTGTTCGCAAGACCAGAAAAACGTTTTTAAGACTTGTTAAACTATGGTGAAATTAAGCGGAACATTCTATGGCCACTTTCTTTTGTTAAAATGTTGGAACTTTGAAATAAGTCACATAGTTACTTAAAAGAGCTTATGCAGTGACTCGCTTAGATCTATTGCCCATCGATTTCAATAAAACAAGATAAGGTTGAGGGCCCATTAGTTTCTACACGATGCAAGTTTGTATGTACAAACCAACCGACAAACCGACTAATGGACGAAAAGTAAAATATATATTTTTTGTGCTTTATTGGTTTTTCTAAATAGCAGTGGGCCGGCCATATCATCCGAAGAACTGATAACCGATGCGGTAGACAAGTTCTTAAGTGGAGACCGCGGATCGATAAACGTGGTGTAGGACGTCCTCAGACTCGGTGGAGCGATGATCTCCGCAGGGCGGCTGGCAAGAGCTGGATGAGAGTAGCCGAGGACCGTGCTCAGTAGCGTGCAATAGGAGAGGCCTATGTCCAGCAGTGGACAAGCGTAGGCCCATGATGATGATGATGATTATTATTTTTTCCTCTCACCAACTCAGTACACAGATTGGGTATATATTTAGATATACATATTTGGACATATTTATGTCTATATATTAATTATATATAGACATATTTGGCTAAAATATGCCTCTACAGAAACCGGCCCATTTAATTCTTGGCCAATGATGCACTGGAGGCGGTGGTAGCCCAGTGGGTAGAATATTAGACGCGGAAGCGAGAGACCCAGGTTCGATTCCCAGTAAGGGCATGTACCTATGACTTTGTTTTCTAATTTATGTACATTTGTGAAGTTAATAGTAGCAATACCACTGGCTAACGGTGAATGATAACATCGTGAGGAAACCTGAGTGTCGGAGCTATTCACATACCTTAGCGCTTGAAATCACCAATCCGCGGTGGGCACGCGTGGTGATTAAGCCCATACTCTCTCTCTCTCTCTCTCTCTCTCTCTCTCTGAATGGAGGCCTGTGCCCTACAGTGGGACGCATACAGGCTGCTTATGTTATGTATAATGCATTCTAATTTATAACTAAAACGTTTACTGAACCATTATTTCTGACATATTTTACTCATCTTGATTTTACTCAATTGTGGCGCATTTTACAAAACAATAACGTTGAAACAAAGAGGACAGATAGCACAATAGTGTAATTAATTTTCTTTATATTATTACATCTTCTAAAATCACCCGTCGAGTGTTTCCGGGCGAAAAAAATAACAGGAAAATTGTATTGAATAAAATATCCGCTCTAAGGACCCTGTAAAGGAAAACAAAGTTCATTTCGAGCCGGCGGCGGCGGCGGAGGAGGGGCGGGCCGGGCGGCGCGGAGCCGGCCTTTTGTGAGGCCGTAAGCAGCTTTAATTAGAAAGAGTTCGGACTTGACCTCTCACACTAAACGCAAAAGTATTGAATGTTGAATCTCGATGTGACAATAGCGACAAACTTATTTTATATGTAAGTAAGTAAATTTTGTTTACCAAGTAGGTAGATCCGTGGATGATTTGACGTTAGTGAAAATGTCCAGACATACTGTGTTAATTATTATTATTATTATAACATTTTCATTTCGGATTCATGGCATTCATACTGTATTAGTGTAGATATGGTCAATTTCTGAATTGAGAAATTCGCTAAGTAAATGGTTAACTGTAGTGCTGTCTCTTCGAATTTCTTAGAAAAGAGCGTGACAGAAGAGCGTTACTTAGTGAAATTCTCAATTCAGAAACCGGCCCATAGAATAGTAAATTTATTTTTAAGTGTTAGTAAAGGTAGTAGGTACATTGCAAATACATACTCCATACAATACAACAAATTATTATCACCGCTCCGTAATCCCATGGCATACTTTTAGTATTCGTAGCTGTTCAATGGCGCTTCAATATTTTTTGCAGCAATAATTTAATTAAATTCTAGTTTATTTTTGTATTAAAAATAATGTTTTCCTTACAGCTGCTGTATCTCATAAGCCAACCAGAAGTCATATCTAATGTAAAATGTTACTAAGAGAAAAATGTATATCCGCATCGAATTGAGATTGTCTTCCATTTTTAAGTCACCTAAAAAGGTTGTTGACAGATACCTACCTACAATCCAGGTTTTACCGTGAAGCGGTGGTAGTCCAGAGGGTAGAACAATCGACTCGGAAGCGAGAGACCCAGGTTCGATTCCCAGTGCGGGCACGTACTTGGGACTTTGTTCACGTACATAATAATATGCGAATTTGTAGTAGCAATACCACACGCTAACCTTGAAGAAAAACATCGTGAGGAAACCCGCAGCTTCGTTGGCTATTTGTTGAGTATTGACTTGTCTTTCCTGTGGGCACGCTTATCATATTACAATGAGGTACTTCAGTGTATGCTTATGAGTTCTAAAATGAGAAAATTCAAACGACCTCTTCAAATTGAAACTACGTAGACTATCATAATTTGATTTTGGATAGTTTGTTATGTAATATACCTATAGTGTTAGAGCGCTTCACTGACGAACTGCTTAGCGATTTGGCGAAAAAATGTTAATATTTAGGGTTTTTTTAAACCTAAATAAACAGATGAAAACTCTTCAATTTAATAAAATCTCTTGTACACACTTCTAGCGCGGACCTCTTATAAGATACGATATAGGTATTTTGCTTTATTATAATTATTATTACTGTCTGTCATCCTTTTAAATCACCTGTTATTTTAGGCTCACTCTGTAACTTACTTAGTAAGAAGCAAATAAATGAATAAAGTATTATTGTAGAACCAGCAGCTTTCAAAAAACATATCTTCCGGTTTTTCTGTCGACGATAGCTTGGAAAATCACAACAGTTTTAGTGAAAACTGCACTAAAACTGTTACCAAATTCACAACTCCCTGAAAATGCCAGCAAATTGCGTTGCAATCAATAACTTTATCGTCGCTTTGTACGGCGATGAAAAGTTGCATCCGTGTATTTACATGCATTTTGTTGGTTCAATATGCTAAACCTAAATATTGAACATTGAAGCTTTTGGCAAATAGTTCTCTTTGTTTCATATTCCAGTTGTCATGATTTTACCGGATTTGATGTGTACTTGATATAATCTAAAAGGAATAGTAAGCGGTATACTGTTGAATGAATATATATGAAGTTATATTTTTCTTTTTCATAGAATAAAAGAAAAGCTACTGTAAGTACATGCATGGGATTCAGAATATAATATATTCCAAGCAATCATGAGCAGCCTGTATACGTCCCACTATAGGGCACAGGCCTTCCCTCAGAGAGAGAGAGAATATCGGCTTAATCACCACGCGTGCCCGCCGCGGATTGGCGATTTCAAGCGCGGAGGTATGTGAATAGCTCAGACACTCACGTTTCCTCACGATGTTTTCCTTCACCGTTAGTAAGTGGTATTGCTACTATAACTTTACAAATGTACTTGTAACGGTGCAAATCTTCTTACACCATTTCTGTTATTTTCTACAATTCTATCATTTTGAACTCAAAATTTAAAAATTACGTCACCCATTTCTAAATTTTTTTGCAATTTCTCATTCCTTTTGACGAAACACCACTATTGACAAAATTACTTGTGAATTTACACCTAGAATACCTCATCTATACCAACCCTCTCCTCACGTATACCGAGTCCCGCTAGATACTTAACTTAGAAAACAAAGTCATAGGTAGATGCCCGCACTAGGAATCGAACCTGGGTCTTTTGCTTCCGAGTATAGTGTTCTACCCACTAGGCTACCACCGCTCTAAATTTCTAAATACAAGAAAAATATATAAGTAAAAAATTACTTCTCGAAAACTTCTCATCTCAAAAAATGCATTATCAATACTAGTAGGTAATTGCCAAGATCCTCGTATTTGGAGGATTATATTATCAGTGTTTTGAAAAACACCAACAAAATGTGTGACTTTTAAATGTACAGACCAAATTTGGCAAGTTTTACAGGGTGTTAAATAATTTTATAGTAAAAACTTAATGGAAAAGTGCCTGAAAATATATTGTCGTTATTGACGCTGTTTATTGATGAATATGAATACTCTTGGCACGTAAAAATGCCTTAAGCGATATCGATGGCAGAGTTTTCACTTTGCGTTGAGTTGTGATGAAGCCTGTCGTTGTAATATTTTAAATAATTTTGTTCTATGAGTTAGTAGCTCCAGTCCTTGATTAAATATACAAGCAGAGACTCTCGTGAAAAACATACCGTAAATCTAACTATCACTTTCCACAAGAAAAAATGCCTTAAGAATGAAGTATTACATCCGGGTCGGGCGAGATGATTTAGGTCTTAGCCATAAACCCTGCGATATTCTTATCTTTTTGTCAAATATCTAGGCAAAGCGAGGGCGTGAGTTCGTGGCCCGTAGGACTGCATTGCTGTCGGGAGAATACAGAGTCAATAAACAACTCCCAAGTATGTATCGTGTAAGGAAACTAAAGTTACTCGACAACTAAAGATACTCGAATTTTCGCAGTATCCATCTTTCTTGTCTAAATTGAATAACAAAAACAATTGAAAGTCGATATTCAAATGTTTCACATTTTTTAAAAAAAGAACATCATAGAAACCATTTGAAAAAAGTTTCATTCGAAAACCTCAAACCATGAAGATTCTATGTCAATTCAAAGAACCTATTGCAATAAAACGGCAATTTCATACTTTACCCCCTAATATTAAACATACCAGTCACGTCATTTTATAGTTTTGATTTAACTTCAGCATAGTTAAATGCTATGTTAAGTAGCCATTCGAAATGACAAATACCCGGATTTCATATAAATTAACATAGTAAAAAAAAAATCTCAGGTTTTAAAACACATTAAAACCTCATCGCTATCTTGTTCTTGAAAGTTTCGCCGAGCGAAAACTACACTCGATCCGGTGTAACAAACTAGACACGTCGGTCTCGCGGACGTTCCGCACACGTCACGCGCCACGTGACGTCACATATCAAATGCGGTGTGACGTCACTCGGCACGCACCAGCCCGCGTGCTTGGCGCAACAAGCTACAGTCGACACTCGGTATTGAGGTCTTCAAAACTGAAGATATAGTATTTTCAAGTCTGGCATATTTTTTAAGCCTGTTTGCCCTAGGGCTTTACTCTAGAGTAGGGCAAAGAGGCTTAAAAATCTGCTGTTAACAGGTGTATTTTTTTGTATCCTATATTTGTCCCACTGCAGGGCACAGGCCTTCTCTTAGAGACAGAGTATGGGCTTAATTACCACTCGTGCCCACCACAGATTGGCGATTTCTAGCATTGAACGCCTGTGACTGCTGTCATAGAAAAATGAAACAAGTGACAGCTGTTAATAGCAGATTAACAGATTGTTAGTGTACGGGAAATCAGCATATCGTCGTACGGCATTCAAAAGCGCGAACGTGACTCTTATGAAACTGTAAAGGAGACAATAAAAACTTTACAAATCGTTGGACATATACACAAATTTCGAAATAGTTGTTTTTAGACTAACATGGTTTAAGTTAGTCTAAAAACTATTATTTAGATTTTTTTGTATGTGTCCGACGGTGTGACTTGTAAAGTTTTTAGTGTCTCCTGTAAAATTTTATAAAAGTCACGTTCGCGGTTTTGGATGTCGAACGACGATATTCATTTATTGGTCACGTAAGAAATCGGATCAAAGGGATATTTATCTAATATATAAAAATCTCGTGTCACAGTTTTTGTTATCGAACTCCTCTGAACCGGCTTCACGGATTTTTATGAAATTTTTGTGTAACTTTGGTAGGTCTGAGAATATTTCGTAGGCTAATTAATATAGCAAAACAGCGTCCGCTAGTAACACATAACATTTTCTTCGGTCTATTTACCTATACGAATGTCTTACGCTTAACATTTTAATGGAGAGAGTAAAGTTGATGAGCTTATGTAAAAACTATAACTGCTGTATATGTATTGGTTTTCGTAATAAAATATTTCATTTAATTTTTGTCAATAACAACACGAGGGGAGTCTAGCTAGAAAGAATGACATTTCCTGAATACTAGAAACTGGCCTTGTGTAGATCACACTTCACAGGCCTCATAATATAGGGCTTAATATACCCTGCCAGAACCTACGCTAGATATAGTCAAATGGGCAATCTGATTTTGAGACGTTTGAGACAGAATTCCGAAAAATGTCTCCTTAGGTGCTGGTTGTGTCAAGTGCAGACTATCAGTAATTTATAAGCTGGAAAGCTTCGTTTAGATAACAAGCCAGGCGACATCTTAAAAACCTCTCGCCATTAAAAATATTTCTGTAGTTTGTGTTTCAAGTTCTTTACAGTGCTTTTATTTTACTGGCTCTAATGCGTAACACAGCGTAAGACAGCGGTCTCTACAACATATCTCTACACAGAGTTCAATAGAAGTATTACGCAAATTCCGTGTGGCACCGGATTAAGACTAGCGTCACTCCATTTCCTTCCGTGGATGTCGTAGAAGGCGACTAAGGAAATCAATTACCAGGAGACGGGCAGCAGCGTCTTCCTGCGATTCCAATCGCATACTGCGATCGCCAACCCGCCTGCCAAGCGTGGCGATTATGGCAAAACCCCTCATGGTTATGAAAACCACGAAGGAGGCCTATGTCCTGCAGTGGGTGTCAAATAGCTGATGATGATAATGATTTCGCAAATTCTGCAAGTCTTCTATCAATGTGAATAATATCTAAGAATACACCCATTTGTTCAAATAAATGTACGGTGGCCTCTGTATTGGTAGGTAACCAACACAGTGCTAGACTATCAAAGCAATTTGGTGGCAGTGATTTGACCAGGGCCGGGAGTATGGCGGGGTGCGGGGAGGGGCGCCAACACCGTCAGCCGTTAATTAGTGTGCGTTGCAATTCCGTCGCATTCGGCTCGGAGTCGCTGTCACTGAGACCGACCACTCTGCACTAACTAACATCGCTCTTGGTTGGAAATCGCAGATCCAGTATTTCCAACGCATTTTATTGGCTAGAAACACAAAATATGATAGATAACAGGGTGTTTTAGTAAGATATTTTCCGGAATAGCTCCTTAAAAGGCTATCCGCCCAATGTATCAAAAGCATTTTTGCTGAAAACTAGCGTTCTCAACGAACATCGATTTTAGCCATTTTAGAAGTCCTAGAGTATTGACGCTAGATTTTAGGGTGTAGTTACTTAAATTTTATATGTTCTTTTTGAGAAAACGTGTGATAATATTTTCTTCTATTGGTTACGCCAGTTAGCTCCTGGTTTGGTAAGTTTTAGAGGACCTTCATCATTGGTCATTTATATTTATTTGATTGACTCGACAATAAATTTTGAATAGCAAACAGATTAATTAAAAAGAAAGAGTAATTAACTTCACTATTCAATAAATTCTATAAATTTCTATCATTACTACGTTGGATCGGAACGACGTATTGGGGTGTACTCGTACTTTTTTATTTATTTTTTCAGGTTAGTTTTTTATTATGTTAAATTTTGCCCGTTTTTTGTAGCCATAATTGAATGATTTCCGATATCACAGTTTCTATAATTTTGCGGCAGAGATAACATTATTCAGTTCCATTTTTATCGCAATCACCATTTATATCATTATTTGTTTTAGGTACTTCGGAATGAATAAAAACCAAATAATATTCTGCAGATCAAAGTTAAATGTTACTCGTCTAGCTTAAGTTTAACATTAAGTTTTAGTTTTATCTTAAGTTTCATCTTAACATTATTATCAATAGTCATAGATACATACACATTATTACACATACATATATAAACTCACGCCTGTATCCCAGAGGGGTGTGCGGAGACCAGGGACTGCCACTTGCTAGTTTAGTCGATAATCGTCGTACTCTGAAGTAATTTTAATTGTTAAAATAATACTGACACATGTTGTATTTACTTACAATTTTTTAAATGTGTTCGTGGCTCTAGAATAGAAAAGCATCCAAAACATCACATATAGATTTTGAAAGAAAAAAAAATCACCTATATTAGTTTATAAAAACCTCTTTAGAGGCTAAAAATTCCACCCATGCCGGGACTTGAAACTGCGACCTCCGACCAACCGTGCCAGCGCTCTCCCAACTGAGCTAATCCACAACCGTCCTCAGCGCGGGTTAGTGCAACAAAAAGAATATAAATTATATTACTTTATATTAGTATAAACAGGGTGAAAAAAAAAATTGTTCGCAATCAGGGAAAATTGATAACAGAATTCGAAAATCTTTAAGAAAAATACATATTAAAGTTACCACATACAGCATCAAAGTATATAGAAACATTGTCCCCTTCGGACAACATAGACCCCCCTTCCCCCAGACAGAGGGATGAATAAAGACATAGTGCACCTAGGACACAACAAAAACAAAGGGCTGAGTTAAAAGGTTCAAGTTTCTTATCGCTGAATAAAAACTCGTTAATTAGGGGCGCACGTCCAAGTGCAGTGCAGCTCGGCAGGAGTACTCCTAGAGACACAGAAGCATCCCCTGTGGTGCCGCGCCAAACCTGCGCGAGCACTAGCGCCATTGCGTGCGTAGTCTAGTGTGGTTGCTTAATCCCGCCAAAACATTAATGTAAAGCACCTGACCAACTTCTCGTCTCAAAAAAATGTATGATTTGTAGGAACTTGCCAATTTCCTTGGCTTCACCGAAATTAGCAGTATTTTGATAAACACGGAAAAATGTGACTCTTAAAATTACAGACTAATTTTGGCAAGTTTTTAGAGAATTTTGAATAATTTTCTGATGATAACTGCAGCCAGTTGTTTGTTTGCGTGTGGACTGAAGCCGAATGAATTTAAATTACGTTGTTTATAATATAGGTATAATACAAGTAAATAATATTTCGCCGAACTGCTTTGCATTTTGGCGAAATTGTGTACTTACAAATATTAAGGTATTTTTATTTTAAATAAATAAAGGTTTAAAAAAGTATCTGTAATTCTTGATTATCATGTACATTTATAGCTGTTTTACTTAGCTCCCTTGGTATTTACGTTAGGAAGATTCAGATAAGAATATTCTTCACTGTCCTAAACAGAAAGAAAAAACAAAAAAAAATTAATCCGTTTTAATTTTTTTAGACAATACAAGTTTTTCAAAATATGTACATAAATGCAGATTTCCATAACTGATTTAAATGCATATTTGACCGTATGTACCATGTATAATTTTAACGACTTTTGATTGGCTGCTGATTAAACATTATGTTTCAAATTACAAAGCTCTAGCTCAATAAGAAGTTGTATTATTAATAAAATTGTATGAATCAATCCACTGATTAGTACCAATTTTACACTACACTTTATTTAAAGCCAAACCTGGGATCTACCTAGACCCTTTTTCTTAGTGCATTTTCACTAGTGTTGAAGGGCGCGCCGCTCTTTACAAGAATAGCTCCAAACACAGTTTACTCTATGGTTGCTTACCAGGTTCGAAATTTCGATTTAGTTTCATTAAAGGAAGGACACTGATTTAATTCGCCCTTTAATTAAGCAGCCTATGTACCTATGTCCTATTGCAACGCAAAGACCTTAACTTAGAGAAAGGGCGTCTTATTTACCTACGGTTCGTAATCATTTAATTATTTAAATGGTTCGTTAAAATACATCGGTTTCGGCGACTTGCAGTACTTCTGTTGCAGGTTATTGTTTGCAGCTCGCGAAGAGCTCGTCCCGGGTGTCCCGTTTCGGCGAGCGGAGGCGCGGTGCGGGGGTGCGGGGTGGGGGCGGGGGGACTCATAAAGGTGTGATTTAGTGTGGACTCGGCGAACACTATTTATCACGCGGCAAGTTTGCGCCGGCATTTGCATAGAGCGGCGCCGCATGCGCGGGGACCACCGAAGCACTCTTCAAAGATAGGTAGATGTATTTCTTCTGACCTATGTCTATGGCTGCGTGTGGCTGCCTAGATACAGCTGCACGTCTGCTCCACTATGTGCAAGAGGGGAAAACTCTCCTCTACACAAAACTCGCCGAGATACTTAGTGAAGCGGCGCGCACATGGACCTTAATTCAAATTCAAATTCACAAGTGTTTTATTCAAAGTAGCACAGAAACTGTGACTTAATGAACATTATAAGTCAAAAAATCTAAATCATTTTGGAGAAAAATGGACATAAAAACTCCAAACTTAGTCTTTTCAAAGTCCTTAATTAATAGAGTTTACATAATTATTCTAAAATCTAGAACTCATGCACTGAACTGGCTTTAATGCCAGACATTATTGTCACCTAAATAATCTTTAAAGTTATAGTAGCCCTTTTGGTAGCTAAAAGGCGCTACAGGCAGAGTGGATGCGCGATGCGGCGACTGAACATGTTTATCTGAACAATGACTTAGATTGAGACAATGCCTTGATTCTTAACAATATTATATGGAACGTACTTAAAACTAACGTGGAAAGGTGAAAGTGCCATTGAATATTCTTCATCTTTATTCACTTGGTACTTACAGCTTACTAAAACGCAACGACTATACTTTTAAGGCATCCTGGAGCTTTTTTCTGGAGAGTGTGAATTGTCTATTGGAGGGTAAATCTTCTGTACCTCCTAGTTTAGCGGCGGGGTCCGGGAGCGGGCAAGACACGGCCAAGTTCGGAGAGTTATAGACTCGCCCTAATTAAAATTATAGGTTATTGTCGTGCGATACAGCTCAACTCCTACAGCGCAGTCCCGCTATAGACCGGCGCTACTGGGCTCGGGGAAGTGCTGGGGGAGCGCGGCTGAACGACTCTGATTGTATTCCCAACAAACGAGCTAACAACCGTGAAAGTAAAGAAAAAAATATGAAATGAATATCATAACGAGCTCGTCAGTCGCGGTGTAATTGTGGGAAACAAATTTAAACAAGCGGGTGTGCTCAGGCTGAAATCGTTAAATTTTCACGCCGCTGCGCGCGCGCCGCCCCGCCCCGCCCCGCCCCGCCCCGCGCCACACTGCCTCTTATTTGATTGTTTTCTTTCAGTTCCTTGAAATTCAGTTATTAGTTTTTTAGGGTCCCCACTGTAAGGGTGCCAATCGGGACCCTATTATTTTTGTTACGACGTCGGTCGTATAGGTCAGATGGAAGGAATTTGTCTCTATCCCTCATGAGGTTAGTATACATTTTTTTAATTTTTTAGTATATAAAAAATTGTATTATTATCTCTTGAATATTTAAATTTTCACTACATAATTATGTTTTTGGAGAACTAAAAATAAGGGTGGTCGCCACATAAGAAACGTTCTTTTGTAAAAACGGTGATACATACGTCAGCGTCAGTGCAAAACTTAATTTGACTATAGGTAGTACAGCCCGTATAGATAGATAGACAGATATAGAGAACACTTTATTGTACATAATAAAATGAAACAATAGTTTAATAATGAGTAATAAAAACCGGCCTACTGTGAGTCGGACTCTCGCGGAGGTCCCGGACGGAATGAAAGAAAACACATTTAAAGCACATTGAATCCTCAATGCGAGAGTCCAACTCGCGCTTATCCAGCTTTTTTATTTCTCTTTGCTTTTTACCTAGAATACTTACGGTTATGAATAAAACCGGGCCGTAGTCACAAAACACGTAGTGGACTAACTACTCAGCTAAGTAGACGTTCCATTATTTAATTCAGATTCTATTAAGAAATTTCGCCACGCTGTTGCTTAAATTCTTGGCAAATTGTCAAAAAGTTTCTTGCATTATTAGAAGAATTATATATGTCACTAAGCCCCTGTTTCTTGCACACATACAATCTGTTAGTCTACTATTAACGGCTGCCAGTTGGCCAAAGTAAAAGGAAACAACTCACAGCTGTATACAGTGTATTCATAGATTTTTAGCGTATGAGAAAGTTATAGTCGCTGAATTGTACATTGAAATTAATAGCGGAAGCTATATCGTTTTACTGTGGCTACTAATATAAAGGAAGTGATTTTGCTTTCACTTCTAGTATGACTTAATTAACAAAAAAATAACCGGACTCTTAGATTCTTAACTTTGCCCTTTAACGTATTACCAATGAAACTAGCGGCCGAGATAAGTTTACAATCCTTTAGTTTTTCTGGCGTTACTAACAATTAATAATTTTCCTAGTTATTCCTTTATTTCAGGTGTAGACAATTCGATCAATCAATCACCCCGAATTAGTCCACTCCTGGACATAGGCCTCCCACAGGGCACGTCACTTCCTTCTGTCCTCGGCCATCCTCATCCAGCCGCTGCCAGCAACCTGCCTCAGACCGCCGGTCCAGCTCGCTGGAGGACCTTGCTTCTCGCCAAATTTTATGACTGTAGTTCAACAGGGAGTACCCCTGAGTTTGAATGTGTCAAACATTGCATATCATCATCAACCCATTATGTCCCCACCGAGGGGCACGGGTCTCTTCCCTGAGGAAGGTATAGGCCATACTCCACCACGGGGGCCAAGTGAGGATTGGTGGAGACATTGCATATAAATGGTCATAACCCGAGGCACATAGCTGATAGCGGCTAAATGAGAATGACCGAGGCTGATTGATAATGACGACGATGAGATCACGATCATAATGAAAAGGTCATACTTTTCTATTGTATTGATTTAAAACCTCCGAAAAAGGTCCGTCAACATCAGTATTCGCTATCAATTTGAACTTAGTACTCGTAGCTTTATTAGTTTCGGAAAAAAAAGGTCTTGATCAGCAGACGGACGGACAACCAAGTGATCCTATACGGGTTCCGTTCTTTCCTTTTGAGGTATGGAACCCTAAAAAATTGAAACTTTGTCGTTTACAGTGGACCCATGGGTGTGGGTCACATGGGCTACAAAAGATGGTTGTTACTACTTGACTGCGAAAGCAAAGAAGGCTTACGTTTTATGGGCGTATGGCGTATATGTATGACCTCTTTATGACCTCAAAGTGTGAAATGAAACGTTGACTGTAAAATAGGCCTATGAAGTCACGAAAACATAATGCTGAAAATGCTCAGCTTTCATAATAGCTTATGCACGCAACTTTGTTCTAAAAAATACACTGAAAAGTTTAAAATAAGAAAAAAAACACTTAATATGAAAACAAACAATCCGACTACTTAAAGACTGAATTAAAAGTTATAAGCGGGCCCTAATTACTTCATTGAATTATCAACGTCAGCGTGCGGCACCAAACTGATATATCTGCAAAAAATCGAATGCTACATGTGCAACTCTCGTCTGCGGAGTTAAAAAATCATTGGAGCCATCTAGCCCTTCCTTAAGACTTTTCAGCAGTTTGGTTTTTTGGTTTTCTAATAAGATTTTTCGTACAACCTAATTAATGTTCAGAGGCGGCGGCCGACGGCCGGCGTGTGTTTGCGCGGCGAGTCTCGGTGATGGATCGGCGGCGGCCGGGCCGCTAACTAAAACTGAAATTTCATCTGTTCCACTGTAGCCGTCCGGCAATTTGCTGCCGGTTAATGGGCCCATAAATCGAGATAAAATATTTATTATTCTCGCGACAGTTTTTCCACGAGGCGCCTCTGAAATATAAAATCGGTGAAACGTTTACGACGTGATTCACAGAGACAATTGTGAATTCAAACCGGCCGCGCTGTTTATTGTCACCGTGATTGCTTATTTTATGCTTTTAGCGAGCGCCGCGCGCGGGCCCGTCCGCCCGCTCCGGCGAACGCACAGAAGTTGTACGTTGAAACGTTTAAAAAAGTTGAAACTTAACTACTAAATACCCCTCAATATGGTCTAGGCCTAGTTTGGATTTTACAGTCATTGTGCAAACATGCCGACAACAAACTTCTATGCAAAGCCAACTCTGTTCATAATAATGAAAATCTGTTATCCCTATTAGGGATAAATAAATCATAAAGCAGATTTCTCTGTGTGGCGCCGGATTAAGAATAGCGTCACTCCATTTCCTTCCGTGGATGTCGTAGAAGGTGACTAAGGAAATCAATTACCAGGAGACGGGTAGCAGCGTCTTCCTAAGATTCCAACCGGTTACTGCAATTGCCAACCCGCCTGCCAAGCGTGGCGATTTGGGCAAAACCCCTCATGGTTATGAAAACCACGGAGGAGGCCTGTGTCCTGCAGTGGGCGTCAAATGGCTGATGATGATGATGAAAAGCTGCTAAAAGATGTTTAAGAAGCATAAGCAGCCTGTATGCTTCATCACTCTAGAGTGTAGGCGTCATCACCTCGCGTGCACCCCGCGGACTCTCACTTAGCGCTGACGTATGTGAAAATATCATTAGGCATCTAGTATAATAATAATATCTAGTTTACGGTGATTCTAAGGTAAAATTTTGTAGTCTCTGTGAACTTTCTGTATTAACGATATTTTACAGAAAAGGCGGTGAGTGCAGACACTGTCGCGTGCACGAGGAAACCTTTATATTCGTTCAATTTATGTTTTAGCGACAATTTACATAATGTCCGCTTTATTTTGCGTAGGAACCGATGCATGCTGTTACACAACTCTATCCAACAGCTCGTACTGATATTTTTCAGTGCTGGCGTTGCTCTCGCTGTCTATGTCGCCTTTTGTCTGGTTTCCGATTTGATGGTTTTACTGATGAAATACGTCAGTATCCCCACTTATAAGTATTTCGTTAGTGAATACATTTTAGACGATCATATTATCTCAAAGTGCAGATAAGAAACAAGTCAGGGCTCAGTTTATCTTGTAAAGACCAAAGAAAGTAATATAGACCTCAAACTATGCATACAACTCACAACTCGAATACAAAACGATAAATAAGTAATTGCCTGACGAACGAAACACACGAAATCAACGAGTGATGTCGACAGCGCTGCAAGCTGATGATTGAACATTTCGTAACAGGCTACAGGCTGCCTCAACACCTCGCTTTTGAGAAACTTTTGTCTCATTTGGACAACAGCCGGTAGCGTGCTGCCGACGAAACTGGTTTTGACTTTTGAGCGTTGATTTTGCCTAATACTGGCTTATTTACCGAAGCTTACCGTTGTTCCAAACTATGCAACACTCTCTGCTGTTTTGTTCTCAGTTTGTACTACAGTACGCGCCTGCGGAATCTACATTATTAGTCAAATCCGTAATGCAGCAGTACGGGAGCGAAGTGAATAAGTGATCAGCTAGTTCATTGTGAATTTAGGATGCTGCTTGGGGCTTACAGTAGGAACTCTGGCAGATCTAGCAAACATAGGTCCAGTGGGCCGTGCATTCTTCCCTCTTCTCAAAACAAAAGTTTCGCCTGAAAACAAAATCCTTGCGAGGGTCTGTGTGGCAAGGAAGACGCCAATGCCCAGTGGGCCCTAAGTATGTATGGATTGAATAGACAGATACATAGGTATAAGTTTTTGAAAGAATTTGTGAAAGCGTGACTTCTTTTTCTTTCTCGTTAAGGTCGAGTACAATAATTATTCTGTGCACAGGTGTACTATTAGCTTAATTTCGAAATCACTTACTTAATTTTTCGTTGGAAGGGTCCAACCACGTTTCCATGGGTGTACTATTGTTACACTGGACTATTAGTGAACAACAGGGTGACAAGATTTTGCCTGTTCATAGTTTAAATGTATTTCGTAAAAATATGTTATACATAGAGACGTACCAAATAGGGTTGTCGCAGAGTAACAACAACCTTTTGTCTTCCGCAACTGCTCCTTTACTAGCAACTCGGTGGTGGCCGTGTTTCCGCGATTTCCCCAAACTTGCCGGTTCAAACTGGATTGCTCCGAAACGATCTGGAACGAGGCAGACGTATTGTCCGACGCTTGCTCGTTACGTGACCGCAGCCGCTCCGCTGCCGTCCCGCCAGCATGTAAGGCAACCATCAAACAAACATGCTAGCAGGAATGCTCGCTGAGAAGCTAAGCCAATTAGAAACAGCAAGCAGTGAAATGGCCCTACCTAGACCGAACAGCCCAGTTCACGAGGAAGTCAAATGGATGTCAAGTTAATGACCCTAGGTTTGATATTAAGTAAAAAATTGTAAAAAAATTATTTATAAAAAAGTGTGCTGTGGACAGACTTGGGGTAGTGAGAATCGTGGAATGCATCAATAGCTCTGTTCCCTTAATGTGAAGGAAAATATAGAGAGAGAGGCTGACTTAATGTATTCATAATTAAAATATGCTTATCCGAAACATGAAATACATGTTCTGAAACTGCCTTTGGGTTTTCATTGGGCGAAGTTTTCAATGCATCTAGGCAACTCAGGCGATGCATAGCAACCGAAGCAAGGGCAAGTCAATTGCAATTGGATGACCCTAGACATTCCGTAGACATTCTTAATTCCTGTGCTGATAGCCCGCTGCTGTATGTACTCCTCCCCGCGACCTCCGGTCGGCTGCTGGCCAGGAACTGGCATACACTCAGCTCACTGCACCGCTCGCTAGTCATCTTACAAAAAATAGAACCTACAAACAGCAAATTCTAATCCAAATTAAACTGAAATTAAAAACCCCAGCTCGGGGATTACGCCTCCGTCGCTTGAACGTATCGTTTTTCCGCCGCGCTGTATCTGTAGTCGTGTTTTTTTTCGTTGAACGTTAAATTTCCCGGCAACTAACTAAGAGCCAAATTAAATAAAATCCCTCCCCTCGCGAAGGCCCAAACATCGGGTAAATTCATTTACGGCATTCCTTGGTAATTCTTTGAAGTTTCCTTGGGAAATTTCGGTGAATTTGCTTCTCTATGTCGGTGGGCGTACGCGGGGTAGGGCGCCGTGCGGGGAACGGGGCGGGCCCGTCGAATATCCACTAAATTTTATCTAATGGCACAGCGTAAAAGAATCTCGACGCGCCGACTTGTTTATCCGGTATAAAAGATACGGCTCCCTTGTATTAAGTCGTAAATTAATTTTACGTGCTAGCTCCCCACGGCCCGCGCCGCCCGCGCCACAACCTGAAATGAGGTGCACACGAACGCTGACTAGCTCCGACGAGGCCGCCCAGAGATTCTGAAAAAATTATTAATGGCGGAATGTGTTTAATCCACTTTTCAATCTGGATATTCCATGTTCCGACCGCCCGGCGCGCTTGAGCTCGCGCGAAACATTCTTTACATTTGTGTATTTCCACCCGAGATATTGTTGGTGGTATGCTCCGTCGAGCTTTTAATTTAAACCAACATTTCTCTTTGCCGAGGAAATGTAGGTGAAGTTATGCATCATTAATGTTGTCGAGCTAAGTGATTCGAGTGCACACGAATGCCGCAATGAATCACGTGAAATGAATTAGAGGAAAAGCTTTAGTAGCTCTTAATCCGCGGATAGAACAGGCAATTTGCGGAACCCACATAAATTAGCGTGCATCGACTAGCGACGCGACCTGCGGGGGTGCGGCTAAGGGTGAGGGGCGGGGGCGACGCACACGCTGCTAATGATGCGGAAAATGAAATCACATCGTCGGGTTAAAGGGTCCAAATCGCATTAAAATCCGAACCGCCTGCGACAAAGAAGTTTAAGCTCCAATTATTACCTATTCGCTATCTGTCCTACACGATTTGCTCCTGCAAAAAAAGGGCTGCGGAAGCGAGTGCGATAATGGCGACGCACCGACTGCCGCCGGCCGTTTTAGGGTTTTACACAATGGGATCACTTGAGCCGTAATCGACGTTCTAAGAAGCACTACAGGGTTGTTATGGCGGAGATTTTCCAGCGACCTTTTCCACGTTTCGATAGAGGCTTTTGAGCTGCCCTCATTAGGCGGTTTTGGAGAATCTTTTTCTTGTCATAAATTGTTCGATAATGCGAGAGGATCCGGTTGTTATGTCTAATGTCGCTCGTCCCGCGAATGGCCTTCGCTTCGGCAAATTGTTCGGGCAGAAAAGTTTTATTCGATTGTAACAGCGGCGCGCATAGTGGGATCCATCAAGTAATTTGATGCAGACAGTAGGTAAGGTCTCTACTTAGCTGGCGGGCGGGGCGGCCGGCTCGACAAATCGACGCTTCAGTAAACACTCCAAAAGGAATTGGAAGTAATAAATTCTTGACATCAGACTCCTTCACTGAAGTAATATTAATTGTCGATCCTTTGCCAACCTTTAGCGAACCGAGACACTATTTTTTTGTTTCCGGGGAAACGTTTCTTTTTCGACGCGTCGTCTAGATAAAGGATCGAAGAAAGTTACTCTAAGTTGAATTACCCTATCTGAAAGTAGAGAACGGCATTCTTTTTGTACATTTTTTATCCATAACACTCTTGACATTACTTGAAATTAATATTGATGTTTAATAGATAAGATATATAGATAAGAAATTTATTTGGGCTTTGATACACACACACATAAAGCATAACAGAAATTATTGATTACCATAAAATAGTAGATTTGGAATATAAAAATAAATCATAACAGTTAATAAAATTCTCCCATTACATTCCATCAAATTACATAATGTTACAGTTCATGAAATTATGTGACACTACTTGGCACAAGACCGGGAAGCTTGGAAAACCATGAGGCAGGCCTACGTCCTGCAGTGGGCGTCAAATGGCTGATGATGATGACGAAGACTTGGCCAAATGTGGGTGTGCTACAGCAGCCCAAAAAGGCTGATTTGATCTGATGTGCAAAAAATGGATTAAGCCATACAAACACTTACTGTCGTCACACCTGAGTAAGCTTTGGTTTATGTGCTATGTTTGCATAACGCCAGTAGCTCACTATTATAGCTCTTGGTTGTTAAATGCAGATAAATTTATCAGTGTTCCGTACACTAGGCACAGCCGGTACGGTAGCTTGTGAGTGGTTAACTATGGGAGTGGATGATGGGTTTCGGCGCGGGTGGCGTACCGGAGCGGTAGCGGTAGAGTACTCTATTGGTCTACGAACTGATTACTTTATAGTAAAAACCAGCTAAGTGCGAGTTGGACTCGCACACGAAGGGTTACGTACCATTATCTATGCAACATTAGACAAAGATCGAATTTGAGAACAGCGCCATCTATAGAAACCAACCATAAACGTTTAACATTGACATTTAACGACATGTCATCGGCGCTATGAAGGTTACATAGATGGCCGCTAGATGGCAACCGCTGTCTTTAGACAACGTTTGTTGTATGGAAGCCCCATAAATTTTTATTTTATTCTATTTTTAGTATTTGTCGTTATAGCGGCAACAGAAATACATCATCTGTGAAAATTTCAACTGCCTAGAGATACATCCTGGTGACAGACAGATAGACAGACAGACGGACAGTGAAGTCCTAGTAATAGGGTTTTGGTACCCTTCGGGTACGCAACCCTAAAAAATTGTTTCCAAAGTCAATGTAAACGAGCTTTCATACTCTGTGCGGTTCTCGATAGTGAAGGTCTTCTGGCAGTACCACCGAGCCGCTGTCCACGGCCGCGCGCCGCGCGACACAAAGGGCGCGATAACAAGTGCGGCGCCATTAGAGCCGAGTAATGCAAGCGTGCGCCGCCGCCGGACAAGTAGGTTCACGCGCCATTGTCGCCGCCGACCCCTATTAGAGGTCTCCAGACTAGCTAGTGCAGTGTGCTTTTATTACCCATATGGGACGATGTTGAGATATAAGTTAGTATGAAGTTGCAGCTGAATTTGTCGTATACGTACATAAATACACAACTGTATTCCGAACAGGGTAGGCGTAGATAACAAGGTTTGCAACTGGCCACGTTCCTGATAAACCGCTTTCTCTTCATCAACATTTCTTAGCCGCTGCATGCTTGCACGTCGGTTACTAATACACTTTATTGCATAAACTGAATATAAAAACATTGTCCTGCACTTAAATAGATGTGAATTTCTAGTTTGTGGGGTATTTTCATATTGGTTTTTAAGTTGAAAACGGTGGTCGTGGGTTCAATACCCAATATTTGTATTGTACATATGTCTTGGACTTTCTTAGTAACGTACGTTTGTTAATTTATAATGCCACTCTATCTATGAAGAAAAAAACTGCGAAGAAACCTGCGGCTTAGTTATCTCCGCGTAGATATTGACATTGCCTTTCTTGTGGATTAAGTCAGCTAAGCGGAAATGATGGCATAGGTGCCGGGCAAGCCTACTCCATCTAAAATTATGTGCCGGGCTCTATAGTTTCTGATTGGTCAATTCACTGTAGTGTAGGTATGAGTATGAGCCACTTATATAGTGTATAATTAATCTAGCATAAAAGTCAAAGTAATCATTTCGTAGAAAGTTTATTGTTCACGCCACCATGTGGATTAAAATTTTATGTTAATACTAGCCGAACACTAGACCTTCTGTGATTGCGCTTTTCACCAGACTCAACGAGGTCCCGACATCACGCAGTCTCCAAGAGGGCAACCAACCGTTTATAGCTCCACATGAGCACGGCGTTAGTGCCGATCGCCGGCCGTGACCTGCCAGCCATATAGCCGCTTACTTCAGCTCTGATGCCTTGGTAATAGACTGCATTTTGGCGCCACTGAGGTGCAACTGTAAGTGTGTACTCGGACGAAGCTCCCGGCGGGGCAAGGATTTGAGAAATTAACTCGACTGCAGCGATGTGTCGCCGACGTAACGCGCATCCAGATGGGATGCTGTCTCTACCCAAGTGCGTTAAGACTAAACCCTCATTTTGTAACAAAACATTTTGAATTTACCATGAAGCCTGATAGTTTTTTTTGTCCCAAATGATCTAGTTTTTGAAATGGATACCTAGTTTTACTTGTAACGTTAATTAAGTCACAGTTTGTATCCTATTTTGAATAAAAACCTTTTGATTTGATTTAATTTCTTATTCGTGGGTTTTCAAAACAAAAATGATTCAGTGAATAAATTAAAACTTAAGAAACCGGCAGGTCTATAATATAAAAGTTGTAAGCTGGTATAAAATAATAGCCGGAACGAATCTACCTTCCTATTGAGTCAACTAGGTAGGTACCCCAAGTTGGTTTCTCAAATTCTGTTTGTCAAATTCTGACACTTTTGTACTACACATGCTGCAAAAATTTGAGCGACGAGTTGCACCTGCGGGAGCCGGCGCGCGGCGCGGTGAGGTAGGACGTAGAATAGTAAATTTAATACAACCGCGAAAAGGTCTAAAGGGATGTAATTTAGAACGGAGATAGACCATGGCCTTGATTAAGGGGTAAGGGCACTTCATATTCCAATCCGACGCGAACGTAGTCGCGGGCACAGAAATCAGAAATCAATAATTTATTTCAACGTAAAGAATTTACATTCTATTTGCTACGGGCCGTATTTGTAGTGGAGAAAAAGGCAGCGGAAAAAAAGACTCTACTCTGACCATCTTTTCTCAAATCATCTTAATCTTAATTCATCAGAGCTTTATGATATGATTCCGTGATTGCATTCAATAACTTTAAAAGCCAAAACAATAATTCTTAAAAAAGTAGGAAAACATTAATGCTGCGGCCAGACACACGAACAACACCCGTTCACGAGCATAACGCAGGGGTCAGCCATCACCAGTCTCAACCATTTTAGAGGGAGATAGGTGACCCGGCCACCACGCCACCATTTGAATGACCTTTAACTCCTGAACTGCCCTCGCGGAACGCAACGTATAGGTGGCCCATACTAAGTTGGACACAGATCTGTGTCGCGGCAGACGAGTGGTTAAGCAAACCTTGATTGAGTTCTTATCAGTTATAAATTGTGTGATAAGGTAATCAATATGCAATCACGTCATCTGTACACTTTTTAAAACTAATTAAAAAACATAAGATCGCCGTGGATTTGGTTTACTACCAAGGGCTTTTTTACATAGCGACTTTTTAATGAATGTTTTAAATTTATTTTCAGACAAGGATAAAACATGTCCTGCAATTCTGTTGTAAAAACGAACGCAATAGCCTACAAATGATGTATTTACCTTTGCTAAACGAAATTTGGCTACGCATAGCTACTTTTAAATAAATATACTTTTACTTTACCATATTCTGTGTCTTACAAGTCGGCACACAGGGCACATACCGTAATAGTATTATGCTTACATGAATAAGCTATTATGGACTATATTGTTGTTTAGTATCTCATCAGGCAGATAACAACGGACATTGTTGGGGAGAGCAAGCGTACCTTATAGTTATTATAATCAGTAGGTGCTATTATTTTCACAAAAGAATTTCCTCGTATTAATTTACTGGAGCAACATCATAGCAATAGTGTGACATATAAAGAGAATGAAACCGCCAAGAAAAGATTATTGAGTAAAAACAAAGCTGAATAGGCTTTAAAAAACACTCGTTTTATGCAGCTTATTTTAACCATAATACAAATATTAAACATCTGATTAATTATTTAGAAGGTTCGTAAACGCGACGCAACTTAAGCATTTTGTTATATATCTAACGCTAGTTAAAGTACTTCTAGGTTTACCTCTGTGTTGAATTTAATTTGCTTAAAATTTGGTTGGCTTTCAGTTAAAGATGCGTAAAAAAAGAAGTGGCATGAGCCTCTCCATTGACGCTACCTGAGTTTTATCATGGACGTTTCACTTATTGAGCTGTTTATTTGTCTGACAAGACAGAAGCGATTTCCTTTTTGCTATCCCCTTTACAAAGAATCGCATCATAAATCTGAACGCTGAAACATAGCCGGCGCCTGCGGCTTGAACCCGGACCTAAACCCATTTACAAAAACTCGTATCAAAATGTTCTACAACACAGTCATCTCCGTGTGCCCCGCCCCCCGCCGCCCCGCGCCGCCCCGCGACCGTCGCGGGGTGTCGGGGTACGTTTGACAGATGCGTGTCGTGCGCGAAGAATTTGCTCTAAAAAAATTGTCGCGGAACCATACCCTCAATCTATCAACGCAGGTCGAGCCTGCCGCCTCACAGAGAGCTCCCTTGCCCCCGTACTTCTCGAGGCGAGGGCCTCGCGTGGGTATAAACAGGCTAAGCTACACTGAACCACGTCGCGTGCAATAAAGTAAATAGCTAACATTTGCTACACGATTTCGGCAGACGATGTTTATGTGCTGATAATGTTATGTGTCTCCGATGTACGCGCAAATGGACGGTTTATTGTTTTATTATGTCGTTCTAGCGAGAACGCGGAATTGTCGCTCGCTACAAACAAAGAGTTTGTAACTTTACTTGGAAGAGATCCAGCCAAAGAGAGAATTTAACTCTGATTTTATCAATTCCTGTACTAGAAATCAAATAAAGTTTTCCTTCAAATAAAAGTTATAAGTTGTACGTATCTACTCTACAATCCAGTAATTGTATGTCTTTAACTAACAGTAACATTCCTCCGGAAAGCATTACATTTGAACTCGTGGAAATAGGTACTCTTCAACCCGGATCCCGTCTGTCGATTGCCAGTTTCCAAGAACGCAATAAGCATCCCTCAGCGGCGCCGCGCTACCGAAAGCTGTCGCAGGTATGTGCGCTGTCGGCAGCACGCCACGAGCATGTCGGCGTGCTGCCCTGTAATTAAACCGCGTGCTTGTCTACTGTCCACTTCCGGCCGGCGGCGCTGTGCGCGGCACGCAGGCCTGCGAGCATAACATGGACTGAGAATGTTTACTGAGTTCTTTATTGAGCGCTATTAAACGTATTTTAGAATGATTGCACTTGAAATCGCAATGCCACAGTGAGCACGCGTGTTGATTAATCACATACTCTATTTTTGAGAAAAGTCTTGCGGAACGTATATTGCATTTCATTCAGCTTTTCACATGTAAAAAAATACGTTGATAGAAATCGTTAAAATACGGAGAAAAATAGTGTCTATCAAATTGTCCACTCTTCCTAAATTCATTAATTCATGTCATTAATTGAAAGAAATATCATCCCCTTTTATTAATTTATTGATGTTAGTTGTATTAAAAAAATGTTTGCACTCAGACGAAAGCTAAATGAAAAGAAAAATACCTATATTTCTGAAATGCGTTGTAGGCATAGATCATTTACGGGAAGTTATATGAAACAAGAGCTCACCAGAGCGTAATACGTATTATATCGTACTGCTATAGTTAAATGATACAATTAGTATTGCCTGAAGCATACACTGAATATCCCTTCGGGACAGGCCACAAAATATCTCCCGACGCGCTCCCCCGCGCCTACTTATGCTAACAATGATTTAGAACGCACAACTAATTACGTTGGAGTTCAGCCAACAGTGGCAGCGTCGCACACAAGAAACAAATACATTACTCGGTTCGTCCAGCTTCACTTGCCGCGCCGTGCTGCTGAATTATTCACACGAGATCCCATCGAGGGACGCGTCAACTTAAATTAGACTTGGCCGTGGGCGCATGACACAAGCAAATTATTTATGCACCGATCAATCATCGCGGAAAAGGCAATTGAAAATATACGAGCAAATTATTCAGATACTTCTTTCCCCAACATTAGATACTTGTTTCCTCAACAACAACAAAAAAAAGAAGTTTTTAGACTTTACGTATGTACCTATTTTTGTCTATCTTTATTCCACCAATAAATTATGAACAAGAATTGTGGTTTTCTTGAATCCTTTTGTCATCCCACGTTAACCATCGTGTGTTTTGTTTTGTAATCAGTCCGCCCGTACTCGTCCACTGCCGGCCACAGGCCTGACTAAAGGCACGCCACTTCCTTCTATTCTCGGCCATCCTCACCTAGCCGATGCCAACACTCTACTCAACAATCAGATCGTCGGTCTAGCGAGCTGGTGGGCAACTCAACGCAACGCTGCGTTTGCCACTTGTTTGTAATAATAAGTATTTTTGAATTGTTGCAGACTTGAAATGTGAACCAGAATTGGGCATGAAACTTGGTTTCGGTGCAGGCAAAATGATACCGTATCGGCTGGAGACATGAGCGTGAGTCGAGCGACGATGTGATGCGCACCAGACCCATTACCATGACGACCAAGGTGCTGCTGCCGCTGATGCTGCACTGCTTCTGCGCGGCCACCACGGCCTCCGTCTCCGGCGCCGGTGAGTACCATCTTCCATGATTTTGCCTGAGCAGCTGATGATTGTCAATTATAAAATCGTTTCCTATAAGAATTTAAAGTTAGCAGAGCCGGATTTTGAGGTCTGGAGGCCCTAGGGCAACGAAGGAGCGGAGGCCCCTAATTACCAAATTTTCTCATAAGTTCTTCTGCTTTTTGGGTAGCTATTTGTATAACAAAGCAAATCTTATTTTATCAATATACTCACTTACCAAATACAGCTGCAAGAAAAAAGTAACAGACTGGTTGCTAACACTCCCCTATGATTCTACTGAAGATCTCTTAAATATAATTTCCTAACTCAATCTCAATAAGATTAAATTGTATTTCATTTATTGCACAAGGTGCTCCTTCATACACACATACACACACGCACACACACATACTCACACACATACTCATACATACACTCAATCAACATGCATACGCTCATTAAGTACGCATGCATCTTATGTTTCCATTAATTTAGTGTTTTAAAATTTATATTGTCTATAATAACACTGCCGGTTATAATTTCCTGTTAAACTTAAAAACTTTAAAAAATGTACATACAATTGAGAAACAATGCATCATAAGTTTAGTGAGGGCCTGGAGATCTGTCACACAGGATCTTTCCTAGTATGGACTCCAGCCTCTCACATAGGAATTAGTCTTGATTACTCAAATTGTACCTACTATATGTTTTGATACCTCTTTGAGAAGGAAATAAACGAAATTACTTACTTATTTACTTACTTACTTACTCCCAAATAAAAAATACGAAACAAAAACTACAATGAATACGACGAATTTTTTTTTAATTTGAAAAACCAACAGACGTTATAAGTACTCATAAAAGATTGGCGTTTAATGATAGTACATAGTAGCCTTTTGTGGTGGCCCTTTCCTTGTGGAGGCCCCAGGGCAGTAGCCCCGCCTGCCCTCCCCTAAATCCGGCCCTGAAAGCTAGCCACATCGCAAACAAACGTGGCAAAACGTTACATCGAGCTTAAGTTTAAAATAAAAAACTCCACATCAAAACAATAAACGTAAAGATTTCAAACTTACACTTCATATAACTTTACGTCACAGTAATTTGTTACTAGCTGACTTTGGGCAGCTGTCCGGTCAATTTATGTAGATGAACTTAAGCTGAAATAAAAATTGACAGAACGTTTGTTAACGTTTATCTGACAAACATAAACAAAACAAACAGCCCAATCGGTCGAGTCGTACTCAAGTAATTCATACATGTGCCAGTTGATTTTTAACTGATGAAAGGAGGAGGTTCTCAATTCGTCGGAATCTTTTTTTTAATGTATTTTCCTCAATTACTGGAAGACGTCTAAACCGATTGGGAAAATTATTTTCTTGTTTGAAAGGGTAGATTTGGTTGTCTTAAGGTCAACAAGTTATGATCTGATGATAGGATCCTGGAGAAATCAATGGAACTCTTCAAATTTAAAAGGTGCACTTGAAGCGATTTGGATTTTTTTCAGTTATTCGTGCATGTGCTCCCGGAAAACACAATTTGGTGGAGTTTATTTAATGATTTGTGTAGGTGTGGTTAAAATCTTCGTTTAAATTATAAATAACGTTTTTTTGCCAAAAGTTTCAACGGTAAGGGGCGAATGCCCGCCTTTTCTATCCGCGCATAACATGAATGCACTCCGGAGGGGTTGGAACAATATGCATATTGTATTTACAATTTTTTGTATGCATTTAGAAGGAACCCGTGCACGTAGTGAAGCAAAGTATTTTTTTTTTGTTATTTTCCTTTTTTTCCATTTGCCTTATACGTTTGGAACAGAGATATTTATATATACGCGAACCAAACTAGAACTTTCTTCACGAAAGTGAGTGAGAGAGAGACATTTTATCGAAAAGTGATTTGCCTATAATAAAAGTCCAGAAAAAAACAATAATCCTATTTCGACAGCTATTATTATATTTATATAACCGGGGAAAGCGCCCTCCGTAAGGTAGAGCCAACGTTGAGCAAATACTCGCAGCTCGCGCGCCGCAGCCGCCAACCCTGCACTGGTCCCGTGGAAAACCCTTTGGCCAGATTAAAAAGTTAGCTGTAATCCCACTTGCCCCACTCGCTCGTCCCACTTGTCTCACTTGCCCCTCTCATCTCAGAACTCTAGGCTTTTATTTCAATTCACATTATTTCTTTCCTCTGGCATCGCACTTGCTTGCACATTATAATATATTTAATATGATTTTTGCAGAAACTTACCTTTATACTTTTAAAAGAATTAGTAAAAAAAAATTCACAGATGTGGTCTGAGGCGATATTAAAATATAAAATTACGGACAGCTTAGGCACGTTGTAATATTCCTCCAATTTTATTATTCGAATATTCAGAATAGTACTAAACCTAATTATTCGAATGTTCGAGTAACTTAAATATTTCAAATCTAGCTATTTTATGAAGAAAAATATTAATATAAATATTTTTGTAGTTTTCGGAAGGCCTCACTTAACATAATAGTAGAATTTACTTTGTTAAAATAAAAAAATCAACTGTCACTTTTTAATTTTGAAATAATAAATCAATCAAATTAAAATGGTTTTAATCAAAATAGCACAAAAACTGTAACTTAATGAACGTTACAAGTAAAACTAGGTGTCCATTTCAAAATGTAGATAATTTTGGAGAAAAATAGCCAAGAAATCTCCAAACTTAGTCTGCTAATACCGCTGTGGCTAATAGTACATAATAAAACCTAGACTGTTCTGAAATCTTTGCAAAGATGCCATATCAAATATCTGACTTGAATTTGATAAAAGAGTGTCAGAAAATACATAATTGACAAGTTTGTTGACAGCAATTTTCAGGAACTTTATTTAGGTTTCAAAATATTCGAAAACTTTAAATACTAAAGTTCCCTTGCTATCCACCAGTTCTCAACTTGTTTGTCCCGCCAATTACGAGTCAAACGGGCAATTTTTCTCAAAACATGTTTTTCAAAAATACAGCCGGCGGAAGAAAAGAAAACGTCGCGTCAGCTTTGAGCAAACGATTTTAGGGGAAACGAGCTAAAGGACAAAAAAGGGTTTGCAAAAAACAAAAGGGTCGAGGCTGATCGCGGGCGTCCCTTGACAATCGACTCAGGCGATCAAAAGAACTCTGATTTGCTTCCAGAATTGGTCAACCTACTGTTTCACTTTTATTTTGATAAGCTTATCAAAACAATTGTAGAAACGCATATAGACACAGTTTATATATTATACGTTCAACTGCAGGCCAAAAGCATTCTCTCAGAGAGAATTTTTTTGTTTAATAACCACGCGCACCCATCGTTCATCATCGATTTCAAGCGCTGCGGCATGTGAACTTAATACCTTATATACTTAGATTTGCTCACGATATATTTCTGAACAATTAGCGGATGGTATTACCACTTGAGGAAAAGATTCACTGCTTCGCATATAACCGTGTCAGATACACGTTACCGCTACGCCGTAGCGTTCGTAGCAGCGCTACGTAGTGCTAAGAGAGGTGTCTTTTCCATCACCTATGTTCAAGCAAAATGTTGAAGCCAAGTTTAAGTTGAAAAGGGTGGCGGACAAGTCTAGTGTCATTTTACTCAAACCATTTCGAGCTTTTGACGCCTTTTAACTCAAGATTTATTGATTGAGGTCTACAAAGTCACAATTTTGCATGTCTATAAAATTTTCGCAGTCATTAATCACTTAGACCACTGCCATGTTAAGACTTGAAAGATATAAACTTAGAGAGTATAATACCGAAAAGATGTATAAGCTTAAACTGAGTTATTATTTGAGAAAAAATAAATGTTTCTTGTGTCAACTATTGCATATTTGATCGTAACGGTTCTGAATTAACTTAGTCATAGTAAAGAACTTGGCACACATTTAGTTTGCAATTCTTTTATAATTCCGCATTTAGTATTTTTGACTTCCCTGTGTAAAACTTGGCCTCTTTTTCACATTCGTGTTATGATGGAACTAATATTTAAACAAAACAAAATTCTCAGGATTCGGGCGGCTATACCGTCGTCCGTGTACCAAGAACTCGATGACACCGAACCGGGTTGGCCGCGATCATTGTTCGCGCAATATTTCCGCGAAAGGGCGCTGGCCGTAGCTGAATCATAATTAATTTGTATAAACTTCGAATATGAACCTGCGCCGCTCGATTTCCGCAGGAACTTCACGAAACGTCGACGGCATCAATATGCAACATTTCACAGGAGTTAATGTTTCGGGAACATTAAAATATTAACAATTTTCCAGCTGCTCTGCTGACAATGCGCAACTACGCAAACTACGTGCTTGTAATAATTTTATAGTGAACTAAAGTATGTAGTCGGTAGACACGCGCTGGTCCTCTGCAAATAGCATTAGCATAGGAGCGCTCTAACGATGGAAGTTGTCGCAGCAAACACAATCACAGCAAAGTCAGCCACGGGCGGGGGCGGGGGCGGGGGCGGGCGACACGGCTACACGTGGAAGACAGCAGCGGTTCACTCAACAGCCTCAATCACTACCCCGCCGGCTAAATTCACTCATTTACAGCGATCTGCCGCCTCTATACGCTACATTGTGTGCAAGCCTACAATGAACCGGCCCCAATTCAAATTACAAATTCGTAGAATTAGAGTCTCAGAATGGGCGATAGAACCGATAGCAGTGGCAACGTTAGGTACGAAACAATTATTAGAAATACTGTTATAGTGATGTGTGCTTCTGGAAGTAAAACTACTGAACCTTTTAGATTATGAACTTGAAAAGAACAATTAAAAACCGGTGCGTGTTGCGGCGCGTGCCCCGATCGAGCCATTTAGATTTCTTTAAATAAAAAAAATATAAAACATATTCTTTATTGCAAATCTTAAATTAGGAAATTAATTACATAGCATTGTTACAAAGGCGAACTTATCTCTAAGAGAGATCTCTTCCAGCCAACCTTAGTACAGGGTGTTTAAATTAAGATAACGGGAGGAAGGGAGAAATATTTATAACTACATAAATAAGTAATAATAAGATAATATACTTACATATACATATATACTTATACCTACATAAACCTTCAGATTAAAACTTACACACGAATCGATCTTATCACCTTTAACGGAACTTTGTCTTATATCATTGCTCTCAGCTTTATTGTCTTAAGTAGAAACACATGCCAAAGTACGCGTGGTTCTGAGTGTTTAATCTACCAAATCTTCCTTTGCGTTCTTCTATTTTGTGTGTCGTTTGAATATTGAGCACGAGCGGCTAGCGTGGACAGCGGTGTTTGACTATCACGACACGGTGTTTTGTGTTTGCCCCATACACACCCACACACACACACACACACACACACACACACACACACACGCGAACAAACACACGAGCGCCGGCCAGTCTGCCGCCTAAACACACCCTTGTGGTAGCTTGTTTGCCCAAACCTCAACTTTTATTGGATCTAGCCCTGGGCATCACAATTAACCCTCTTAGTCAGAACTAATAAACTTGAATAAATCCTATAGGTGGTCGTTAAACCGTTGAGGGAGTATTTACTTGCCAACTTTGTAATTATGTAGGTAAAGGGATAGTTGACTGAAATTTAAGCCTTTAATCTTTACAGCCCACTTTGAAATGAGTTGTTGAGCTACCTCAACCTTTTGTTCCTCGATTTATGCTATTTAGGACATTTTTCTTAGCTATTTACGCTAACTGTTGTGAATATTTAGCTGGCGCGATGCAGGATTTGTCATTGAATGTGAGCGTCCATAGACGCGTGATAAATAGCCATAATAAAAAACCGGCCAAGTGCGTGACGGGCCACACGCAGTGTAGGGTTCCGTGGAAAGAGGGGGTTGTGTTTGCTTCACAGAACGAACAACTTCATCAACGTAATTTTCAATAGATTTGGTGCGAAGTGTTCCTTTTATAAGTTGGTTGCCTATTATTCGTTAACTCGTAAAGCCTACTTAACCGTGATATTTTTCATTTTAAGTTCATTATATGTGCTGCAGCCTGAATTTTTTCATGTTTCTGCAATCAACCGTTTTGCCGAAAATTTGCGTTTTAAAGCTTAATATTCCGCAAACGGAACCGTAAATCGAAAAAGTATCTTCCTACATCCACAATATTTTTAAACGACCAATCTAACTTTACCCCACACTGGAGCGGCGAAAAATAATGCATCCCTAAATTGGATGTAGGGGAGTAACCTACCAAAATTATTTTAAAGTTTTTCTACCGTGATTCCAGCGTCATTAATATGTAATTATCATCATCAACCCATTATGTCCCCACCGAGGGGCACGGGTCTCTTCCCTGAGGAAGATATAGGCCATACTCCACCATGGGGGTCAAGTCCGGATTGGTGGAGGCTTGTAGACTAGTGGCTCGTCTACTGTCAGAAGTTGTCAAGCCGCCCTAAGGCCTCTGAATTGGCTTAACGACTACCATCTATCGACGGCAGCCGGCACCAACAGCTTAACGTGCCTTGCGAAGCACGGAACCGCTCGGAAAAATGCCACTAGCGTTAGGCATAGACGGCGACCCATCCATGCACTGAACGCGCCCAGTGTTGCTCAACCCTCGTGATCGTTTAAGATCACTCAGGCAGCCGGGGCTACGAGCGATTCGATATGTAATTATGTCTATGCCAAATTTCAGCTTTCTTGTACTAATCGTCTCTGAGCTAGGCCGTGGACAGACAGGCAGACGGTCCTTGTCGGCTACGGAACCCTAAACCCGTTTTCTCTCCGTTATTTTCGTATTACGTCACTTATCTGTTTGTTTTTTCCGTGATGTGTCTGGTGGTTATAATAAATGTCATTATTTCTTTTTAAATATTACAGTATGCGAATAGCAAAGTTCTACATCCACCTAATAAGTAACTCCGGCGACATCTCGCGCGGGAATGGAATAAATTTAATTAATTTGCGGTTCGCTCCCCGCACCACTAGCTCAGAGTCACAGTAGTACAGCTTACAATATCGAGTATTACTTCAGGATGGCATGTTGCTTTATAGGGAAGAGCGGGTGATCGTGCTCTTCCACTATAAAGGGAAATTTCCCGCCAGGCAGATCGTATGCCTGGGGACGGCCGGTCCGACTAATGTTCGTCGGACGTTATATTTATAGTATGTCATGTGAAACATTTTCCTTGCGCGATGCAGGAATGGTGGAGTTTATAGTGCGCGCGCAGAGTTGACATGTGCTCGCCACAGCTTGACGGCCAATATTAAATTATGATTATATAGATGAATAGACTAGTCAAAATTGGCTGTTTCATGTACCAGTGTCACATGTTTCACCTGGTGGTAAGTGAAGACAAGGCTTACGATGATACGTGTCTGTTGGTGTAGCATGTGGCGCTGCTAAATGTCATACCATAATGATGATATGGCGAATGACGGGTGTCGTTGTCTTGTGAGTGGTTACTAGACCCGGCCTAGGCCTACCACTGATAAGACCTTTTTCGCATAGATGCCACCCGACGCTTGCTTACGGAGGCGAGAAGCTTCGAACACATTTTATTATGCATCTTCCAGTCAAATTCAGTTTGTGTACCGCCTTTTGTACAACCAAAGAGCGTTCGGCCATCAATCGCAGAGAGTGAGCCTAACAGGTAAAGTGTTTGCTGTCAAAAGCTAATTTAATAAGCTCAAACGTTCCTGTCAAAGTCGCCGCGCTCGCTCTGGAGAAAGGTAAACACCCCATCATAACATCATTAACGTAACGTAAGTACAAACATTTAATTAGTTACACTGTAAACTTATAGCAAGACACTGATACGCATGTTTGTTGTTTACTTGCGCCAACAAAAGTGAAACGTATCGAGGACCCTCATATATTCTAGAGGAACCACCCTCTCTATAGAGCAGGCATTCGACGATGTGAAGTCAAGCTCCAAAACTGGTTTATAGCACTCGACGACGCCGCCATTACCTAGACCTGCGGTGAAACACACTACTATGAAACTACCGTATCCACAATGCATCCGCCGTGCAATACAAATGGCAAGATATCTGCATGAAATAATTGGATAAGGCGTAGGTGGTTTGGTCACTATTACTCAAATAAGTAGAGAAGATCAGGAATCTGTCAAAGATTTAGTTTACAACAAGAGGATGATGCATCGTGTATGTACAATACTGTAGTATGAATCTGTACTATTTGATACATCAATAGAGACGTCATCCACATGTAGGTGGTTCGGAGAGTCTGCACATGCCTGTACCGTATTTCTTTTCATTACGGCCCAACAATACACAAACGTGAAAATCAGCCCCAAAAGGAAACAAAGAAAAAGCCTCTCGACATACATTTGTGCACAAGTGAAGTAATTTAATAAATGGCATCGGGCGGGCGTATTCAAATACACCGCGACATGTATGCGTGGTTGTGTAACCTCTAAAGGTATGCGACGTGTGTGTGTGTGGCAGCGAGAATCTTTGGTAAGCAGGTGGTGGTACGTGCATACCCGATGCTCACATGTTTGAACAACACCTCTGCTAGACACTGACTTACACAAGTTACGGACGACCGGAAAGCTTACAATCACTAAATACATTACAAAACAAAAGGTGTGCTTGGTTAAAAGTAATTCATGAACCAAGTTAAATTTATTTACATAAGCAGGTTATATACTGCCCACCGCAGGGCACAGGCCTTCTTTCAGAGAGAGAGAGAGATAGTAAGAGCTTAATCACTACGTATGCTTACCGAAAATTAGCGATTTTAACCGAACACTTTCATCTACATCCCTATAATCCAACGGGAAATGGAACAAAGTACTCGTTAGTTACCTCACCTTTGTAGAAATATTTTATTGTACAATAATGTGCATGAAAGCATGACAATATACTCAAGCTCGTATTCTCTCCCTTACTGAAAAAATCTTAAAATGTCTGTCGATTAATATTATAAGCATTTCTAAAGCACTCTTGTAAAGACCCTCTCCTCCGCTGTACACACACGTGCCGTAAAAGAAAACGGAAAACTTCCCAGCACAGACACGCTACAGGAATTTCCCTTACATGTCAGAGAGTCCTTACACAAGATAACTTGAAGCCCGTTCTCGTGATAGACGCTTTAAAATTACACTTGCGAGAATACCTGCTAGCAACTCAGAAATTACCAAAAATAACGTTAAAATAAGATAATTGTTATCATCATGACGTTATAGGCATCATGCCAATCATTATATTTAAGTACACAAATAGCACATGACACCGGCGGCGTATCGACACATCTCGTTCATTACGGCAGAGGATCAAGTGGCGCAGCCGGGCTCACAAGTCGCGTCAAATTTTACCTAAATTAATTGAAGGGAGCCAGCCACCTTCCACTTTGCAGCACTTTTCGACTGTCTCTTGCGACTTGTCTCAGCGACAATAATTTATATCGTCGATTTCGTTTCAATATTAACACTTCAACATGTAACTTAAAGATTCACTCAATTTCGTCGCATGAAATATTACGATGAGTCACGAAAATGGAACGCGGCACCTGAAAAATTCGCGCCCCTCAAACTCTGGAGCGAAATCCTAAATAATCGTTCATAAAACTTCATTTTGCGACGACGTTACTCTTTATATTCGCTGAGAGGGACCGCCCCCACACAAATACCACTTATAGGGAATTTATTTTGTGTGGAACTCATAAATAACCGGGTCTCTTAGCGTCTCCGCCCGTAGTCCGCGCTCTCGCCGCTCCCGCGGCTTATTTATCGCACATCGAACTATTGTGTTGCAAAACACACTATTAGCTATGAATAAATGCGACGAGCCAGTTCCGCGGGATGTCTTCCGCTTTGCGGTAAATGGCCTTTAACTCGCCAATGGTGCTACTTCCAACCCCCTATCATATCGAACTAACGTCATGTACAATTGATATTCAGCCGTAATAGCTTATATTGTAACGTTGCTAGGCTCGACTAACGACTTTAATTTTCGTTACATGGAAATGTTGCCAGGTGTAGGTAATTCAAATGAATAAAATAGGGAGATAGCGGAATGCATTATTCAGGACATTATGTTTGTCACAACATAATTTACCTAATAACGAGTTCGCTGGTTGCGCACGATTTTAATCCAATTGTTTTGCAATATAATTTGTAAATTTATTACCTCGACCCACCCCACGCCCCTCACCCCGCTCTGCCCACAAATATAATACGACAGAAGTAAAGCTTTTTAGATTACCTAGGTGCTTCCAATATCTTTATTATACTTACAACACGTTTATACGTATCAGTCATACCCGTAGTGATAGTTATTAAACACACGTGTATGTGACTCACACACGTCTCAGTCGCTACTGAGCAGACCCTCTGTCCCACTGGAGTTATCTGGCAACACTGGCAGTAGCGTTGTTCGGTCACTTTTGATAATTATTTCGCGTCCATAAATTGCGCCCGTGTTATTAGTGTATGCAGATGTAAAATACTGGTAACGACTGCACTGTGTAATGTTAAAATCCCGTACACGCAACGTACGCGCGTTGTGGGAGTGTGTGTGCAGCCATTACCGCAGGCCGGAGGACTTCTAATGATGCTCCGAATTATTATTGCATTTAGTAAAACAATAATATTAATATAGACTAATGTTATTTAAATAACCTTTGCACGTTTACATACTGAACAGATTTATTGTATGTGGCTCGTAGACTTAAATGAAGCGAACTTATTGACGCCTTCCTTTTTCGTACTTTGTCGTATTGGCGTTTCAATGGCGCCGGCGAAGTTTGTTTTAGGGTGTCATACCAATTGTACTCTATTTATATGGTTATGACATCTGCTAAAACACATTTACTGTGACGTAATATTATATTGACGATGACGTAGTACCGCTGCATGAGCCCAACTCGCATCAGTAAACCTTGTATGGCAATAAATGATTTTTTGTTCGCTTCGCATTTATTTTTAGACTTTCTTACTCAAAGGGTAAGGGACCCTATTAATAAGACTCCACTGTCCGTCTGTCTTTCTGTCTGTCACCAGGCTGTAACTCATGAACCGTGATATCTAGGCAGTTGAAATTTTCACAAATTATGTATTTTTGTTGCCGCTATAACAATAATTACTAAAAACAGAATAAAATAAATATTTAAGGGGGGCTCCCATACAACAGACGTAATTTTTTGCCGTTTTTTGCTCGATATTAATAACGGCAACAGGTAGACGCTTGAAATATTCAAATGTTGTATAGATAATGGTACGGAACCCTTCGTGCGCGAGTCAGACTGGCACTTGGCCGGTTTGTTTACTTAGCTTCTCTTGTGTCCCAGTGCTCAAAGGCCTCTACTCCTGCTTTTGCTCTCTCCCTGACCTTAGCCACAGAGTACCAACCCTTCATGGATATATTGAGGTCGAAGTTTTATTACGAACGAGTAAACATGGAAGCTTAAACAATACAGGCGAAAGCAAAGTCCCGGGTTCGCCTCGCGGCCGAGTCCTGAGTCTCGAGTGGCACAAAAAGCTGAAGATACCCTCAACAAAGAAAATCGGATGCGAGCCGGATCCAGTACACAATTTGCGTCACACAAAAGCTCCTTACCGAAAAGCCGCGACAGAGACGCCACATACAGGTGCACTAACGTAAAAAGAGAACGAGGGACGGCTAAAATAGCCAAAGTCGAGGATAGGAAGACAGTGTAGGCAGATACAAAGAGGTATCTGTGATTTTTTTATATTTGAGCGTAAGCTACGCTCACCGGCTCATTTCATTGTATTTGAAGTCGCGAACAGTAGTACCACTAAATAACAAATGTGCCTGAAATGTTCGACGCTTAAATGCCTAGCGTCAGTCTCAGATACATATTTTATAATCTGTGATCGTAAGCTAGGCATTTTAACGTCGTTGGCCAGAATATCTTGAACCAAAGCTAATCTGTTGTAGGGGTGGCAACCATGTTTATGTGGGCCTTTCAAAAATGCTATTTGAAGTGGATTTCATCACACCATTACCATTAATAACATGAGACGCGCTCGTAGTGTTACTGACGCCAGTCCTGTGGACATATAAGTTATTTTATGATCGTAATGTACTTATTTTGTGTTGGAAGGAGAATTTTGTTATTCACGTTATTAAATAAGTTTCGAGAATTCGTTAAAAATTAACCAATAAGTATTAAAACATTTTCTTCATACTTCGCTTTCAAAAAATAAAAATAAAAAAAAACTTCGCTAAATTCTGCTCCGTTAACGTTAATCTATTGAGTATAAGCCCTTAGTGATTAAGTCAAGTGAGTAATACCGTAACGAGCTATTGTGGGAGTAATTGACAGACTTCGAAATCATGTTTATTGGTAACAGCAATGCCGGTCGCTAGTATTGGAAGCGAACATGGCCAGTTCACCTGAGTTAGTAATTAGCTCGGTAATAATTTAAACTGTTGGCCGATTTGTGGCGTTAACTTTGACGTTGCCTCTACATAGCGCCTTCGTTTGTGTACTTAATACTTTGGTCGCAATGCAACGGTTTAAAAGAAAAATCTGATATGGTCATTGCCATCGTATACAGACGAGGAAGAGCTTACGGTCCAATATCAGCCCCACGCTCTGCGGAGGAATCAAGGAATTAAAAAAAACGGCCAAGTG
This sequence comes from Yponomeuta malinellus, assembly GCA_947308005.1. Lineage (NCBI taxonomy): Eukaryota > Metazoa > Arthropoda > Insecta > Lepidoptera > Yponomeutidae > Yponomeuta > Yponomeuta malinellus. The sequence continues at coordinate 18,924,151 of OX371007.1, read as the reverse complement.
CGTGTCGGGCCACGCGCAGTGTAGGGTTCCGTAGAAGGCGGTTTTATCTGCTTTACAGAACTAACAACTTCATCAACGTAATTTTCAGTGGATTTTGTATGAAGTTTTTCTTTTAATACAGCCTACTCAGCCGTGATAGTTTTCCCTTTAAGATCATTATTGTGCTACTACCCTGAATTTTTTTTACCTTTCTGCAATCAACTGCTTAGCCAGGAGAAGGGAGGGGGAGACGCCCGGACTCGGACAAAAACTTGCGTTTTAAATTCTTTTTTTTGTTGCACTAACCCGTGCTGAGGTCAATTTAATTAAATATGTTTTTAAAATTGCGCTTTAAAGCTAAAGATTTCGCTAACGGACCCTAAAAATATCTTCCTTCAACCACAATATTTTTATGCGAACAATCCAACGATACCCCACCCTATGATGTAGGAGAGAAAAAAAAAATAAGGTTAGAATAAACCTTTTTTTATTTTATTCTACTGTTTTATCCGCGTGATTAATATGTATGACTGTGCTATTAATATGTATTAATATGTATCGCCTCCAAGTTAGACCGCGGACAGACAGACGGACAGACAAACAAACGGACGGACATGGTGAAACTATAAGGGTTACTACCGAACCCTAAAAAGAAGGTCTAAATAAATAATAAGTAAATTGCTTCCACCCAACACAATCACTTGTCCCTGTCCAAAACTAGGACACCCTGTGAAGAAGCCGCTGGACTTTGCGGTCTGGGAACGCTAGTCTATCAGTAAGCAACAGGGGCAAATAGATTTATATGAAAAGGATAAAGAAAGGACTCACCAGGGAACTGCAATCCTCGAGCACACGTAGTTTTGCGTATATTGTGTCACAGGCGTAAAAGTCCTTCTCACAGGATGATTAACAACTAACTGTTACGTTGGTGCAAAGGTGAGGGGGTAAGAGATGGAAAGACTGGGGAAACATAAGAGAGAAGGAGATAGGTGCTATTTGCATGTCACCTATCAAATAGACTGCGTTCCATTCTATGACGTTCGCGCATCCACCCTGTGCTATGGTAATCAGACAAGGATATCACAAACATGGAAATGCACCCAAATTGAGTGCCAGTGGGAATAGTACCTACGATCTCCGTTTTGGTAAATCAAGCGTGCTAACCGCTAAGCCACCGAGAAAAAGGAAGAAGGGAGTGTAAAACCTTCTGTGGTTTCGGCATATTTCTGGAATCTAGTGCTCAGTTGACCCGCAGCACTCGCGAGATTGGCCGCCGCTATACTCCACAAACTTTATTCATCATTCAAATTGAATTCCGTTGCGAGCATCTTGAGATCTTATGTCTTCCCGTCCGACTTTGTGTGCTTCTATTTTTGAAATGCTGTGTTGTTTATTAGCAGACGTCAAAAAATGAGGAGGTTCTCAATTCCACGCGTGTGTATAATTTTTTTTTTGGCTATGTTCCTTCATAACTCTTTCAAATCTTAACAGATTTCGACAATTTTTTTGTTCGAATAGATATAACGTCCCAGTGATCTGTCAGGTTCGTGCCAAGTGGCAGTCTCTGGTCTCTGCCTACCCCTCTGGGATACAGGGGTGAATTTATGTATGTATGTATATAGCATCTCATAGGTCCCAGTTTAATTTGGTGAAGATCTGATCAAAACTTTCAGAGATGGAGAACGGAACTCTTCAATGGACAGCGGTAAACAAGGCCTAATGATGGGCCCCTTTAGTATTAAGATAAGATAAGATAAGATAAGATTAGCGTAAAGGTAGTCCCAGAGTAATTAGGTGATGTTCTGGTGAAGACTTTCCGAGATGGAAATTGAAAAATTAAAATTTTAAAGCTTAGAATTAAGTAGGGTAAATTTATGGTCATAAGGGACTTGATTTTATTCCACCGTTCTCCCACAAAAAATAAAAAAGGATTTTTATAACTTTTTAGTGCTGTAGTGTTTTAAAGTCGGTTTATATTTTTAATTTAAATTTGTTTTTTTTTTTGTGCTCAAGGGGAAGTCCAACCAGTCCACGTATTCTTTGAAATTTAAATGGTAATAAACCATAAACGGGACCGAGAAGGTTCACTTTTTTAACGTTTCAAACTGATTCACCCAAAATTTTTCATTGCCAGACAAATAAATTACCAAGTAGAGTGTATTGCATAGTTTTATATTACCGATTTGGACGGGTCACGCAGACGGTACGACGACTAGTTTTTGGCCTCTACTCGGTGAGTGCCTTCGTCTACCGTCCGTTTTCTCGTCTCACCAGATTTCCTGCCCGTCTCCACTTAAATTCGTGTGCCTACGTCTTCCACTGGGTAGGGTAGGCCCCCTACCCGATGGGTTGATGATATTAAGAAGGTGGCAGAAGGACAATGGACGAGACTAGCAGGGGACCGGCGAGGTTGGCGTGACTTTGAAACTAAACTCACAATACGTAACATGCGGGAAAAACGCTTTTTCATGCATTAGTTTGTTTTTTCCATATTTTTTGTTCAGACGTGTTTAATTTGACAGAACAAGAACATGGAACAAAACCATGTAATACATTAAAAGCAATTTTCTCGCAAGTTACGGATTTTAGGTTGGAATGTTTCTGCGTAACACAGTCCAATTGATCTCCAGAGACTGTCCTCACAGAGACACCAGATCTAAAAAACTAGATTTCGCGAAAAAACTTGTGATTGAGCCTCAAATTGCCAATTCGCGGTGGACACGCGTGGTGATTATGTCTATACCCTCTGTCTGACAGAATATTGCCTTATAGTGGGGCGTATACATGCTACATTATTATAATCTAGTTGGGAGAAGAGTGAATTAGAGCCCCCAGGTAAATACTAGACAAACATGCACTTACGTGCCTGAAACATTTCGGACATCTACTCTTTTCTCCATAACTTCCTTACCAAGGGTTCTAATTTCAGACAAATCCGGAAAAGATCTGTGATCTGGTAACCCTAGTCCAAACGCGCGTCACACATTAATATTATGGCAATCCCCCGCACCCCGCACCCCACGCCCCGCTCCCAGGCGGAGGCACCACTCTGGGCGATTGCCCTTGCACCGCGCGCCTACTTTGTCACACGCCGTAACTTGCGCTTTACAATTTAATACGACGTGTCGCGTTTGCGCCGCAATGTCATGTGTGTTCTTTACGTCATTACGGCGGTTTTTTGTGACTTTACTTGTCCTGGCGGGGCACATGTTGGAAATGAAATCTGGTTTACCTACGTCTGTCTTTGTCACGTCAGAAGGATCACGGTACTTCATCATCGTGATCATCATCATCAGCCATCTGAAGCCCACTGCATAACATAGGCCTCCCTCACGGTACCTATTCAGTCTTAAGTTACCTTGTTTTTTTTTTATTCAATTTCGTTTATATTCAAACTCAAATATGTCATATTACGAGTGAAAACTCAGTGATATTGTTATTTTTATCTAGTTCGTCTATTTGTTGTCGACAAACAGATCAAGAATTGAAGCTACAGATTACAGATTAAAGCTCAATGAAAAATCTCACACACACTTTCTCGCTACTTTTTTTCTACTCTTTATTTTATGGTTTAATTTCAGATTAAGTTCAACTATTATATTACATAGTTTACAAAATAAAATAAACACGCCTGCATAAAGAAGCTATGTTAACCAAGTGTCGGAGCAACTAACTTTGAATTTGCACTTAACTATTAACAGCGCTTGTGGGGATATTAATATTCAGTCGGGCGTCGCCGAAACATTCGGCGCGATAAATCAGCGGGCAGCGTGCGACCGACCACTTACGCCATATTTACGGCATTACACCGGCTCTAGCGCTATTTTGCGTCTCACGTCACGATACGATAAGCGGCCGATAACTTTACGTCACCCGGCAACATTATCCGCGCTCCAATGATCACCCAGCCTATTGCTGTTTGTTGGGAATGTTTAGGTTTATAATAATCGCAATGCGCCGCTTTTTAGTGGGAAGTTTATCTATTCTTCTAGTCCCTTCACATTATCTTTCACCGCAGCGGTATAAAATAATTGTAGGAACTTCAAGACGCTTACGGTATGAGTTAGCGACCGATAACGTTGCTGTAACTTGACAACACTACCAGCCTATCTCACTGCTGGATATATATTTTTGGCACTTTTGTTGAGGACTTTTCGTTGTTTCTGAGGAAGTTATTAACTGAATTTCAGTCTAGGTAGAAAAACTATGTTTTTAAGTACGTCAGTGAGGTCCACTGTAATCTAATATTATATACGCTATGAATTTTTGTCGGTTTGAGAGCCATAGCAAAATGAACGTGCCTTAGCAACACATATCAAATACGCATTTTATTTTAAAGGTATCTAAAGTAGATGCATGTTTAGACACAAACTCAAATCGGTGAGAATCATTACCAGCCAACCAAAGCGGTGCGTGCGTGCGGCTGGTCCGCAGGTCATTGTTCTGATAGACGGAGAGGCCGTACGGTAAGATTTCTCAACTGGAAGAAAGTTTTCTTAAGTCTTTTTTTTATTTTACGTCCTTATTTTAAAAAAGTCTAAATAAATGGTATTTTTAATTACAAATTAAATAGCCGCGGCTCCTAAACCGACAGAAAAAAAGAAAAAAGGGATATATTGGACACAGTCTTTTTCTCGTTAGCGAACCCTTACCCCATATCAGTATCCAATAAAACTGAAAACAACACGACAGCCACATCTACAGTATGTAACTGTCAGTCAGGTCTGTGGGGCACTTAGCGACCGGTAATATTTACCGCATGAGTCAGAATCAGGTGCTTGTTCTGGCGGAATCTGATAGCCTCCTTTGTCCGCATTAAGGATGTTCGTGTCGATGTCGAGAACACTAATTTGATATTTACGTGCGCAGTCGGCGCTCGCAGGTATTAGCCCCTCTATTGATCTCTTGACAGCTCGGGTCGGCCGCCTCTACATAGGCGCCCCGGTTCGGGTCGGCAGCGATGTTTAATTAATGTACCGCTGTACACGGCACGGAATCAGCCATCCCTAGACCTACCCTAGACCCACACTCATCGAGACGAGAATTACCTGCACCAGCTGTTGTCTGCGACTTTGTTCGCATAATAGCCTCTTTAATCGAGCAATTTTCGAAATCTTGCTTAGAGTAAATTCAAGTAGCGTAATCCACGTAGGTGCTAAATTTTAAGTATAAAGTACTTCGTGATTAGGTAGTGTGCACGGTTTTAAGCGCTAGCAATCACTACTTACTAAAGGAAAGAATAAGATACTAAATATCTGGGGGCACGGGCCCCGCTGAGACGAGCAGGGGACTATCTTTACCTTTTCTCGAAGCATTTCGTCGTACGTTTGGAGCCCTGCTGGCTTTTGTCAGGATAATAATAGAGATTCCAAATTATCACTAATAAAACGCACTAAGTTCATTTGTCCAGTTTTGTTTCTTTACATTTTATTTATACTTAAAATACGTCGGTTTCGTGATTGACTCGATCATAAAACCTCGAGGATCCCTCGGTTCTACAACGCATAACTCATCAAGCCCAACTTTACAGACTTCGCGACCGTAGTTTAATCACTCTCGTGGACTCATGGAAAGAAATTCAGTCACTGTCACTGTTTGTAGAATTAGGATGTAACGGATGGACTGCCTTTCAGCAATAAGAGCATTAGATGAGCTTTTCATGTGACAGGCAGACGTCGGTGCGGTGATGAATATTGCACAATAAAATATAGACAATTAAGAAGCTGGAACAAACTGAAAAAAATATGGCCGCGGTGGAGGTCGTAGATTTCTCTTCTATTTTTAATCGATAATACGCATGTGCAAAGGTCCTACTCCACCGGCGCAAGTGAGGTCAGGCTTTATTTAGCTCAAAACAATTCGCCAACAGATGGCGTTACACGTATGAAAGATTTAAATAACTAGTAATTAAAAATACTAATAACACATAAAATACTTTATCGTCTACATAGGGCTATCACTGTTTGTAGAGTAAAGTAGCTAGGAGCTTAGCTCTTCATGAGATTTGATAAATTTTAACAGTGGAAGAATTATCGTGAGGTCGTGGGTTCGATTCCCACGGGGGCCGCCGTACGGTTGTACAAACGGCTTCAGTCTGGGTGTATTCCATGTTTGTGATGCCCTTGCCTGATTACCATAGCACAAGGTTTGGGGTCGGGGCAGGTGATTGTGTTGTGTGGAAGTTATTATTACTATTTAATAATAATAGGGGTTAAAGTATGAAATTTCCGTTTTATTGCAATAGGTTCTTTGAATTGACATAGAATCTTCATGGTTTGAGGTTTTCGAATGAAACTTTTTTCAAATGGTTTCTATGATGTTCTTTTTTTAAAAAATGTCAAACATTTGAATATCGACTTTCAATTGTTTTTGTTATTCAATTTAGACAAGAAAGATGGATACTGCGAAAATTCGAGTGATTTTTAAATACTGTTGTGGCATTTGACCTGGGGTCAGCCATTGCATTTTTCTTTTCCGGTTATCATAAAGAATCCACTTTTCGTCACATGTTACAATTCGATCCAATATTACTTCATTTCTGTACCGGTTCAACAAGGCAACATAAGTTTCAACACGCGTTTCTTTCTGCAGATCAGTCAAATCATGATGCACCCATTTTTCGTATTTTTTTTATTTTATTGATTTGACGCATGTGAGTCAATATTGTGGGTAAGGTAACGTTGAACCATGCCGCTAATTCCTGGGTAGTTTGACTAGGGTCGGCTTCCACTATCTCTCTTAATTCATCGTTATTCACCTGTGTGGGCGGTCTTCCTCGTGGCTCGTTCTTTAGGTCGAAATTTCCATCACGAAAGCGTTTAAACCAAAATCGCACGGTGCGTTCATTAGTAGACCCCTCTCCAAACGCAGCATTGATATTGCGGGCTGTTTCTGCCGCGTTAGTTCCGCGTCGGAAATCGTATTCAAAAATCACTGGAATTTTCGCAGTATCCATCTTTCTTGTCTAAATTGAATAACAAAAACAATTGAAAGTCGATATTCAAATGTTTCACATTTTTTAAAAAAAGAACATCATAGAAACCATTTAATTAAAGTTTCATTCGAAAACCTCAAACCATGAAGATTCTATGTCAATTCAAAGAACCTATTGCAATAAAACGGCAATTTCATACTTTAACCCCTAATATTATTATATTAAGCGCCACCATGTCGGTCCGAATACAGGAGCAGAATTCGGAGGCAACTCCATTGTGAAGAGGCGTGAGACAAAGAGACGTTATCTCTCCGAATCTGTTCACGAACGCACTGGAAGATGCCTTTAAGCTTCTGGAATGGCAGGGACGCGGCATCAATATCAATGGCGAGTACATCACTCACCTTCGATTTGCCGACGATATAGTAGTCATGGCAGAAACGATGGAAGACCTCGGCATAATGCTCGGAGACCTTAGTCGAGTTTCCCAACGTGTGGGCCTTAAAATGAACATGGACAAAACGAAGGTCATGTCGAACGCCCGTGTTGTGCCCACCCCAATAACATTGGGGAACTCGACTCTCGAAGTTGTAGACGAATACGTATACCTAGGACAAACAGTCCAACTAGGCCGCTCCAACTTCGTGAAAGAGGTCAATCGTCGAATCCAACTCGGCTGGGCAGCATTCGGGAAACTTAGAATTTTTTTTCGTCTAATATACCTCAATAGCTCAAGACAAAATTATACAACCAGTGTATGTTACCAGTGATGACTTATGGAACTGAAACGTGGGCTCTCACTATGGGCCTCATAAGAAGGCTCAAGGTCACGCAACGAGCTATGGAAAGGGCTGTGCTCGGAGTTTCTCTACGAGGTCGAATCAGAAATAATGAGATCCGTAGACGAACGAAAGTCGTCGACATAGCCCAGCGGATTAGTAAGTTGAAGTGGCAGTGGGCGGGGCACATAGCACGCAGAACTGATGGCCGATGGGGCCGAAAAGTTCTCGAATGGAGACCACATATCGGCAAGCGCAGCGTAGGATGACCAGCCACAAGATGGACAGATGACCTCATTCAAGTGGCAGGAAGGCGCTGGATGCAGGCCGCTTCATCCGCAAATCCATGGAGGAGGCCTATGTCCAGCAGTGGATTTCTTGTGATGATGATGATTATTTATTATTACTATTATTTATTATGATCTTGTGAGTCTTGGTAGCCTGCTTAAATTGAAATGTTTTTGGTGCCATATTTTTTTTACATGCAACCAACACGGCATGAACGCAATAAATGATACAAAACTATAAGATAAAAGTGACTCAGTTTAAACCTTCATAAAAACTTTAAAATTACAATATTATTACCTTTAAATATACACTAGAAATTAATGTAGTATTGGTGTCAATGCTCAGGCGATAAACGGAATCTTATATGAACACATATTTAGAAGATAGAAGATGCCCTATACAGAAGGGAAACCGTGGAGGTTTATTCCACTTTATGTGACGGGGTAAAACAAGGTTAACAGGTGTAAGCGCAATACAATGCAATCAATTAAACAGTTTTGTGGAACAAAGCAACGACGTCTCGGCCAGGTTGGCAGACGCCGCAAACGCCGCAAACGCCGCACACGCCGCAGACGCCTATCCACACAAAAGCCGCAACTATTGCGATGTCTCTCGACCGCAGCGCATACTTTCAGTCACTTTCAGTTTATATAAAGTGTTGATTTGTATGAATCCTCCTCCTTCCTCCATTGATCATACTAAATATAAAGATAAAGACATATATATGTTAAACATGAGTTTTAAAATGTGGTATAATGTGATGTAGTGTAGATCCTGCATGTTTTGCCCATGTAGGCATACAAATATTTTAAGAAAGAGCGCCATGCAGTTGTCATATGTGATAGATAGGTAATAACAATAATAACTTGTTTTATTTATTATATTTTATTTGTTCTGAAAAGAAAACAGGAAACAGGCTACAGTTTATATCATTACTTACTTATATTATAAACGCGAAAGTTTGTAGTATGGATGGATGTTTGTTACTCTTTCACGCAAAAACGGCTGAACGGATCCGGATGAAATTTTGCACAGAGATAGATTATAGTCTAGATTAGCACATAGGCTATTTATTATCCCGGAAAAATACACATCAAAATTACCACGTAAACGAAGTCACGGGCAACAGCTAGTAAAAATACTTTCAAAAACAATATTTAACCTGAACCCATATATCTTTCACTAAATACCTATGATCTAGGTACAAAGGATTAATACATCGAAACGTAAAGTGTCACAATGATACGTGCGATATGTCAAAAAATCATTAAAAAATAACCGAAATAAAATTAATTATAAACCATATCAATACAAATGTCAAAATACCTACCTACTACAATCTATCAGTCAAAAATTCCATAAACAATTTTTGTCTTACAAGATTTCTTAATTCGCGAATAAAAATTCGATATTCAGAAGAAAATTTAAATGTCAACACCCGATTGTGTTTTCCTTCGCAAATCAAGAAAACTTTTAGAATGTAAATTATTTGGTGTGATGAGCAAAATCAACCTAGAAGAGGTTTAAAATTTGCAAAGCAACTCTTCGAATAGTCCCACTGCTGGGCACAGGCCTTCTCTCAGAAAGAGAGGTTGCGGGCTTGGCCACCATGCTAACCGTCATAGTGTTAGCGACAACACCGCCTATTGTATAACATTACTTATATTTAATTTTAAGAAATCATAATTGTAATTCTTTATTTTCTGGGTGTACAATAAAGTCTTCTCTATCTACCTAACCGCGGACTAGCGATTTAGAGCGCTGTTATAAGTAATCACCTCAGACGCTAAGGTTTCATCCACAGTTAACCGAGATTTACGAGAGAAAAACACTTCCGATGTCATAGTTTGTCGCGGAAACATTCTGAACATGTTTCAGGCACCTCAGTTTGCTGACGGTTTAATCTGTAACATAAATATTAATTTCTTCCTGATTTCCCTGCCACGAATTTTGCTGCAGCAGCTTCGACGCAAAAACTTATTGTTAGCGGCGCAGTGACAGATGGTAGAAAACAGAAGGACTTAAAACATACTAGAAGGACAGTATTTCGTAGTACCACCATCAGCAGCTTTTAATAAGAGTTCTTATAGTGATTTAGTGAAACTTAAGTTTGTGGAATTTCCCTTCACAACATGATTGTTGACAGTGTCAAATTACAATGCGTAGAGAACTGCTTTGAACTGCTTTGGAGCAGGTCACCACTGCACTGTTATACATCCTGTAACCCTCTTCTACTTCTTACCTTTTATAAGTGCAACCTCAGATTAATTTAAGTGTCAGTGTTTTTATTTAATATTTTTACAAACTTTTCGGTCTTTGTCCACCCCTTAAGTTTATGTATTCATATTCATATTCATATTCATATATAAAAAAAAAACAGTTGATTAATTTGCATCCACATATTTCAAATGTAACTTTGATTCTTTTATTCAATATGCCTCGCATTTTTAAACTTTTGTCACAATTATATATTTTTTTAATTGATCAATATTACAGTTTGCACTATTCGTGGCACAATTAAGAATTTAGAAAGTGTAACTAATATATCCATGGTATTAAATTCGAGCACAATCAATTAAAAGCTAGAATCCCATCTAAACAAAAGATGCTCTTTGTGTTATTACTAATTTTTTACTTTTTGTAATTCTCAGATTCACAAGAAAATTGGACTCTGACTAAAAACTTCTAATTGCAACAACAATGCAGCGCTCCCTCATAATTTCTAACAATATACTTACGTGTAATAATACCCACACCGACAGTGGAGGGCATAGCTCTCTGGTCTCAGAGTTCAGGACGTAGAGTCTAATAAGCATAGTTGTTATATAGAGTGATGTTTACAGGTCAGTGGCTGTTATTGGACACTATTTTGTAGTCTACTGAAAAATCTCATAGCAAGTCATTCAAATGGCATAGTGGTATGGGTAATGGGTGATAATCATGCAGGACACAGGCCTCCCTCATGGTTTTCCCTAACCATGAAGGGTTTTGCCATAATCGCCACGCTTGGCAGGTGGGTTGGCGATCGCAGTATGCGGTTGGAATCTCAGGAAGACGCTGCTGCCCGTCTCCTGGTAATTTTTTTCCTTAGTCGCCTTCTACGACATCCACGGAATGAAATGGAGTGACGCTATTCTTAATCCGGCACCACACGGGTGGTAATGGTATGGGTTATACCAACGGAATGCGATTTGTTATTAGACCATATGGAAAGAAAGAAAAGAAAGAAAGCTACTGTCGAGCTGAAATTACTGTATTTAACAACTAGGTATTTAATAGCGACAAATACGTTTTTTTTTAATAGTGTCGAAATTTCCTGCCTCTGAGTAATGAACGCTAGAAATGCATAACTCTTTGTTAGCCCAATGACGTCATATCATATCTCGAGATACAGATTAGCGACTATCTCGCTACTTCCGATAATGTCGCATTTTTCACGATAAGAGCCCTGGCCGCACCGCACGCGCCGCAGTCGCCGCAGTCGTCGCTTTTGTTAATGGTCTCGCGCACCTGTCCGCGCCGCAGTCACCGCAGTCGTTCCCGTCGCCGCACGCATCGCTTCGCCTTTAGCCAATTACTCATTCAATGAGGTGATAACGCTTCAATACCCACCTTAAAGAGCACCTGTTTGTAACCAAATAAAATGAATTCAACCTTAATAAGTAGTGCAAACTTTCTCAGGAATAAAGGTGCTAATTAGATTAATCTTATTTGGATTCGGATAAGCTCTTTTATATGCATTTCTATCAGGAACCCAGGTCAGTAGTATCGCCAACCACAAGGCAATTAGCAATTCTCGATATACTACACGTACACCTCTTGTGTGTATTCATTGATTTACATGAACGGTGTAAAACTCAATATAAAACCTACTCAACATATTCGCTGAATATTTAAAGAATATTTAAAATGTTCGTTTTAAACAGCACGTTAATAAGCAGATGAAGAGCTTTGAATACGTCAAAATTATAGAAAATACACAAGAATTATGGCACTGAAACGTGGTCTCTCACTATGGGCCTCATAAGAAAGCTCAAGGTCACGCAACGTGCTATGGAAAGGGCTATGTTCGGATTTTCTCTACGAGATCGAATCAGAAATGATGAGGTCCGTAGACGAACGAAAGTCGTCGACATAGCCCAGCGGATTAGTAAGTTGAAGTGGCAGTGGGCGGGGCACACAGCACGCAGAACTGACGGCCGATGGGGCCGAAAAGTTCTCGAATGGAGACCACATATCGGCAAGCGCAGCATAGGACGACCAGCCACAAGATGGACAGATGACCTCATCCAAGTGGCAGGAAGACGCTGGATGCAAGCCGCTTCCAACCGGTCTTTTTGGAAATCCATGGAAGAGGCCTTTGTCCAGCAGTGGACTTCTTGTGGCTGATTGATGATGATGATGACACAAGAGCTGCTATATGTAGAAACGAGGTGACATAACTGTGTAGCTCTTTTCCCTTGTGTTGTGACGTCCCTAGGCTACGGCTTGGCACGCAATCGTGATGTGTACAACAAAAACGCGTGAGTTAAGTTAATATGTATAATACAACATGGCAGACAACAAAGCGGCGTTTGTTGCGCGTCAAAACTGTCAGCCTTGACGCGGGTTGATTTTCATCCGTCGTCGGCGAGGAGCAATTGTTTCCAGTCAATTTGAGCTTTATTGTGTACGTCGCAGCGATCACGTGGCGCGTGAGATATGGGCGCGGACAGATGTGTCACCGAAATGAACGCGTTATTGGTTAATGGAAAATATATTGAGCATTACGCTTAGTCGTGCGGAGGAGAAATATCGATGGAAAGCGTGCGGAACAAACTACGTTGATGGCGGTTCGTCCCAACGAGCGAACCGCAATTACACTCGGTGATGAATCTCGGATAACAATAGAAGGTACAAGCACGTATATCGTGCGGACCTTCGTCAAAGACAGAGTCCAAGAGATCTCCGGCCTTCTCTATTACGATCCGGTGACTGGCCCATTAAATTATTTATAATGTGACTTGGAGTGCCTTCTATTAGAGAGAGAGAGTTTGGGTTGACAATTTCAAGCAATCACGAATGTGAACGACGTGTTCAAGGTTTCCTCACGATGTTTTCCTGGTAGTGAGTGGTATTGCTACTTTAACTACCGTTTAGTTTTCAATGCTCGTGTCTGCAGCATGCACTTCTATTTCCTAAGGGGTGGTATATCTCAACTCTTAACACAGATAGATTTATAATAATCCATTAGCACAAAGTCAAAGGTGTAGTCAGTGCATAGATCGGCGATGTAGATGGTCCGGTATGCGCGAGGAAGGCGCCGAGTATTCCTTGTATTTGTCCCTGGCCGAGGTCTACTTATCTCTGTCAGATATCGGGATCTGGGCAAATCGCCCGCGGTGTCACTTCGATACCCATCCGGCCTACTGTAATCTCTGTCCACTGCGGGATAAGATCGATTTCTGATTGATCGAGGTTGGGTCGACTGCCGGCCGAATAGGAATAACTCAATATTGATGTTCGCTTCGAATATTCATAATTTCCAACGCGAAATTCCAAACGCGGACCATTAAATCAGGATTACTTAGCAACTAAGCAATCGGACTGTGTCGTGTTGATCCAATAAATAATTATTAGCATTAGCTGACCGTGTATTGCGTGTGCAGTGATTCACATTTGCAAATAAAGCCGCTATTACCTCGGAATCCGGCTATGTGCTATCAGCTCTCGGAGGAGCTCGGGCCGCGCAAATAGCTGCAACTATTATGGAAATGCGAGCAGGCATTTATTGTATTACTCAGTTATTCCATTACAAACGAAATTCAAAACTTAGTTCATTAAAACTTGGCCCAAATTCAGTCTGGAACAAAGTGTTGGTTTGAGATATGTTTTGCGTAGCGGGTAGCGTTGCGCTGAATCAAATAGGACTTTATAGTTGCTCTCGTTGCATCGGCGGCGGCCGGTCGAGGCTCGGTCGTCACGCCATTTGCATACGGAGCAGTAAAAAAAGGTTTCCAGCTCGGTCGGAGCGCTGAGATCGGAACAAAGGAAGCAAGTCGACGCCTCAAGGGGTTACAGCCATCGGCGGTCGAGAATGAGCGTCCGCGGCTAGTTGAAGCCGAACCCTTCCGCTTGTAGATCCGTCGTGGAAACGTCGTATAGGTGTATCATTTAAGGTGGGACGATTCCCATACAAATGATTATTTCCAAAAAACACTGGTTTAATAGTTTAAATGAGTTCGACAATTTAGTCCATACAAACATTATCCACGTTATTTAACCTATTAAACTACTGTTTTATTCAAGGAAATATGTATTGGCGCAAATAAAAATCTTAATTAATGCAGACAGACCTAATTCCACAGTATAATAATGTAATTTTTTTAACAAATTTGGAAATAATCATTTGTACGGGAATCGTCCCACCTTAAACGATCAACAAAAATACGGTTTTGGTTAACAATATCTTGGGGTAATAAAATCTTATCGACCAGCAATAATAGTTTATGCTACAGGAACTAGCAGATGGCATAAAACACTAAAATCAGTGGAAAGTCCCTATTTGGTCAGCTGAAAGTTTATTTGTATCCGATTTAAATGATATTGTGTTTATAGAGAAAATAGTACAAACTGTAAAAAGCCATAAGCGTACTGCCTCCCTCATGTAGTGCTGTCAAAGTAATTTATGCACATCGGTTATTTATTTTGTTGACCAAATAATTTATTTTATTTTTATGTAGCCTCCATAACATGGGTGCAGGGCAAGGGCCTGTGGCATTATTACGTGTTTCTTCTGTGAAATCTTCTGTCCTAATGAAAAGAGCGAAATGGTTGCGAAAGCGGTTGGTCTCAAAATTTCAATTACCTGAGTGAATCCGGACTTAACTTAATTAATTATTACGCTCTGACTAAAATTTTATTGCTGCCCTTATTTAGTTTATTTTATAAACACAAGTTGCTACTTAATTAACCTGCTGAACAAAATAATTTTTGGCTAGGAACTCTTTAAATACAGCATCATGGATTGGTTTACTAAAAATATTCTGTACACATTCATTGAAAATTACTTTGCTGAAGTTGTGAGCCATATAAAGCAATCGAAAAAACCCCTCCTTCTATGGAACCCTAAACTGTGTCGGACGACACGCACCTGGCCGGTTTTTGCTAACTTTTGTCGCTGGGCCAAAATTCACATTGCTTGTTCCCAGTTGAAATATTGAGACCCATTTAAGCATTGATCGACACCGGACTGTGTCGCCCACTCCGCCCGGAACTCGGGCGTCAGCAAACACTCGCCGAAATCAACGTCATAATCAACTACGCGCAAATTGAGGCGATGTGACGTGACGTCACAGGCAAAGCAGGCGCAGCGGCCGCCGCGCGTCAATTATGCGACACTCGAGCCGGCGCCCTCGATGCTGCAGCCTGTGCACACTATCAATATGCCAATGAACTTACCGAACAAGGTTCCGACAAAAGTGAGTCATCAAACAATGTCCGGTTTCACATTGGACGATAATCGTAACGACACGACATCGTAACACTCGAAGCTTCACATACTTACTAAAGCCGTTCTGATAATGTTATATGAATACAGATAATGTTATATGTCGAATGAAACCGGTTAATGTATGTAGGTATGCTTGAGTGGACGTACCAACCAACACAACATAAAACTCAAAATAATTTAAGAGGCCTAGTTTCCGAGACTTCACGTAGCTTAATTTTTGTAGGCCTTATGACGACGGCTCTACGATTGCACGAACATCCAATTCAATGCTCGTTACAAC
The DNA here is from genome assembly GCA_947308005.1 of Yponomeuta malinellus. NCBI lineage: Eukaryota > Metazoa > Arthropoda > Insecta > Lepidoptera > Yponomeutidae > Yponomeuta > Yponomeuta malinellus. Next base: position 18,908,399 of record OX371007.1, on the reverse strand, counting down.
ATGGTCCATAATTTAAATTCAATCCCGCTCCATCGATGGTGCACATGGACGTAAACTTATTTCGTTGATTAAATTCGGCGTGCGGTCGTGAGCTGTAAGCTGCAGTGCTCCGCGACAGACAAACTCGAGAACTAGCTGGAAACCATTCAGTAATCGAGTTCTCGCAACCATAACGAACGAATGTATTGACAGCGCTGTGTGCGTGGCGCGTTTAGAGAGTATGCATCGGACAGGCGGACCCCTTTGTGAGAGCATCATCGTCGCTTTGTGCGGCGTCCTAGTTTCGTTTGCTATTCGAACCGCTTCATTTGTAGTGAAGGTGCTTTTTAGAGTTCCGTATTCGAAAAATGGCTTAGTAATAATGATACAGCAATAATAGGTTCTCTGTTATTAGTAACTAGCTAAGTTAATAACTGTTTAATAAGCCCATGATGTCTGTCAATTCGTTTGTCTATTTTATCTTTGAAAAACTTTATTTATTGAAATGGGTAACTGAAATTTTAACAGATTATTATGTTAATAAAGTTTGTTACGTACCTATTAGGAAATAAAACATTTTTTTTTGTATTTGCTATATTATAGGAAAACAAGCCTAGTGCATGACGGGCCACGCGCAGTGTAGGGCTCCGTAGAAAGAGAGGGTTTCATCTACTTTACAGAAGTAACAAATTCATCAACGTAATTTTCAGTAGAGTTTCTACGAAATTTACCTATTATAAGTTGGTCGCTTATTACTCGTTAACTTGTAAAGCCTATTTAGCCGTGATAGTTTTATTTTAATTTCATTATAATTATGTGTTAATACCCAGATTTTTTTCACGGGGGGAACCCTACTCGGGCAACAATTTTTTTCTTTGACGCTTAATACTTCTAAAGCTTCACTCTAAATAAAAAAAATGTCTTCCTACATCCACTACAATATTATTAATCGAGCAATCCAACGACACCACATACTATGGTGTAGGCGAATAAAAATTGCATCCCTAATTTAGGTATAGGGGGTGTACCCCCAAAAATATTTAAGACTTTATTCTACGGTTTTGTCGGTGTGATTAAAATGCATGTCCATGCCAATTTTCAGCTTTCTCGCACTAATTGTCTCTGAACAAGGCCGCGAACAGACAGACGGACAGACGGACAAACAGACGGACGGACATGGCGAAACTATAAGAGTTCCTTGTGGACTACGCAACCCTAAAAACGATAATGCTTAAGAGTGTAAAACTTGGTGAAATTATAGTGCAGTTGCTACATACCCATACCCTTTACCATAAGAAACATACATTAAAACCGTTTATTTACCGCCTTTTGCAAAACAAAGGACTTTATTATGTCCCCATAGACTGGACTAATGGTATAATTAGAAATAGTAAAAATTGACCAAGTGTCAATTGAACTTCCGTTAAAGGTCATGCATTGAAAGAAAGAAAAGACAGTTTTTCTAAATACATTAGACATAATTATATGGTTGCACGGAACCCTCGTTGCGCAGGCCCTACTCGCATTTGGCCGGTTTTTCTAAACAGACGCGTGCGACACAAAGGTAGCGACTGCCTCTAGTTGCACCAGTGCCGCGCCTCCCTTTGAGGAAAAGTTTTTCTGATCACGATAATAAACTGACAGGTAACTCAATAGATTCCAGCGCCGCTTTGTCACTGAATTATATATAATAACTGATGAATATTCAAAAAATTTAGACTGGCTCTTCGCGGCATGGATCGTAAGTGAACTCAAAATAATTAAGTAAAAGTGTACCTAATTATTCACATTTCGAGGAAAATTCCAGCCGGATTCCATTGGGCCCAGAATAAAGGAATGTGCCTGAAATACCTTCGCGCTTGGCATTCGGCTACAAAGCGAAAAGCTATTACATTTCATACGTGTCTGTCAGTCTGTCAGTGCGGTGCGCGATCCCTCTCCGCCGCCCCCACCGTCCCCACCGCCCCTACCGCCCCAACGCCCTGCTATTGCTCTATGGATGAAAGGGGCCGAGATCGTGATAGCCGTTCTATTGTTCAAAGCAGATATTCGATTCCACATTTGAACTATTTTCGAACGAAACCTTTCGTAAGCGCTGTATCAGAGTCCATGAGAATGGTTTCGTAGGTTGGATTCAGAGCGAAACTCTTTATTAGCGGAAAAGCGGAGCTCTTACAGTTTTTTAATGAAGTGAAGGCATCATGTAAGAATTTAGTCTGACCTATGAAAAAACGGCACATTACCTATTTTGTTTTTCCTCTTTTCCCAGTCTTTACGTAAAAAGATTTTGTAATAACAATAAAAGTAATAAAATCTCTTTGTATTAATTTTTCAAGGTTTAGAATCATTGAAACACTAGAAAAACAATAGGTTTGGCCAAATATAGCTGCGCCGTACTTTATTTTATATTCAGGATTTTGTGCACCACCACCAGGCTCTCAGCGGCCTCATTTACGTCAAAATGACACTCGAAGACCATCTGGTGGGGGCCTTTCCACGCTGCGTCGTCCGGTCCGCGGTCGCCAGGTCAGAAATTTTTCGCCCCAACGACCATCAGTTCTCCGAGCTATGTGCCCCGCCCACTGCCACTTCAACTGAGCAATTTTTTGAGCTCAATCAGTAACTCGGGTTCTTCTACGGATCTCCTCAGTCCTGATTCGATCACGCAGTGAAACCCCTAACATAGCTCGTTGGGCGACCTTGGTCCTTCTTATGAGGCCTAACAAGAGAAGAGTCTTATAATTCCATTAGTAGCCCTATCATACTATAGATTTGCGAGCAATTTGAAATGGATGCGATTGCGCAGCGAGCTCGCCGTGATTGCGTAGCGATTGCCCTCCGAGCATGCCACGACGACGCCGCGACGACGCTGCGCAGCTCGAGACGTGACAAAATGGATTGATCTGACGAGGAAACAATACTGCTGGCTTTGTAAGAGACCCCCCACACTAGTGTCTTTCGAGCGTCGTCGTCGTGCCAGCGTCCGCACAGCGTCGACGCAACGCCGACGCCGCGGCGACGCGATGCCAGCGCTGGGCGGCCGCCGAACGCCGGGCTTACGCAGCGCTGGCGTCGCGGCACTGCGGCGCTTGTCGCGTACAGTCAGTGTGAATATGGATTCTGACGAAGAAATACTGCTGTTGACATTACTGATAAAACGAAAATTAAGTAAACGAAAAAAGAAACGTCATCGTCAATATTGGCAAGATCCTCTGTGGAGTTGTTGTGTTCAGGAAAGCGATTATTACGTATTGTATTGTGAACATATAAAAAATAATAATAAAAAACATTTTTACGATTATCTACGAATGCCAAAGCAAACATTTGACGAACTTTTACAACTGATTCAAAACGCTATAAAATATCAAGATACCCAAGAGTGCGTTGTGTTATGTATTGTACTTGTTCGCCAAAAACGTTGTGCTGGCGCCGCGGCAACGCGACGCCAGCGCTGCGTATGCCCGGCGTTCGACGGCCGCCGCGGCGTCGGCGTTGCGTCGACGCTGTGCGGACGCTGACACGACGACGACGCTCGAAAGACGCTAGTGTGGGGGGTCTCTTACTTCGAAGACGCAGAGAACAAAAGCAGATACAAGTCAACGATGAATCTGGAAGGATTCATTGTCAAGTAATCGGCTGGGAGAGAGCAACTACTATGCTTCCCGTGTAACGGGATGATTTTCAATTTTTGTTATAAATAACTTTGCATCCATTGTATCAACGACGATTATAGCTCTGCTTACAACCGTATCTTTGATATGACTCAAGTGGAGCGGGTCAGAATATCGAACGCGATTTTACAAAATGGCGTCGACGGTGATAATCGTGGCGAGCTTGCTGCGCAATCGCATCGCTTTGAAATCGCTCGCAAACCGCTAGTGTAATAGCCCTATTAATAAACATTATGGTGGCCACCCTTAAACCTAGAGACTTCTTTAATCGGTGAAACATGGACAATTTTGTTTTAAAATATAGACATGAAATTATAACCTTATAACGCAGGTAATTTAACGTAATATAAATTCACGCCCGTATTTACGCACTTGCCACGATCCTGCCAGACCTCTTCGCTTCATCAACATTCATTAGTTGTTGCAAGCACGCATGGTGGCTTATGATGTAGGGTTCCCAATAGCGCACGTCTTCTTTACAATGTCAACTGCGGTACTAATTTATTTTAAGCATTATAAAAAAAAAGCAAACGACAGCACCGCCCACGGATATTCAGGTCTTAATTTTTATTTCATCACTAGGCCAGTGGCACAATGGGACATTAGGGTACAAAGGAGGCGCGCTTAAAAATGCCTCCTTGGACGATCCATCTGTCACGTTACGCACTCGGCAGATGGCGGCAAGTCGAGACACCGGCCGCCGCAGAACCCGTAGCACGACAATGTGCGTTTTTATTTAACACGCTTTTTGTCACGCGCATCTGTTAAATCATACCATTGTTCTCTGTTACAACGTGTGACAAACGAACTGCATTCTTAGAATAAACTCTACATACCGATTCGATACGGAACATAAATGGAAAAGAGAAAAAATATATAAAAAGCTGCTAAAGTAATAGATACCGACACAGAACCTATTGTAAACCGAAAAACTTGATCTCCATCCTTTTTTATATATAATCTTTATTTGGAAGGGTGTTGTACAAAAAAAATACAATCTCACCGTTATAGTTAAAGACAAAAATCACCACACTAATTTAGATCTTAAGACTACAAGCATAACATGTTAAACAAATTAACTTATATATTACTTAAAATAATGACTCTAAAACGTACTATCAAAGATTTGTCTTTTAATGACTCCATTCCGTACACATTCCACAAGTAAATGGTAAACATCTTCGGCTATCAGAATTTCTCGGATGTCCGAGGAACAACAAGCCACGTGCTGGAGTGTACTCTTTGAATCCGACAAAACAACAAATTTATTAACTGATACACGAAAGAGCTTCGGAAATGTCAAGCAATTCTGCCGACATAATCGAGATTTCGGTAGAAATTTGGAACTGCATGGAGCTATGTAATGGCGGATCAAAGAATGCAGCTGCTCCTATGCCACTTATTTCTTTGGAACCGTCGGTAAATAGCTTATAATAATCAACATAATTTTCCCTTAAAAAATTTGAAACAGTATTGACAAAAGGCCTCATTAGCAGTATCTATGCGGTTAGCGTTCATGCTAAGCAGGCCGCCACCGGCCGGGGCACTCCGGAGTCCGGAGTTATGTCCCACTTTTTATTGCCTATTTAAATGAGGAGAATGTTTTGTAATGTGCTTCCCCTGGTGCTTTATTCAATGTGACTTTGAGAAGTCGTTTCGGATCTGAAATGCAATTCATTTCTATTGTTCATTTAAAACTGGTGTTGTTTGTTCTTTCAATGGCTCTGCTTTTCGAGTTTGCAATGTTGCTTTTTAATATTTTGTTAGTTACACCAGATGTAATCACGATTGTTTGTTAGTTTATCATTATTTCCGGCGTTTCGGCAATGTTGCAATTGCTGTGGTTACGGGTAGACTGAAGTAGCGAGTGCAGTCAATTAGTAGGGTGTAGTGAGAGTAGGTGGTCTACCCTCAAGTCACTTTTGTTTTTCACAGCGGGCCGACACACCATACAACGTTCACTACATCCGCGGATAAGGTTGAAAGCTTAAACGCAAAAGGCTAATCCCCAGTTTCTCGTACACTAACACGCTCTTAATCTGCTGTTAACAGCTGTCAAACCACCGACATCGGTGTACGAGAAACCGGGGGTATGTCTACCTAATAAACGCGATTAGATCTGTTAAAGTAAGTTTAACTATGAATAATCATCGCAAATAACATGTTGTTGTTGACCCTACCGAACTAAGTATATTACATTATTCCTTTGTTTGATTACAATATGCATCGCAACGTTTCATTGTAAAGAAGATAAGCGCCCGACTGTCCAATATACACCAGAATTCATGTATATTTATCCATTTGTCAGTTCACATTATTTATTCTACATAGTATATTCTTTATGAATAATAATACTATAAAATTACTATTATTCATAAAGAAATCGCAGTTGATTTGATCTATACTAAGCTGTGCGGTCCTTTCTCCCGACCCGCTGTAGTTCCCATAAGTCTGAGCGAACAGCTACATGTTTTCTCTAATTACCGTTTTCATTATTAATCCAATTAGATCGGCGCCGCAGCCCTATCAGTAACGTCATTAATCATTCGCGCACAAATCAGGCACGCGACGCCGCCGCCGCGCGAGTGACGCGCGACAAAGCGCTTGACGCGCGAGCAATGCCGCGGTATTGTTGTATTTAGGAGGCAATTAATAACGTTTTTCTTGTAGTTACTTCTTCATCGAGCCGAGTTTTATCGCGTCAAAGATGGTTCAGCCGGCAGCGATCTCTGAGAACTTTGAGCGATTTCAAATGAGATTACAGCTGTTCGGCGGAACTTGTGCGCCGGGATGCCTTTCTTTCTGTTCTAATTGGCTTTTAATTCAATAAGTGTGCCGGAGCCGGAAGCTGCCCCGCGCTCATCGGGTTCACCAGTCTCGGTTCATGCGATGTCATAAGGCAACAAAATTTCGTTCACGTTTCGGGTAATCCATAAAGTTGCCCGGATGGCAAAAGGAGGAGCGCAAATAAGTATCGCTCGAAGCGGGATTGTGCGAACGAGGTGAATGAAAAATCAGTATTCAGCAACATGAAACAATAACCCTTTGCGTCTGTCGCGCGCAGCTGACTGGAGCCGAAATTTTAATTGTCATTCGCGGTGTCGCGCGAATGACAGCCACAATTTGGTTGTGTCAGAGCGGCGCTCGGAAATATGCAGGCGCAGAAGATTCGCTCGGCACTAACCGTGTGGAAAGAACATTTATTTCTGTGAGAAATTGCGGATTTGTTAGTTTAATCTCCATATAATCTATGAATTTGTAAACTAACAACTTTGACGTAAACATTTAGTTTTTATGTTTATTCATTATACTTAAATTACATTTTGGCTTGTTTTGCTATCGTAATCATTATCGATATACACTAAAGGTACCATAAATGCTGTGATTCTGAACGACGATTTATTTTCTGGTCCTATGACGTAACTTCTAACACGTAAGTAAATAATCAAACATTAAACTTCAATCCCTTACATTAATTTATTTGCAAAACAAGGAAAAAATTGTATGGTTCTTAATTGGAATATGTCAATGTACAACTTATCCCTGCTGAAAAGCAGTACGGCAAACTCAAGGAGAACGTAGAAACCACGTTGCTTAAAATTCATGCTTGATTTTGCTGACACTACCTAATCCAAAAGTTAGCTCTGAATAGGTTATGACTAGTTCCAATTGGTTTCATTGGTTACGAAGTCTATCCCAAATTACAGCAAGTTTACATTGAACTACGATTTTAAACAAAAGCAGTGTAGCAATGTATCCACGAAGACCAACTTATGCTTGACAGATCCATTGTACAAATTCAAATACCAAATATCAAAGTGGTTGCCATCCTTTGTATAAGCTGTTAATTTTATTTTTACTAATTTTGTTAAATGGATTTAAATTATTTAACAAAATTGCTAATGAAATAAGAAAAAGGTTTCAACGGCATAATTCCATATGATGTTTATTTGTTCATTGTTATGTTGTATTAATGTAATGTAAAACGATTTTGGAAGTAGGCTGGCCACCCATAGCACAGGGAATCCTAGTTTGGGAGCCAGTAACCATCATTGTAACCCTGTTTTACAATAAAGTGCTTTCATTTCATTTTAATTTGATTTTAATTTTTGTAACTGTTGTCGCTAATAATAATTTTGTTATGTCTGTAAATCCAAAAACTCAAAATGCATGATAGTGTTCTCTTTTAGAAAATTTATATTTATACATGCACACAAGCAGTTTTTTTTATTTTTTCTTAACCTATATGCACAGGTCTTCTCTCGGAGAGATAGAGTACGGACTTAATCACCACGCGTGCCCAGCGCGGGTTGACAATTTTAGCGCTGAGGTGTGTGAACACCTCAGACACTCAGGTTTCCTCACGATGTTTTCCTTTACCGTCAGTGAGTACTATTGCTACTATAACTTCAAAAATGTACGTAACTTAAAAAACAAAGCCATTGATACATGCGGGGATTCGAACCCACGACCCCCGGAATGAGAAGCCGGCGTTCTACCGCTCCGCTAACCGCGCCGCACTACGTAATGATTTAATAGTAGCTCGCAAGCAATCTATAATTTGATGTTACCTCTGTTGACGGATCAAATAAACAGATCAAATCATAACTGAAGTGGGTATTGTGTAGGTGTCTAGCGCGGGGCGTCAAGCGCCGGCGCGGTACACGCGACAGGCTGACATCTGCCAGTCGGCTGCCGGAGCGATGCTGCGCTGCCAGCGATATCCGCAATAGTCCCTTCCCTGATTTGCTGACTTAGGTTACTTTTGATATCTAATCATAATTTGTTATGTGGTTTTTATTTTGAATTTTATCTGCTGTTTAGTTATTTGTAAAAAAATATTTTAATATGCGTGCTTATAGCTGGAATGAATAATTACTATTAAAAAAATAATACTCCCATACCTGGTTTCATGTTTCGCAATACTTTCTTACTTTGCTCATCATACTTTCGCAAATATTTAGTCTTAAAATATTACCACTGATAGATTTTTTAATATTAAATTGTTGTATATACAATACAGGGAGTTAGGAAAAGTACTTAGTTCCTTTAAACCACGCGCCACGCGCCGTGTGTAATCTGTGGTATAGTCAAGCTCAATGCATAAGTTTTAGAACATTTTTATAAATCCTGTAAAATAAGGACTTGAAAAGACAAAGTTTGGAGTTTTTTTTGTCCATTTTTTCTCCAAAATTATCTAAATTTTGAAATGGACACCTAGTTTAACTTGTAACGTTCATTAAGTCGCAGTTTCTGTGCTACTTTGAATAAAAAAAATTGATTTTGATTTTGATTTTTGATTTTGAATAATTTTTTATTAAAGGTCAAAACGCACTAGAGCGACGGCGTGGCTATAGTGCGTTTTATTTCATAACAAACAGTGGAAACAATATTTTTCTAACGCGCCGCTCGATGCCGCGACGCGCCTCTCCGCTGCAGTGTCGCTCCAGTGCGTTTTGATCTTAAGTGTCGAGGTTACTATTATTATTATTATTCTGGACGCAAGTGCAGGTACGCTAAAGTATCCCTAATTTGCCGTTTTTTGTTTTTACAAAAATTTGTTTTGTTGCAGCAAGAAATAATTTATGTTCATTGTACATTGGCTCCATTGGTTTTCTCTGATCACTTGTGCAATCAACTCTGGGCTAAAATAGATTTTTAATAGAGAACAGTCATAGCATTAGCTTTTTGGCGAAAATAACTCGGCGGGAGATCTGTCTATCTGGCGACCGGTTCAATGTTTTTTTAATGAAACGCGCGGCGTCAGCCGCGGTCATCGCGTCGAAATTTTTTTGTTCGGCTTGACTGAACAGACCAATATCACACGTACACGCCTCAGAATAAGAATCAGTTTGCAGTTGCATGTTGCACACTATTCCCTCGATAAAATCCCGATATTCCTCGATGAATGCACCTCGTTTGGGATGAGCGCTGGCTATGTGACGAGGTCGAAGACACCGCTTACTGCGGTGAGTCTTTTGTGTTCTCCTCTCCCGGTGGTATGTTTTATTTATAAGGAAAGAACGTTTTATCATTTGACTACTTTGTAGCACAGGTTTTATTGAGGATCTTAAGCATTTATTTTACTGCTTGGCCGAATACGATGCTGTTCAACCTTTTATGAAGAGAACAAACAACTCTTGCTCGGTAAATATCGACGGAAATACTCTAAATAGAGTCTACGAGTCCAACATTTCAGGAGGAACGTTTACCGTTAAAAAGCAACGTTACAAATAACGATAACCGTTGTCGTTAGCCGCGGGCCGGCGACGGCGTTATGTGATCGTTACTGCACTCGGCCGCCGCTACAGCGACTCGAACACTTCGCTACAAAAAGGACAATACCATGTGGCGAAATGTCTTTATTGTAAGTTATGAAAGTGTGTTAAATTCTGACCATTATTAAAAAGAATTTATAACCATTTTAATTGGAAATGATCCCTCATTTATAGGCTTTATCTCATTTCGGTTTTGAAACAGAATAAAATAAATTAATTTGCTTAGAACTTGGTACATTAGCATGACATGTTATTAAATATGAGCTCACATTCTGTTGGGTATTTTCTAAAATGCAAATATGTAATTAAAATTTATTTATGTATTTAAAATGTCAAAATACTATTATGAAATACAAATGTCAAATTTACTGTCAGGTACTAAATCTACGATGTTGATATAATACGACGTCCAAGTTAAATAATTGATATGTCAGTTTCATTGAGTTAAGTAAAATAGATTAAAATTCAAAATTAATAATAGCTGAAATGTCAAAAATATAATGTGACTTTATTTTACTTTTTGTTTACCGAAATTGTAGAAACTTTACAGCAATCATAAACTATTAACATAGTAGTTGTTTACGAGGAGAATTAGAAACACTGATCTCTGCCCTCCTCTTCGATACAGGCTTAAATTTACGAATGTATAGTTATATTTTCTTTAATAAAGTTCCATAAAAATATGGACACAAAATAAAATAGAGAAAAATATACATTACTGTTGAGTAACTCAAAGCACAAATCACGATGCGCTGAGCTGCAACCAATGTAGTTTGTTCCATGAAATGACGAGGTGGAATATTAGAAACGTAAACATAACTGAAGCTGCAGAATTCGCAGTAGACATCACGATGTCTGTTATCATCAGTGGCAGGTTCGTAAATATCTTTGTTGGCATATAAATGTTTATATGAAAGTTTTTTTACAATTTCAGTGGATATGAGTTATACCACTTTCATATTCATATTAATTTATTGCAGTCATGTTATACATAGGACGGTATCATTACATTACTTCGATCACTTTTCCTTTTCATCCCACTTCAATGCATCATCACCATCGTCATCATCAGCCATTTGACGCCCACTGCAGAACATAGGCCTCCCTCGTAGTTTTCCAAGCTTCCCGCTCTTGTGTCTTTAATGCATGTAATTAATTAATGCACTTTAACGCCTGAACTAGGTGCATGTGACTCTACTCTCTAGAAAACCTGGGCATTTTACGTCTATGCTACTATGGCGACCGAGCGTGCACGTTTTGTATTGTCGTGAGTTTAGTTCAGCGCGGTTCTATTTATTCGTGTGTTTTTTCACCTTTTATTACTACAAATAGTTCTAGTTCTGTAACGATTTGAATGTATTCTAAAGTCCTTTCATTTATCTGCATGCTATATGTTGATAAAGCGAAAATGGTCTGTTAGGATTGTGGCAAGTGGCCGACTCTGGTCTCTGTCTACCCGTGCGGGATAAAGGCGTGAGATTATGTTATATCATATTCCATGCTACAGATACGTACTAATTGGCCCAGTTAACCATTAGCACCTAACTAGATTAGATAGAAAGAACAAAAATAAAGGTAGACTGTTGGTTTAAAGATAAGAAAAAAGATCAAAATATTTTTACAAGATAAGATAGAAGCGTTTACAACTAGACAAAATTAATACAGAGCATTTAGTAGCAAATCCTATCTACAGTAAGTAGATACTTCACCTAAAGTGTTGCAAGAATACCGAAAAATCTACTAGAGATAGAGAATAGGCCTGATATGCCTGAAGTTTTAGCCGTAAGGCGAGCGCCGATCGGCTGACTTCTGTTCCTTTTGCTTGCTAGACTCGAACGTGGAGGAGGGACGTTATTCGTTCCAGTAATTCAGTTAGCGAGTGCACCAGACTCACTTCATTTGTTCGAGCTTATAGTCCTATTAATGTCGTGCAAATAGCGCGCTGCCGCCGGTCCGGGATTGTCGTAGAGGTTAACTAACATTGACTTGTTTGAAGCTTACCTTTACCTTTGATTAAGCTCAGTAGGCCACTAATTTCCTTTTGAAATCCTTATGTATCACCTGTTATTTTTAGGCTTACCCTGTAACTTACTTAGTAAGAAGCAAATAAATTAATAAAGTATTATTATTATAAAGCTGGTCTTAAAGTATTTTTAATGAACATTCTGAATGACTTAGGGCCAATTTTAATTATTGTTTAAGCCCGATTAGTTGCTTAGTTGGGTTTGACTAAACTGTAAACTGAGCTCAATTTATGTGTTACAATCAAAATAATTTTATTTAATAAAGCCCAAAAGTGTTACAAACAAAACGTAAGAATCCATTACACGTAAGATATAGATTTTTGTGAGAAAAAATAAAAAGAGCTATAGTTATTTCAAAGGTTCTAAATAAGCAGAGTGTAAATAATAAATAATATATCAATACACATACATACAAGAACGAGGGGTTCTACTTGTTAATACAAAAAACCATGAGTTAGTAGTAAACTGTGAGAAAGATTTTGAATCACGAAAAATATATCAACTGTTCAATATAATGCGCAGGTTCTAATTTTAGTACGGTGAAGTGATGCTTTTTTGGGATTTCAAGTTTTCTTTATAGTATACTCCTGATTTTCATATGTATATGGGGATTTTGTTACACCCTGTATAAACTTGCTATTTTATGACTAGTGAGTAAACTCAATAGAATAAAATTGCCCATTTTTAGGGTTCCGTACCTCAAAAGGAAAAACGGAACCCTTAAAGGATCACTTTTCTTTGGGTATGGACTGATGGATTTAAATGTACGGTGTATAAGTGTAAGAATAATATAGGTATAATAAATGATATAAAGAGATAGATCGCTTCGCCAGCAAACTGCTTTGCAGTTTAGCGATATTGTGTAGTAATATAAAAAACTTTGTTATCCGTCCGTCAAATGCGTAGAGGTATCGAGTTGAAATTGTACTATGTACTCGAGTCTACAGCCCCTTGAAGCTGTAAAAAATCTAAATCTAAATTAACGTAAAAAAGAAACGGCCGTTTAAAAAATGTATATTTCAACACTCAAGGGAATTAAAATTCATTTGAACTTTCTCTTGTCCCAGAACTATGAAATTTGGCAATTAATATCGTCTAATGAATGTTGAGAAAGCGAAAGTGGTCCGTCAGGATCGTGGCAAGTGGCAGTTCCCGGTCTCTGCCTACCCCTCTGGGATACAAGCGTGATTTTATGTATGTATGTATGTGATGTCGTCTTATATTACAAGTACAGGGAATAATCTGAAAACTGTACATTTGTAAAATCATAAAAAATAATAGTCTGAAGTTCGGGAAACGCTCTTCAGAAACTGTGAGACGCGATTCCTGAACTATTTATAATATGTAAGTACCTACAAATTTGTACGGAACCCTCGGTGCCTTGTTGGAAGCTTGTCCGGTTTTTTTATCAGTGAGTTAACGCACTACCGCGAACAAGCTACGTTGTCCATGCTCAAAGCAAGTCGATCAGAAGTAAACACAATCCACACGTAAAGACGACAATGTCCAATCACTATCGGGAATCGTCTGACTGATGAGCTTCGCTATTTCACTGACTAGTGACAACTTCCAGCGCACTGCTAATGTCGCCTGCTTATTGGAGGAGAGAAACTAATATTTCAAGTGTGGCGTAGCTGTGTTGTGCAAGGCTGCTACAAGAAACTGACGATATTGGAAAATGTCACAAGATTCACTATTCAACGGAGCTACTCCGCGACATAAAAAAAAATCATATAAAGATAATAATAAGTTCCACGCAACACTAAGTGACCTCGTCCTGTTCTGGTTCCAAACTAGACATCACAAACATAGAAGTCACACAGAGGCCATTCCTGCAAGGTAATCAGTCGCGATACCCACAGAGCAGATTCCTACGTTCTGTGGCGATACCGCTAGTCTAACGAGGCAGTCAAAATAATAAATCGCAGGCAGCGACGAATGTCTTCCGGCGCGCTTATTAGCGTTGCGGTTACGGCTCGCTTTATGACTTCGTCTCTGTTTATACCAGAAATAACTTCCGCAATGCCACCAGATACACCCAATCTCAATAACATACCAGCATAATGTTACTGTTTTTATTACTCTTGCATTTTCTCAGTAAAAAGCCAAACGGAATTAAGAAATAAACCCGGCTAAAGCAATTTGCGTTTCCCAGTGCTTCGTCTTGAAATTCCGAGCAATGGTGAGCAATAAAAAGCGATACTGTAAAAAATAACAAATAGAAATAGTAATCCTCACAAGGAGGTGCGCACTAAATGGACTAGGAAAATTGTCAACGTCGTTTTTGAAGATAAAAAATAAATACTAGAACGTGAGGAACTCGCGCTAGCGTTTAAAAAATATTGCAAAACATTATTCATCCGCGTCCCATTGCAATTGTGGCTATAATTTTACTAGGTCAACACGTTTTGCCGTCGCTCGCCGACCTCAAGCTCCACTCTCCCGGTGATAAGGTAGAATTTGAAACGGCCCAATTGCAGCAGAAGGTTTGTAAGTGGAGCTCGCATTTGTCGATTTAATCCTCTGCGGATGATCTTTATAGCAGTCTCGAGGGAATGGCAGGTGGCGGCGTCGCCGACAGTCCAGTGGCACTCCGCCGGCTCGCGGTCGCTTTATGTTAACTAACTATTTGACTTCGCCGCTATGAGCTTAGAAGTGGCCGCACTTCCATTTATATTTCAAATCATACTGCGAAGAGACGTTTTATCCAAGAATCTGCTGAATAAAACATTCGTCGACTCAGAAATTATCCCACTCGAGAAACATTATGGCAGGTAGAGTCGGAGCAGCCCGGTAAATCGTTGATATAATACACGCCATGACGTGTGATGCGAGGTTGAGCGTCTTTATAGCGCATTTAGCACAATTTTCCGCTGCATTTCCCGGAGATTGCACCGTACACGAATGAATGCAGAGACATAATTTACTTACATTGCTTGGAAAGCGTGGAACTATGGAAAAAAGTTCTGATAAATGCTGCAAATGTGGAATTTTATCTGAACGTGCGACTACGACTGGTCATAAGCTGGTCTGGTCACTTGCTTGAGATGTATCTACGTTTTAATGGTAGCGAGGTATTAACACATGTGAAAATGTGATAAACAGTAATTGAGATACAAAATGGAACTTTACGATCTTGACCGGGGCTCGTTTTGGCGCTTGTTTCAACTTCAATTATTCGCCGAGTGGAATGTATTCAAATTGGTTTGTTTCCATTAGCCCGCGGCTATAAACCGTTTAGCCTGAAAAAGCGACAGTTTATGGACACGCACGCTCATTACGGCCTACAATTGTCATTTGGCGACAAAACAACGCTAATTGTAGTGCAACCGGCACTAATGAGCTACAACTAATTGACTATAAACTTTCATTATCATGCCAAGTACCTCTACATGTATACATATAATAAACATGTTAATATTGTCTTTATCTAATATCTGTCTCACTCTCAATAAGAGCCCAAAACCACTTGTAATTGTTCCATTACGATGTGGTCCTCTACTATACTTGGACATATATTTCAATAGATTTCAATGCTGAATGAATACAATATCATTTTTTGTTTTATATTCCTTGCTCCACTTTATTTTGGGAATGTTTGTAAGCAATTATACACAACAAGCGCGAACATAGGGAATGAGTAACAGGAGGTCAGTGTTGCAAACATTTTTGTAAAGTGTTCACAGATCTGTTACCATGTGATACTACAGTGAATAAATATATGTGACTGAGCAGGAGTATAATTATAATTTTTTACTTTCAAGACTTTTTCGCAAACTCACGTCGACTACGCGGATTTTTGGTTACCTAGGTAGTTAAGACAGAAACGCCCCCACTAGTCCATAGCGCTAAGAGCGAAGAGTGTCGCTCGGAAGCCTAAACTCACTTGGGAGATCCAATATTTGTATATTTAGTGTATACCTATCAATTATGTGCCAATGAAACTGAATACACGCTCCATTAAATAAACATGCGTGCTGTACTTGGTATTGCTACACTGACATGCGTACGAATGAGTTTGCCGTTACAAATTGAAGTGCCACGACAAATCTACAATACAACAAAATTATTTAGATAATTATTTAAAGATGCACCTCTTCAGTCGGGTTTACAAAAGCACAAAATCCGTAAACTTGAATTTTCGTAAGTTTAATAGTAGATTTTCAAGTACAGTTTGAAACTCAAGCCTTATATAGAAAATGACAGAATATATTTTAAGCTAACCTTAACAAACATAACATTAATGGCAATAAAAAAAAATTAATAATGGCAATGTAAGCACTTTCCATGCAGAAGCGAAACTATCGACAAAAGCAAGTCACTGACCATGAAGTAGCTTACTAACACTAAGGCACACTAAGGCGTGGACTCGGTGTCGTGTGTACCGAGGTACTGCCTCGTTAGGCCAACTCTGCAGGAATCACGTGTTTGTGCAAATGTCCTTAGAGGAAACTAGGTGAACAAAATCTCCGCCACCAAATCTCCGCCACAACCAATTAAGAAGTCAATTCGACTGGTTAGTATTGGCATTTGCATCTACGTAATGAGATGATTTATACCGCATCCAGTGGCACCTTCACTCACACTAGATGGATGAAGGGACCACTCGGATGCTGGAGTAGGCTTGCCCAGCACCTATACCATCCTGACAGCTTAGTCGGCCTACACAAGAATGGTTAACTGTAATGGTATTTATTTGTATGCAATCTATGTGGAATGGAGTAGTTCCAATTCATCAGACTACATTCATCCATGGCCTCCCAAGATAAAGTGATAGTCAAGTCAAAAATTTTTATTCACTATAAAAACAAAATGTTTACTTAATGAACGTTAAAGCTGTTAGTTTCACAATTAATAGATTATGCGGAGAAGAAGCTAACAAAGAAACTCCACATTTATTCTTTTCAAATCAGGTTTGCTTAATTAACAGAGTTTTCAACTTAAAGTTACACTACACTAGATACAATCGTTCCTGTTAACATTATTTAAATACCAGACATCCTTGTCTTCCAAATAATCCTTAATGTTATAATAGGCTTTTTTGCACAGAGTATGCTTAATACATTTTTTAAACCGCGTCGGTGGTAACTCTAATATATGTTGAGGAATCTTATTGTAGAACCGTACGCAGTGCCCCATAAAGGATGTATTAACTTTTGCAAGACTAAAACGTGGAAATGACAATTTATGTTTATTCCTAGTATCAATATTGTGATGGCTACCAACATTTTCGAAATTGCTGATGTTTTTTCTAACATCCTACAATATATTTTCATAAATGTATTGACTTGCAACTGTTAAGATGTTAGTTTCTTTAAAGAAATCCCTTAACGAGTCCCTACTACCTAGCTTGTAGATAAATCGGATCACTCTCTTCTGTATTATTGGGAATCAGTATCAGATCGTCGGTCTAGCTGGCGGTTATACCACGCTGCGTTTGCCAGTTCGTGGTCTCCACTCGAAAATCTTATTATCCCGCATCCCATAAGGATTTGGCAGATGGGATCAGCCTGGTGCCACAACAGCTTGCTAACTTTAGAGGATGAGATGTTATGAGGAAACATAAAATCGGTCATACTTACATACAATGATAAGGCCAAACACATTAACGTTCTTTTGGGCTTCGCTGCAGTCGGGTAAAAATGGTATAACTGACAACCGTGATAACACTATCTTACGTCCATATTGCTGTACTTTACGCAACAGGAATTCAGGATACGTACATGCGTACGGTACCTTATCTATTTAATTATCAAGTATACTTATGATTACGTCCGAGAAGTGAAATAAATAGCGTACTTTCGAGAGACCCGAGTCTAGCAGAAGATGAATTTGTGCTGATGGATAGGACTGAAATATTATTATAAAGAGTACTGTAGCGATTCTTCTTTGTATTTTTGGTAGCTGGTCGGGACAGCCGTCTGGTTTGATTTTGAATTGAACGGAAATTGTTACATTTTGTTTGAGGTTTCATTCGATGAATTCGATAAGCTGTTCCTAAAATACAAAATAAAATAAAAAAAAGTAATTATTATGTAACAAAAATATGCTGTAACTGTGTTATTTCAATAAATCTTATTTTACTTTACTTTACTTTACTTTACTTTACTTTACTAATATCCCATTTCATTTAACTAGGGCGTCGCAGTACCGCAGTTGATTTCTGAGTAATCTGCAGTGTGAGTAGCTTTGTTTGCGTACAGAGTGGATGTGCGGGCGCCGGCGGGTCCCGTCGACACGTCCCGGCGACACGTCCCGGCGACACGTCCCGGCGACACGTCCCGGCGACACGTCCCTCGTGGCAATTAGTTTGTTTGATGAGCGTGATTAGGGCCAAATTAACCGGACAACAATAAGTTCCAGTACTCCGTGCGAGTTCGAGTACGTGTTCATACAATTATTGCACCCATTACTTATGTTCTGCAGTGGTGTTTCCTTAAAACCTTTGCCTCATCTGCGTGGGATCGAAGGTTCAAATCCTGACATGTACCCAATGAATTGGATTTTCCAAGTTAGGAAACATCACGAGGTCTGACTTAGTTGTCTGCTCACCTTTTGATATAATCTTTACTGTGGATTAAGCTGATATATAATATAGTAAATATAAGTGTTAGGCAAGCCTAATCCATCTAAAAACATCCCATACACCGTAGCATCTGAGACTCTGTACTTATATAAATTGTTACTAATATAACGCAAAATTTGAAAACCATTCCTTCATTATCGATCAATAAAGCAATACCAATAAGCAAAAGTTTAAAAGCCTCAATTTATGTAAATTAAAAATGTGAAACTGAGAATTGTAAACTTCAGCTTACAGTTTGAATAAACTTTTAAGCTAACCCTGAGCTTTTTATTTATGACCGTAATAAACACCTTTGTTAAATAGTTTGGTCGCTGAAGCCTACATAACTCATTCAAGCATGTTTGGTCGGTTGTGAAAGCTGGCTCCTGTACGTAATGAGCCCCGACATTGAAGTATGCGGAGGAAACGTATATGCGCTTTAGTTGTGTAAAAATGCGCACGCGAGGCTCGCCGGCTCATTATGAAATTTTTACCGCATTCTTTCGTCTAATAGTTACGACTCAGACACGTGCTGTTCACACACTATATATTGTTACAGTAATAAAGAGACACGCGACGATAAACTGGAGAATTTGGAATTTTATGGGTGATCCCGCGCATTTACGATTTCGTCACGACACTATTCTTAAAAGTTATCTATTTCCTCAAATAAACTCTTACAATTATGATAGATGATTTATACATCAAACTATAGATTCTACCGTTACCTCTCTGACACTTGTAGTGTATGGTAAAAAAAAAAAAGTGTAACAAAACCGCCATATATAGATATGGAAGGGTCTTAGAGGGTAATAGGGGGTCATCTCATCAAAACGAACAATTTTTTGTTTGGGGAAAACTTTGGAATCGCGAAAAAATATCAGCTATTTCGTACATTAAAATGCCGCAGCTGATAAAACTCATAATGTAAGTAGATGAAAATGAAACTCTCCATGTCACAGTAACTTTTAGCTACATACTTATGAAACAGTAACTTGCTACTTATTCGTTTGACGCAAAAAGTTCGCGTTAGTTGCAGATAAAAAAAAATACTACCAACAACTTACCGAAAAATTGTTGGAAAAAATAAACTGTCAAACGGTGATGAAAACGAATTCTTGTGAACAAAGTTTACCTGCTGTCGTGGTTTGCAAATTCGATGAGCGTGCTGTACCTTGTTCTGGTTGCTAACCAATGTAGCAACGATATAATGTTGGCACTTTTATTAGTAATTTTTTTATTAAGTCACTACAGACCAATTTTCCTCTTTATCGCACTGGTATGACGGTTGAAATTGTGCCGTGGGCAGGTGGAAGGCACTGAAAGGCACGAAACTCGTGAATAGCTAATGGCCGCAATGACTTCCCTTTTTAACTGTATTTACAGTGCAGGTGTTCTTTCGATACACCATCGGTATATTCAAATAACTGGTTGGATTTTTAACTGCTTTATTGTGTGGTTTAATTTAGCGAATAACTAAAAGCCGTTATTTAATTCAGCGGTCTAGCAAACGTTTCAGAGAATTTTTCATTTGACATTGGCATAATGTTTATCATCGCATGTTGTTGATTACACACGTGGGATCTTGTAGGGAAGGTACTTGAACAAAATAATGTATTATGCTTAAGATTATTTGAGAAAAAATGGCCGGAGTGGAGTTTTTTTTGCTGTTTTTTCTCCACTACAACTCGACCCGAAGACAGCGGATAACATTGTGCCTTCACATTCAGCAAACAGAATGTGAATTCTTTATGTTGAAACCAATCTTTTATGTTTGGTAAAGCGATCTCTCGCAATCATATCTCCTAAGTATTTTATAAACAAAATTTTAGACGGTAAAATGAGTCACAAAATATTGTATCTTAATTTAGTTTTTATTGTACGTTACGTGTATCTTATTATGTCTCATTGAGTGATTGTAATTTTTTTTAATTGCAATTCAATTATTATCATAGTTGCTAATTTTAGAACGCAATAGTCTGTAATGTCTTACAATATAAACAAATAAATAATAAAAAATAATAATACAATTTTTACTTCCCGAATCACTACGTTGTTAATTCGCATGTGTGTCGGCTGACCCGTATCATTACTCGATTCAAACAATGCACTGAGCCGGGCTTCATCCGTTGCAAAACAATGAGACTGACTTCTAACCACATCAAAGGGATTCGCCAAAAAACTGCCAATATTGTGTGGAGCACACGGAGTGAGCCACCGGCTGATATGCGCTTTGTACAGTGTACAAATTCAATTTTAATAATAATATTGCGTCTATTCATCGTCCAGTGTAAGATACGCCTACCCCAAGGCATCGCACTTCTTTCTATCCCCGACCATCCTCATCTAGCCGAGGGCCCTACTTCATAGAACTATAATCCATGATTCACTATGACAATTCGATGTGCACTAAAAAATCGATGAATCCACAGATTACTATGTAAGATGACTGCTACGCAACGTACATCTAACAAAAATAACGGAATCATTATTGACCCCAAACTTTCTTTCCACCAACATCTCAGTAACAAATAGAGTTCGCAAGTTTATATATATTTGTATTTAAAAACTGCGAAGCATAGAAGATGCACATCTATTAAACCAGGTGTACTTTACTTTGTGCCAATCAATACTCGTGGGGAGGATCGCCCAAAACTACAATACTCCCAGTTGAACGTGCCCAAAGAGCGGTACTAAAGGTTGCTACTTCTCGACCTTACCTATTCCCTAGCCACCTTCTATACCAATCCTGCAAGGTCCTTACCGTTCGGCAAATATTCATAATGAGCATGAGCACGGCACTTAAACAGCACACACTAATTAGCTTCAGCACTGACTATACTAACAAGAGACGTTAGGACTTAGTTTGTAGTTTTGCAATCTTTGCGCAATGAAGCATTCGTTTGCGCAAAGATTTTTTGTCTTTCTCCGCCTTTTTATCTCGGCTCAACTCAAAAACGTATCATCATCATCATCAGCCACTTGACGCCCATTGCAGGGCACAGGCCTCCTTCATCGTTTTCACAACCATGAAGGGTTTTGCCATAATCGCCACGCATGGCAGGCGGGTTGGCGATCGCAGTATGCAGTTGGAATCTCAGGAAGACGTGAAAAAATTTATATGTTAAACTCACGACTTTGCAAAATTACGTTGCAAAAAAAAACTCCTGATTGTTGTAAGTTAAGTAGATTTAAGTAACCTACTATGTTTATTTCTGAGGTACTTGGGTTCCTTACTAATTTTATTGGTTCACATCATTTATTTCCTGAAATATTGTTGACTTATGTCGTTATAATAATTTAAGCTCTTACATAAACAGCCTAAAATAAATGTTTATCGCTATTTTATGTACACTTTTACTACGATTTTATGTGTAAATTTTATCTATCTTAGTTGTCATAATAAACTATAAATTGTAGTTTTATGGAACGCGGCCCAGGCCAAACTTTTTAGTGTTCCGTACCTGAAAGGAAAAATGTAACCCTTACAGGATCACTTTGTTGTCCGTCCGTCTGTCTGTCAAGATCCTTTATCCCGGGAACGCATGGAAGTAAAACTACATAGTCTGGTCAACAGTCCTGTGAAGCTGTAAAATATTAACCTTCTAATAAGTAAAATAAAGTTACGGCCAGGTATGCCACAAAAAACGTATATTTCGACACTCTATATCATCATCATCATCATCATCAGCCTATGATTGTCCACTGCTGGACATAGGCCTCTCCTATTGCACGCCACTGAGCACGGTCCTCGGCTACTCTCATCCAGCTCTTGCCAGCCGCCCTGCGAAGATCATCGCTCCACCGAGTCTGAGGACGTCCTACACTACGTCTACCGATCCGCGGTCTCCACTCGAGAACTCGTCTACCCCATCGGTTATCAGTTCTTCGGATGATATGGCCGGCCCACTGCCACTTCAGAACTATGAAATTTGGCAAGTAATATCGTCTTATTACCGGTTCAGGGAAAAATCTGAAAACTATACATTTGTCATATCATAAAAAAAATTGTCTTTTAAGTTCGGGAATGGCTTGGAAAAACTACGAGACTCTAAGAACTATTTATAATTTGTATTTATAATAGGTTTTTTTTTTTGCAAAGTCGCCCTTAACGTTACTCGTTACAGTGCACGTATGTAAAGGATGACGTGCAGCCGACTGTACTGACTGCTGTTATGCTACGTTACATTACTCAAAAATGCGCCAAGATTGTCCCTAGCTTTAGTTACAAAACTACTTTAATCACAGTTTAGCTCACAGATTCTAGATAAGTGTAATAATAGGACAGGATCCTTGTTATGAAGCAGATCGTCGCAGATGCCAGTGGCAGGAAATTTCGAAAGAATTCAAAAAAAGAACCGTATTTGTCGCTAGATTCGAGTGAATTGTCGGGCTCAAGCGCGACGTTAACGACCCTTCTGAACATATCGCTGCTTCATAATAAGGGCCCAGGTTGAACAGTAATAGCAGGGCGCACACCTCTTACCGAATTATTTGATATTATATCACGATGCAAATGATGCTCTCTCGCGTGTGTTGGATTGGTTCACGGCAAATAATCTGCTTCTAAATTCCAAAAAGACAAAATGTATAAAGTTTACCTTACCAAACGTAAGATTAGTTGAAAACAACATTGTACTCGGAAAAGAAAAACTAGAATTTGTAGAAGATACCGTTTTTCTAGGCATCACAATCGATTCAAAATTGCAATGGGGTCCTCATATTGTAAAACTAGCACACAGGCTTAGTTCTGCAGCATATGCAGTCAAAAGAATTAGAGAGCTCACTGACGTTGCAACTGCTAGGCTTGTTTATTTTAGTTACTTCCACAGTATTATGTCCTACGGCATACTACTGTGGGGTCGGGCAGCAGACATTGAGACGATCTTCATCTTACAGAAGAGAGCCATCCGATTTATTTACAAGTTAGGTAGTAGGGATTCGCTAAGAGATTTCTTCAAAGAAACCAACATCTTAACAGTTGCATGTCAATACATTTATGAAAATATTATGTACGTTAGAAAAAATATCAAAGACTTCGAAAATGTTGGTGGCCACCATAATTTTAATACTAGAAATAAACATAAATTGTCATTTCCACTATTTAGACTTGCAAAAGTTAACACATCCTTTATGGGGCACTGTATAAGGTTCTACAACAAAATTCCTCAAGATATATTAGAGTTACCTCTAACGCGATTTAAAAAATGTGTTAAGCACCTTCTGTGCAAAAAGGCTTACTATAACATCAAGGATTACTTAGAAGACAAAGATGTTTGGCATTAAACAGTAGATTAATATTATTTAAAGGACGATTGTGACTAGTGTTCAACACATTCATGACTAATATTTTAAGTTGAAAACTCTGTTAATTAAGTTAAAACGTGTTTTGAAAAGAATAAATGTGGAGTTTCTTTGTTAGTTTCTTCTCCACATAATCCATTAATTGTGAAACTAACAACTTTGACGTTCATTAAGTAAACATTCTGTTTTTACAATGAATAAAAATATTTGAATTTGAATTTGAATTAGGCACTAATGAGTCTAAGGTAATAAGGTAGCTTGTCGCCTTGCTACTATTCATACTGGTAACGTGACCAGACTAGGCAGATCTGTGTGAAGCCTTTGTACCGCGCGGTATCACGTGGATTTCGGGGATTGAGAGGAGGAAGGAAGCTCAAGCTTAGCTGGTCGCCGTAAACTCTTGTATATAGTTATGGAGGAAGGATACTAATTTGTCATGACAACGGCCTCGAAATGAGGACCCCGTGAGCGCAATTTATTAGCGTTTCCATTATTATTAAAATACAAGCCACTGTTATCTTTTAATTGGCGTTACTCATACAAGTTTTCGGTACAATTAGGTTATTTCGCATACGCCTAGGTTTCGTTAGCGGCTGCAGAAAAGAGCGGTTAAAGTTAATAATAGTTATTCTTCTAATCAATGCAATAAAGTTTCATCATCAGATTAAATCTGTAATGGCCAATAAAATATCAGCTGTGCCATATAAAAAACATGCTTTAGCGAATGTATTTTTTATTTTCTGTAATACGCTTTATGTCCGAAAAATCTTAAAAAATCTCACAAATCTAGAACCGTCCCGCTCGTCTAGAGTTGGCAGCGGCGGGTTGCCCAGAGGCACTATACTGGCTCTAAATTGCTCCGAATAATGGCACTAAAAGGAAAAGAAGGCTCGCCCGGTGCAGTCGGCAAGCTCCGTTAGGTTTCACTTTGCATTTCTCCGTACTCATAGCCGGCGGCGCCGTAATGTATTCCGATATGGCTCGGAGCTCGCGCTGCGAAAACGAGGGATTTTCTCTGATTGATTTTGATTGGTTAGAAAATACAGCCATGTAAATTTGCCTCTCGTTAGTCGGATATTGGAAGTTATCTCTCTAAATAAAAGTGAGGCTGTTTCCCGTCCGGTTTGTGTTATCGATATTTCCGTCGCAATAAAAAAGCAAGAAAGGAAGCGAGCGTGACCAGTTGACAATCTTTCATTCGCCGTTTCCGGACACCGGTAACAAACTATGAAACGTAGAAGTCGCTTTTCATTGCTGTGATTCTGTAGGTTTCCTTGATATTAAAGAGCGTGAGTCCTTGTGTCCAGGTGAGCGATTCTTCTATGCGAGGTGTATCTGTTCATTCCCTGAAGTCCCAGGTGCGGGCTCTTCAATTGCTGAATATTGTGCGGCGGCAGGGCGGGGCGCGGGGGGGTGATTGACGAAGGACGCCAGATTATCGGGGCCAATAAGTTATAGTCGCACCGCAGTGACAGCGACCCTCGTTACCCGCCGCCCCCGCACTCCGCGCCGCCGGGGCCCGCGCTAAGCCGCCGATTTATACGAGTCCTGTATTTGCATGAATTACGCACTTGATTACTCGAGATACCCCGGTGCTGGCAAAAAAAATATGCAAGTCAGGTGATCTGAGTCAGGTGTGCTGCGGGAATCTGCCGGTGAACTTTATACAAAGCGATGTCGGGCAAACTTTTTGCGTACCCGCTGGCACCCCGCGCCCAGCTTCCGCCGCCTGGTTATGAGTTTTATCAAGAAATATTCTTTATGTTTGAGTTGACTACCTAATTTCTTGTTGGTTCTACAGAAAATTTCATTAATTTGAAGCAAAACTCTCAACATTCACAAACTTCGTGGCGAAGTCAAAATAGGTCTGTTTTTTCATGCTAACCTTTGTGAAAGTTTCCTTGTATGGATTTCACAAAGTAAATTTAATTAGTTTTGCTCTCTCAATTAACACAAGATATGCGACTAACTCTCCGAGTCACCAGCTTTTGTGACCTGTAGCGTGTTCTCACTTTTGTGACTGGTTGAGATCTACACAGCGTAATTCCACTACACAGGTATACCTAGCTTAGCAGGGTACGCTCGTGGTACTGCATCGATTATCTCTCAGTTCGAATATTCTGGCTCGCGTTCAACGCTCGCCACCGCGGTTGGTTCCACATAACTGTAATGCCGCTTAAACAGTACGGATGAGGCAATGTCTATTACTGCGACGACGCTGCCCCCGCACCGCCCCCGCACCGCCGCCGCATCGACAACGCAGCTGCACTTGCATCGCGAGATTGCAAATAAATTTCCGCGAAGCGACCGAAATAGGGCCGTTAAATTTATTTAAACGATCTAAAGTTTAATGTGGAGTGGAAAGAAAATCGGTCTAGAAAATTGAATTTTTATCAAATTGCGCAAATACCCGGTTCAGATACTCGAGAAAAAATCTTAGCAATTGTAAGAGATTGTGATGGAAAATTACCGTTTTCGAGCCTAAAAATAATTGTACTTTCCAATATGACATTCAAGTAAATGGAAGCGCTTTTGGGTCATGGCGCTGGTGTCCTGTGAAAGACGCGGCTCGAATGATCCACGCGTCGGCCGCAGAGTGTACTAAAATTCCATCAAGGAGACACTTTCGCGACTCAATACCTACACAATGTCGCGTACTTATGATATTCACGTACCGCGCCGTTTGTTTTTATGAATGGCTTTTATATTCATTTGGGTGAGCCATACAGAATACCCTCTAATACATTCAAAGCGAACGAATCCCTGGCGTCACGCTTAGCCGCATTTAGGTTTTTATGTGACTAAATGAATAAAACGAATGGCTTACCGAGCTGCATTCGAGACCCGAGCGACGCGCATTGTTCTGCGCTCGCTAGATGCCAGTGCGCGCTGTATAATTGTTATGACTAGGACTTATGCCATAAAGCTGGAATGTGACGCCGCATTGCCCATAATGATTCCGGGAGCGAAATGGTTCACAGATCAAACTTAATGGTTCTTGCCTTCGCTGCCAGATGCTTGTGAAAACTGTAGAGGTAGATGAAGAATTCCGACCTCTTGCCTTTTTGAAAGTTTGGAAGGCCTTTACTGTTGTCTGAACACAAATCAGAGCCGCTGCCTTTTGGCTGCACACTTGCTTGGCCGGCGACGTGTGATACTTTTGGCGCCGCGCGAGGACGGGCGGGGGGCGCGGAGGGAGGGTGGCGAATTTGTCGCGCTCTGATAAAGCGCACACAGTTTTTCGGAACGTATAATGTGACGGGGCTTAACCACTAACACTTCCGAGCTTGAAATGATGCCAACCGCATCCGTGGATTATGGCGATCGCATTTCCGTGCGATTGTCTTAATTTTATATTGCTTTCAAACAAAATGCAGCGTACATAGTTCGGCGCTGCAGGAACTATGCTTTTACGGAATTGACTATGTAATGATGCCAAGGTAGTATTTCTTTGAACATTAATTTTCTGAACCATCTAGTAACTAATGAAAGTGGGTGTTGAAGTCACATTTATTGTGTGTTATTAAATATCTCTTATATCCGTGATCGCTGTTGAGACCCCATTTCTGCATGTTGTTCGAAACAAAACAGCAAATTGACAGCACTCTCAAGATCTCAGAGGTAAAAGTGCTACTCGTTGGGCAACAATTATTTACTATTGATTGTACGGCCTTCAGTATCAATCTATGTGATAACAAACAATGCATTATTAAGAATGACCTATTTAAAATTCCTTAGCAGTTTGAAACTCCCAATTGTTGCAAACACACGAATATCTTCTTAAATCACCTTATCGTGCGATTGACAGCCCGTAATTAATTTTAAAATTAGGAAAAACTTTAATTATAGAATCGATCGGATTTATCGCTCCACAAATTTAATTTTAATAATAATATTAAGTTATGTACATTTGTGACGTTATAGTAGCAATACCACTCGCTAACCGTGAAGGAAAACATCGTGAGGAAACCTGAGTGTCTGAGCTGTTTACATACCTCAGCGCTTGAAATCGCCAATCAGTCGTGGGCACGCGCGGTGATTAAGCCCATACTCTCTCTCTGAGAGAAGGCCTGTGCCCTACAGTGGGACGTATATAGGCTGCTTATGATGAATAATATTACATCCACTGAGGCCAGATTCGTCCGTAAGCCGTTTCGTTCTGTCCTCGGCTATCCTCATCCAGCCGCTACCTGGGCCCCATTTCATAGAACTACAGTTCATGGTATACTATGACAATTTCATTTAGATTGCATTGCATTGCCGATTAACCTGCAGATTAACAAGTGGGATTCGGTTACGCATGTACATCTAACTGTCGTAATAAACTAAGGAAGTTTTGTGAAACGCGATCCAGCAATACCGCAGGTCATCGGTCCAGCAAACTGACCCTAGAGTCTAATACACACATAGTTTTTCTATAGAATTATACGAGTACAACAATATATATTATTTAACTCTATATGGTAGCCTACCAAGCCCCCTAATGGGACTCTACTGAAGAACCGTGCATTTAAGAGATGCCCAACAGTGGGCGTCTTTCATGGGCTAGATAGATAGATAGATGCTTTAGTTTGGGGTTCCGAGTTACTTTATTCCGAGTCGTTAAGTTTTGTACTAACAATAAACATTTTTGATTTTTAATACAGGGCCGCATTAACCATATCGAGACTCCTAAGCAATCCTTCAATTTTTCTAACATCCTGAAATATATTTCTACCACAACGCAATTTTATTTTAAATCGAAGCAGTTTTTACTACATTATGAAGGAAGCGATTACGCTACATTATGATTGAGCGCGGGATGGGAGCCCTTGTCGATGTGATGCGAGGCCGGCACTGTCTGAAGTATAATCCGGCCCTGAGTGCGCGGGCCGAGCTTACACTCGCCTGTTCATCGCAGCCGGACCGAGGCCACGTGGTAAGCGAAACGCACGCGCCCGTAAACCCATAAACAAGCCGCTGTCAAAAGTACCGTTGCCGGAAACACCGACGATACAGAAAAAAAAAAACGGGACACAGGAGTCATTTGATTTTTTTATTATTTAAGAGACTACTTAGAGGTAACGATAACTAGCGCTACCAATGTAAAAATAATATCTTCCTTGAGGTATAATAAGGTGTCTGCAAAAGTTAACATTATAAATCTTAATCTTAATCCAAGTCAGAGAGATTATGGGAACTTAAGGCCAAGCCTAGAACTTGAATGAATTTCGCCCTAAACATCCGTTATTAGTGGAAATGCCCCCAAAATTAGATTTTTGTGTTCAATTTTTATAAAAGATATGGTTCCTAATTTGTTACGCCATCGCCAGTTCACTCCGAGTAACCTCTTAATGGAGACCGTGATTCTACCAAGGTAGAAATTACCTAGTTTTCAATGTTTGATGGATTTTTAACATGATATCCATGTAAGAGCACAGGCTCGGTATGATAAAGGCCCGGAATAGATTTCCGCTTCGAATCAAAATGTTTCTTTTCTCCGTACTGTGTTATTCACGTCACCTATGCGACAAACGCCAACACGTCTTTCTGTGCATAGCCTTTAACAAGCCCCAAACATCCGCTTTATCATCGCGCGGTGAATAAAACAATACATCGCGAATAAAACTAGGTCCGGAGAGTCCCGCGGCGCGCGAGGGCAACTTTAAATTGCCCATCATTTTGTTGAGCGAAACTTGGCCGGGCCTGCGACATAAACACTGGCTGGGGGCTGACGCCGCGGCTTTAGCTGCCGAGCTTAGTTAATACGGCAGTGGTTCGCTATTTTATTAACACGTCATTTTATAAAGAAACTTTTTAATCACAATCTGAAATTTACAAAAAAGGAAAAAAGGAATCATTCGTCGGAAGTCTGGCACGTCTGGAATGCATCAAGATATCAAGCAAGCTTTTTTGACAGTGCACTTTCAATAAAATGTTATTACGCATTTAGTATAAAGGTGGTACCTAAAATTATCTAATAGGGCTTTGTTGTAAAAATTAAAACCCTATTGTCTAATTTAAATGTTTACAATAAAACTTTAGTAAGCACTACACTATGTAAAAAACGACTCACGTAATGAATGGACGTCCCTTACCCTCAATTTCCCGTACACTTTAAATAATCTTTTAATCCACTGTTAATAGCTATGACTTGGCCAAAGTGCATACAAAAAATTACTGACATTTGTTAACATTCTCCGAACTGAACAAATAAGTTAGACTAATAGACTTTTAGTGTACGAGAAACGGGAGGTTTGTGAATACAAAAGTGAACGGGGGCGCCTTAACCAAATCCCGCGTGCCAGCCATTGCCGATGACGTCAGTGCCGTCATGCTGCTAGATCCCCGGCGACGACCTCACTTATACGTTGTTGAGTTAGAAACATTAACTCACTCATCTCAAAAACTTTGTACCCAAGAATAATGCTTAGACATTTTAATACGAAAAAGACGTATATCACCGGTGAGTTTTTTTATTTTGTATATAAATACAAATCTAGAATTTAGAAAACAGATTTCCAAAAACCTAAGGCCGACTTACGTTACTTCTTAAAACTTAAGTCGCCATTTAAATCGACCTTTAGATGAAGAATTTTAGTTAAATGCTGTTTAAGCCACATTTTAGAAAGTTGTGCAGTTCGGCCTCAGTCTGGCTGGACACTACAGGCTACAAGATAAGATAATTTGAGCAACAAAATATTCTGGGATATTTGCTGAGAAGGCCTAATAAATTCACTAAAACGGAACTTCAACGCTATCACGTCTTTGATTCTATCTTGAGAGAGCTGGCACGTGCCGCACCGTATTGGCGGTTCTCTATTATTTATGCATTTACCGCCTCGAGGACGGGATCTGTCAAATTACTGATACAATTTCCTTCACTACGACACTGCGCACAACGAACGGCACGCGACTCGCGCGACAAGCAGCCCCGACACCGACGTGCATCTGGCACCACGAGGGTCTAATTTCAGGTTACAATGCCATCAAAACTTTGCCAATTTTCGTGCTAAAGACTTCATAGCTATATTGCATCGGGGCGGAAAGTAATTCCTCTAAACTCTTAAATCTAAACTCCCATAAAATGTTTGTAAAGTTAGAAACACCCATCACATCCGTTCTCCACTGTCGCTTGTGAAATATAGGTACGAATAAAAAAAAAGAAAAAAATATGGTAAAAGCGTTGATGTACAGAGCGCGGCGTGTTCCAGCGAGCGAGTCGCTAAGGTTAATCGACTTTGCAAGTACCGAGTGGCTAAACCCGCTACACCGCGCACTGTGTGTCTCTTGAAACGTTTCGTCACTTCCACTGACCGAGTTCGAATCGAATCAACGAAACAATTTGGTAGGTCCGCGTCCCTGTTCTGTAAGCGGTGTTAATTTCATCTTTTATCAGTCATTGGGTTTTTGGGTGAGTATCACCGGATTTCTGGGTAAGTATCGCGTTTAGCGAAGCGGTGGTAGCCTAGTGGGTAGAACATTGGACTCGGAAGCGGGAGACCCAGGTTCGATTCCCAGTGCGGGCATGTACCTATTGACTTTGTTTTCTAAGTTATGTACATTTGTGAAGTTATAGTAGCAATACCACTCGCTAACGGTTAAGGAAAAACATCGTGAGGAAACCTGAGTGTCTGAGCTATTTACATACCTCAGCGCTTAAAATCGCCAATCTGCGGTGGGCACGCGTGGTGATTAAGCCCATACTCTCTCTCTGAGAGAAGGCCTGTGCTGTAGGCAGTGGGACGTATATAGGCTGCTTATGATGGCGTTTAGATGCTAGTCCATTAAATTGACTACTAATCTACCGTAAACTATTCTTCAGCCGTCTGACATTGTGACAGGTGTCGAGCAGTAGGCAATGAATTCTCGTGATGGGTTATTCTGTAATCTCGATTACTGTAGTATCTCGTCATTCCTGATATACCTACCATGATGCGTTGAAGATAGATCGTAATATTTTCTTTTCAGCACACTACATTACGAGTGGATAAACATGCACGGTATTTAACGCGCGTAACGATCCTTTAACATAAGGATTTGGTCAACTACCCGTATTCATTGCTCTCGCATGCAGGATAGCTTGATCAATACAAACCTAAACAGGGAAGCTTCATGCAAATCGCGATCAAAACTTGGGATCGTATTTCAAACAACAGTTATTTGCCAGCTCAGGCGCCGCGCCGGGCGCGACTAATTCGCCGCGGGTTCCGTCGGTCTCGTTTACTTTACGACTCTCGTACACACACTTAATTCCATTGTATTGTTGCGCCCCGGTACAGTACATGAACTTCCAGAAGAACTGATTCATTGGTTACAGTAACTGTAACACACACACACACACACACACACACACACACACACACACACAACGCACACGAACATTTTTTATTACCTAGTTCTAAACTCGTCAAGATCGTGCCAAGTGGCAGTGCCTGGTCTCTGCCTTCCCCCCTGAGATACAGGTGAGTTTATGTATGTATGTGTGTATGTACATATAAATACCAATACCACCTGTACTAATAACTATATGCGTAATTTAACATTAAATAATATGAATATAAATAGATAGAGCTGTAAATAAAGTAAACTGGGTATATATGCCTCTTCCCTGTTACGCTAACCTCGACCATTTTTTTTACGACGGCTTAAGTATAAAGCTTCATGATGATTCAGTTAATGCAGCCGAAAC
Source organism: Yponomeuta malinellus (assembly GCA_947308005.1). Taxonomy (NCBI): domain Eukaryota; kingdom Metazoa; phylum Arthropoda; class Insecta; order Lepidoptera; family Yponomeutidae; genus Yponomeuta; species Yponomeuta malinellus. The sequence continues at coordinate 18,875,907 of OX371007.1, read as the reverse complement.
TCACGGCCACATGCCCTCATTTAGTGTGGTGTGTATCACGTCACATTTACTACTGCAACTCCGGTGGCTCGCGACCTGAAGTGGGTCTTGGCGTCCGATACAAATACAAAGTTATTTATTTACCAAAAAGATTATAGAGACAACATTATATTCCGGAATCTTTCAAAGGTTACTAGTAATACTATAATAATTTAAATTATAATACTAAAATACTATAAAGTACTATACAAGAAGGACACCGAGTGGCGTCACATTAACGCTGTTATATATATATTTGATTGCACTCTCCACTTATCTCGTCAAACTTGACTTCATTGTTTTCATTGGCATTCTTTCATCCGTAATCAAGGCGCGGCGCTTGAAACAGTATTCGCTCATGCAGCCGATATCGTCCTAGGCTCCGTGAAGTCCACTACAAGTGAACGCTAGCCAACTCAAGCCTAGCACTTGCTTCTTCTCTAACATATCGCCGGCTCGTCTGATCTCCTCAGGTGGTTTAGAAAACGGCCGCCCAAAAGTTACAAAGTGTTTTTATGTCGACTTTCTGTGTTGTACATCGTACTAGTGGTAGTGACTGAGCTTGTCGCGCATAAATTCTAAGCCTACATATTGATGTCGCGACTGAGCGCACCACTCGCGTGAACATCCATTTATTTACTTTTCATTGCTGCTCAGAGTCGGTTTCGAGTAATTTATTTGCCGTTTTTTCTATCTTTTGCGTGTTTGCATTCGTTACTGTGTAGGTTGTATTATGCCGAGTGTATTGAATGTGTTAATTGAATATTCGTAAGCGGAACAATTTTTGTGTGTGATGTGACGCATCACGGGTCCTAGGTCCTGGGTTTGAAACCGGTAAATACGAATGATTTTGTTTTCTGATTGTGAATTTATAGTAGCAAATATTGTACTACTCTTATAGTACACTATACTTATATTTCTACTACCACTCGTTAGGGTGAACGAACATGTTCACATACCGCAGTGCTTGAAATCGCCAAACCACGTTGAGCTCACGTGGTAATTAAGCTCATACTCTGTCTCTTTCTCTCTGAGAGAAGGCCTTTACCACAGACGACTGTGCAGTGGGACGCACTCATGCATAAAATAAAACGCTTTCTGATCATGCTGCCTAGAAATCAAATAAGGCTGTGAATAATTTACACTGTCTCTTTCTCTCTGCGAGAAGGCCTGTGCTCTACAGTGGACCGTATACACGCTGCCTACAAACAATTTTTTGCCAAGCTCGAGCGACAACCGGTGTCCTTGCGCGGCTGTGGAGAGGCGCCCGCGGCGACAACCAACATTTGAGACCAACGTTAGAGGTTACAGAAGAATAGATTGATAGAGACATTTTTCCCCCTTCCATTCATTCAAAAGTCCGTTTGCTTAATATAGTTTTGCTATTAAAACTATCATTATGACAAATACGTTTTATTTTTTATGGCCGACCATCGATCTAAGTCGATATTGATCTAATTATCAAAGCAATAAAACGAATACATGTAATACAAAGGTGAAGAAGTTACTAAAGTTAGCTTACTTCTTCAGCATAAGGAAGTAAGTTTTACTCCACGACATCAATCAGAATTTTTTGAATGGATTAGTTTTGCTTGGCTACGATCCCTTTTCCGCAACGAAGTTTGAATTTGCACTTCCATTGTAGCTGTTTACGTGTCGCCGCGCAGTAAGCAGCGGAGATACGAAGACTCGTAGATCCGCCCCATCGAGATATAATTTGACGGCGACAGTGAGTTACAGAGTGCTCTCAGAAATAATTACATCAGACGAAATATGTCGTTGTGCCTGACAGTGTCCTCCCCGCGCCCCTCCTCCGCCGCTGCCTGAAACCTGACCAGAAATCGTAAACTGAAAGTTTGGTGAAACTGTAGCACAACTATAGGTGGATATAACTTTTGTAATAATCATAACAGTGTCACAATTATGTTTGTGATGTAGTCTTCTAAATGTGTTTGTCATAAATTCCTTTAAGATCTTTCTGTCGTAACTATCCAGACAGGAGCTGGTGTCTACATATGTTTACAATATTAGCATTAATATTCGTATGAAAGCATAGGGTAGTTTTTATTTTGTCTCCTTTGAACACTGTAGACAAAATAAAATTATAATGCCAACAGCCACAACATTCCAGAGAACTTTTTAAAAAACAAACCGATTTAAAGTTTTGAAGAGAATCAGAAATATTGTGCAAGATTTATAACAATTATAATAATTCGAACCGGAACGGGTACCTTAGAATGAGGATGTTTTTAATAAGACAGTTGTATTAACAGGATTGTCGCGTCAAAGCTGTTCGAAGAATGCGACAAAATAAAAAGAAGTGCGGTTTTATCCATTTTACTCAATGCGTACGGAAACGCTAGCAATTTTGAGCAATCGCCTATAGCCATTTATGTTCGTTCCCTTTACCTCCCATAGCGAGTGTGTATAAATGTGTACGTGTATATCACCCACAACAACTGCGGCACTCGGCACCTTGGAGACCACTACAGGAGATATTTATTCGCGCCACTCGACTGTTCACGCTACATTATGGCGCGGGAGTGTGTCGCCGTTGCATATTTCACAACTATTCACAACAAACTACGTACGAAAATTCACTATTTTCACCCGCGAAATTCTTTCGCCGAGCCGCAAATGCGATAATTTGTTTTATGAAGCATTCGCCGACCCAGTTGTAGCCACTTCGTTAAATTAAAACTGCGGTAGAAGTGAATAAAGTGCCATTATTGGTATGTTTCTCTGCAGTGACTCTTGACAAAAAAACTTACAGTAATAAAAAATGGCTTGTAGCAGTTGTTAGTGATGTAATCGACATCGGTCTGGACGCAGCGTTGTAGAGTGCCCTATTAGTTCTTAGGGACTATTCACATTAGAATGAGTCGGTGACATGTGGGCGCAACGATCTAAAATCTTTGGCCTTTGCATCTACGTAATGAGATGATTTATACAGCGTCTAGTGGCACCTTCACTCACACTAGATGGGTGAAGGGACTCGGACGTTCAGCAGTTGCCAAGCTTTCGGACTTGTGCTGGTTTTAAGGGACCCTATTACTAATACTCAATACTCCACTGTCCGTCTGCCTGTCTGTCTGTCTGGTTGTCTGTTACCAGGCTGTATCTCATGAAACATTATAGCTAGACTACTGAAATTTTCACACATGATGTATTTTTTTTGCCACTATAACAACAAGTACTAAAAACAGAATAAAATAAATATTTAAGGGGGGCTCCCATACAACGAATATTGTCTAAAGATAGCGCTCGCCAACTAGCGGCCATCTATGTAACCTTCACAGCGCCGGCACCGGTGTCATGTTGTTAAATATCAGTGTTGCTTCTTGTTGGATTTTATAGATGGCGCTCTTCTCAAGGTACCTAATCTATCTTGTCTCCATCTTTGTCTAATGTTGTATAGATTATGGCACGGAACCATTAATGCGCGAGTCCAACTCGCACTTGGCCGGTTTTATTAAGAATATTGCGCCGCACAGCGTTATATAAATCACACGAAACAGAGCCGGCTGCAGCCACGAATACATCACGTAGGGTATTGACAGTCATTCCCCCAGCCTCCCCCTCCCCCCGCCCGCGCCCACTGTCACGTGGAAATTAAATTGGAGCCGAAATCTACGTGGTGGCTTTTCACAAAAACTCCCTAGACACGTCAGTCACAGGCAGCGGTGCGGGACTATTTCAAGGAATAGTTCCCTAGTCAAAGTGATTTCTTATATTTTTTGCATATAATAATGCGCTGATGTTAAACATCGAAATATTTATTTAGCAAAAGAATATTATAAGTTCTATACTCAATCCAATGAGGGTACACAAAAAATTGTTAAATGTTTCTTTGCCGTAGAATCTTGGTGTTGTACACATTCACGAAACTAGACTTCTCTCTATACCGTTAGTAAGATAACCTGTAACAAACACGACTATACATAAAATTGTGTTATCATAGGTCATGTGCATACATTTGGCCGTTTTTTGATTCCAATATAATTCACACCATTTACTTATATTAATAATTTTAGTCGTTATAGGTTTTGTTTTTTAATTTTAGTCGTTTCCACTACGACGTCTAAACGCTTGAACCGATTTAGAAATGCGTTGTATCATTATGTCATCCAAGGTAACAAAGGGTACCTAAACTATCGTTAAAAGTGGGCGTTTTATACTTCCTTAACGTACACTTCTAATGCGATAGTTATTCTTTCCCAGTAAAAAAGTCTCCCCTCGCAAAGCACAACTCAGGGTCCAGGCGACGCACCTCCGCCAATAAACCTCCCTCGCGCGAGCTCTTATCGCGGACTCCAGAGAAGACTCGAGACGATAGGGATTCAGTTTACTGGCCATTAGCGATGCACCCCGAATCTAGAGTAATATTTCGCAGAAGTACCAACTAGGTAATTTGTGAATTACACAGTTACCGGAGACTCATAAATTAAAACGAAACTTTGGTTTTGGATTAAGAAACTTGTAACTTAAAAAAAAATACGGTGCGAATTAAATAAAAAATTACAGTACACAAATTGTTATTTTAGATGGACCAACTTGTTTTCAGTTAAGATTGTTTCAAACTAGTTGCATCATCTTAAACATAACAAAATATTTTTTTAGTATAGATACTAAATAGAAAAACCGGCCAAGTGCGAGTCGGACTCGCGCACCGAGGGTTCCGTACAAATTTTAAGGTCGGTACTTACATACTATAAAATGTTCAGTAATCGAGTCTCGCAGTTATTTCCGACATTTTCCTAAACTTCAAAGACTATGTTTTTTATGATTTAATTACAAATGTACAGTTTTCAAATTTTTCCCTATATTTGTAGTATAAGACGATATTACTTGCCAAATTTCATAGTTTTCGGATTACGAAAAGTACCTTATAAGTTTTGATTCATTTGAGTGTCGAAATATACGTTTTTTTGCGGCACGAACAGCCGAATCTTTTTTTTAAGTTAACTCAGAAGTTTTATGTTTAAATTAATTAGACCCGAGTGTGTAGTTTTAATTTCAATTCCATACCTCAACGCGTCTTGACACAGACGGACGGAAGGAGGGACGGACAACAAAGTGATAAGAGCGACAAAGAACCCTAAAAATGCCCGTCACAGATAAATACCAGCTACATTACTGCCCAGCCCTTAAAACATATGTTATACCTTGTTGTATTGTTTTTTTGTGCTTTTAGTTGACATTGCCTAAAAATGCCCGTCGCAGTCTATCTCTTAAAACGCTTGTGTCGATTTTTTGTGCTTTTATTTTATTTTATTTATTAGGCCAGTACATCATCAAGATAACATCAATTACTATATAAAATCCACACTAATCTCCAAAATATGTGTACACAGCATGATCACAGTTTACGAAATTAAACTTGAACGAGTCACTCAGCTAACATATTATTATGTGTTTTTTATTCAATCAAGGCTTGATCAAGCTCAATCAAGCCAGAAACCAAACAAACAAAATAATTATTAAAAAGAAGATAAGAAGAAGGAGGCGGCTATTTTTTCGGGCTGGATAAACTTTTCCGAAATTCCGACTTTAACAATCCTATACGCGGATTAAATATGTCTATATTGTTATTGATTTTAGTTATTTCATTATATGAGCGACACATTCTTGTTATGGGATTGAAGTAAGAGGTATTGTTTTTATAAGTTTCTAATGTAAAAGTATTTCGGGAGCGAACCGAGCGTTTAACTAATTTTGTGTTGAGATTAAATGCTGCCAGCAGTGAAATTACCTTCTGTTTTTCCACCACTGCTCTCCATATCGAGCCCGCGCGTAGTTTCACTCGAAGAAAGAAGCGGGGATATGACACATTACACGCCCGCGCTAGTTATTCTATTACCATAAACTTCAGTTATAAAGGGGGCCCTTTTATGAACTTTGTATAATCACGGCCACTTGATGTTTGCCGCCAGTTTTATGCTCGTTTCACTATCTATATTAGAGGGATAAAAACATTACTTAAGATCGCACGTGACATCTCGGGAAAATTGGGGAGGTTTCAAGTTGTTTTTTTTTTTTCATTTACGGTACTAAGTTATTGGTTTTATTTAACGACGTTCATCGACGCTTGCTTTATAACTACACAAAGTTTTCTTGGAATGAAAACCAAACCATTAATGCAAACATTAATGCTATTTGACAATTGTAAGATGAAAATGAAAATGAAAAAAACTTTATTTAAAAAGAGGTCAAAAAAGTGGTTACTGGCTCCCAAACTAGGATTCCCTGTGCTATGGGCAGCCAGGCTTCTTCCAAAATACATACAGATCTGGACGAACTTGTATTATTATTATTCTTCTAAGTTACTTACATTTGTGAAATTGTAGCTCGCCACTCGCTAACTGTAAAAGAAAATATCGTGAGAAAACCTCAGTGTCTGAGGTGTTCACATTCCTCAACGCTCGAGACGGCCGATCCGCTGTGAGCTCGCGTGGTAATTAAGCTTATACTCTCCCTCTGAGACAAGGCTTGTGCCCTGCAGTGCGACATACATAGGCTAAATAAAAAAAAAATCCTTAGAACTGCTATAAAAAAATATTTAAATAACTTTTGTGTAATTCGTAAACAAAAAGAATAGAAAATCAGTTCGGCTCTTTTTGTCGAAGAGTCTGGTTCACAGATTCCGTCCGAAGTAGCTTCATCATGCTGACGGTGAGCAGTTTTGAGTAACATTACTGTTTGTGTAGTCACCTATCTGCCTTACTCTCGATAGGAAGCCGGAGGTCACCGGTACGTGCTGGTCTGCCAAAGCTACCGAAACATCGCCATCTGTACGGGGAGCCCACGACCTCCCTTCCATGCGATTAAGTACAGAACGCTCATTCGATAGACGAATGATAGAGAGCGTAAAAAATCATTATAAAAATATATACGGATTATAAAATACTAGATAAAAACCATACATTCGCATATACGATAGTTGGTATCCTTGCGATGTGTATGTTTTTAGGGTTCCATACCCAAAGTGTAGGGATCCTATTACTAAGACTCCACTTACCGTCTGTCTGTTACCAGGCTGTACCTCATGAACCGTGATAGCTAGACAGTTAAAATTTTCACAGATGATTTATTTCTGCTGCCGCTAAACAACAAAATACTAAAAATAGAATAAAATACATATTTAGTATCGGGACTCCTATAAAACAAACGTGTTTTTTTTGCCGTTTTTTGCTCGATAGTTATTAATAACGGCAACAGGTAAACGCTTGAAGTATTCAAATGTTGTATAGGTAATGGTACGGAACCCTTCGTGCGCGAGTCCAACTAGCACTTAGCCTTTTTTAAAGAACGTTTTTCTTGGTTCAAACAGATAATGAACCGCAGTGAGCACAAAATGTATTTACCAAAGGTTGCGACATTTGCCAAAATCACTTCTAGCCAGCGCGTAACGCGTGATCTATTTCAACAAATATAAACTAGTTCCTAAATTTGTTTATATTTCTTAAAAATCAAGTGAGTAATTCTGGAATCACTTAATTGATTTTTGACGAAAGAGTCCGACCAATTCGGAAACGACCAACCGACGACGTGAGCCCTGTCTCTGCTCACCATCGAAAAAGAGCGGAAACTGGACGGACTTTTCCGACAAAATTCAAGTAAGTGATTCCGGAATTAAGTTGAGAATGTGTAGTGCCTACGAATGTTTTAGTTCCAAAATATAAATGAGACAAAAAACTCATAAAACAGACTTTGTTGTAAGACGCGAACTCTAATTGAAGTGTTTTAGGAATTGTGCATTTTGGTGGCAAACTAGTGTAGTCAAGAAGACTGAGGCTAAAACAATACCTCTGGACCTAACTGCGACAATCTACTGTGTCGCTATCTGCAGTTCCTGTTTGGGGAAAAAACTCATATATATTCTTAACTACGTTATTTACGCCTAAGATTTATCCTGCGAGCGGAACGTCGTTTTTATAGAGATTGCACTTTAACCGGATTTATAGCTGCGATTTGGCCATTGGCTCTTTTTTCTGCTCATAATATGTCAGGTTTTGCTTACAGTTTCGGCTTCGCAGTGACGATTTATAAAGTTAACTGGAAGTTGATTCCGTAAATTAATGCCGCCGTTTTGTTTCCTAATTATTTTTGGAAAAAAACCACAACTGGCTCTTTTGTCTTGCGGAACAAAGATGTGCCAAGCCGCGGCGGCCGATGAGGAAAGTTGTGAATGTAGCTTCAAAACGGATTTGTTTGAGAAGCTTGAGTCTCGAGAACTGGCTGGAGTCTGGAGCCCGGCCGGGCTCAAATATTAAAGAAAAACTGTGAAGCACCCGCCGCTCCCTGGCCGGATCCGGCCAAACATAAAACAGTTTTCAGCAATATAGATTCCGTAGGAATCTCCATAAATTGATCTCTAAGTCCGTACTTCCATTATGCTTCCCTTTCGATCGCATATTCTAACATTTTTAATAATTTTAAGGAACTTTTAATTTTACATGCCCTTTTCACTTAACAAAACTGAGTAAATGATAACCATAAAGCACTCCTTTTTAGTCTCGCCTAGGTCATATTTATAAAAATTAAGCATATTAGTCTTTCTTCTATCATCATTAAAAATGTTACAATGTACTTACGAGAGAGACTCAAAAGGAAAACACGGTCTTAATAATAAATATGTCGATGTCAGACGTGGAATATAAGAAAGCAAACAGCTGAAACAACATCCATTATGCTCCCACCTCAGTCATTAATTGGTCAACTCCCGGCGGAATCCCAAACAAAAAAGTGTCCCAGACAGAAAAAAAAACAGTCGGCCGGGTGAGCGCGGGACATTATGGAAAAGTTAAATTTCCCCTCGAGCTTATGTGTTAATCTGAAGCGGCGGGGCAGCGGGGACTCGTGGCACAGACGCTGGCTGGTGGCTCGTGCCGCGGGCTGTAATGGTGTCTCTACAATTATTGCAACACAAATGAAAACAATTTTCTGCAAAACAATGTTGTGCGAAGATATTTGGTAAACAATTAAATACAATAGAACGTTTTCTCATTAATACTACTCACGATAACGGTACGTCTATCGCTGCATGTATTGCTGAAAAGATGCGAAACTCCGAGTAACTGCTAAAAACTGCTGCAGTATCAGGCCTCTTTGACGAATGAGTTTTAAATATCAACTCCTTGCAATAGAAATGTAAAAAAAAACGGCCAAGTGCTAGTCAGTCTCGCGCACGAAGGGTTCCGTAAAATAGTCTATACAATATTTGAATATTTCAAGCGTCTACCTGTTGCCGTCATTAATATCGAGCAAAAGACGGCAAAAAATCACGTTTGTTGTATGGGAGCCTTCCTTAAATATTTATTTTATTTGGTTTTTAGTATTTGTTGTTATAGCAGCAACAGAAATACATCATCTGTGAAAATTTGAAATGTCTACCTATCACGGTACATGAGACGGTACATTGTACAGCCAGGTGACGGACGGACGGACGGACAGCGGAGTCTTAGTTAGAGCATTCCTTACCCTTTGGGTAAGGAACCCTAAAAAAGATATGTCAAAGTCACTTAAGAAAATTACCTTACTGCTCAAGTTGAAGACTGTTCTTTAGTGGTAGATATTAGCGCACACGTTCTCTGTGTCGTTCATCGGCGTGGAGACGCTGTGTGACTAATGCACATAAGGTGGCGCCTGGAATAGCGATTAGCCTCCTCTCGCATGTCATCCTAAAATAGGTTTACCGCGGTGAAATACAGAGTGTATTAAAATCACCTTATCTTCCCGAAAGAGCGGTGAGGGGGAAGTAACTTTTTCTTACGGGGACAGCTCCGTAATCAGTAAAGTTCGATCTTACGACGACATATTTTTTTGCGAATTGGAAGTGGTTCAGATTGTAAAGGCTGTTTGTAGTTATGACTAGATTTCCCCTTTTGTCGGAGTTTGATACACGATGTATGGCCAAACTATAATAATATAGACCTTTGAGAGGTACATATGTGTTGAATGATTACATCGTCTAGTTGGCCGCAAGTATTGCCGCAATCTGATATTCCTATCAGTAAATTCAATTGGGGCGTTGGAAATCTGACACGTGATCATAATTGAGAACATATTACTTCATCAAACCATATTCTGGAGGTGCTCGAATTAATTCAAGATTTTCAGTGATTTTAATTCTACAACTTTTGACAACGAATGTCTGGGATCTATTTGGAAAAATGATTTATTAAAGGCTGCGATATTGGTCGAGAACATAAAGTGCGAATTAAATTATAGACCCTTAAAATTCCAAAAATTAAAAATTGAGAAAAACCTTATAACTTACAAAAGTCTATTTCTCCTTCGGAAAATTCTCCGATATGAGGTTGCCTGGAAGAAATTAATATTAGCAGCAAGGCCGCCAATTGTATCTTTTCTTTTGTCATTGCTGTTTCTGTATCATTTTTTCCGGTATACAATAAAGAATATCCTTATCTTATTTTATAAGATATACAAAAGTTATTGCATAATTTCTAATTGAAATGTCCCATTAATTGCGTATATTAGAAATTACTCTGCATTAAATTATTAAATATATATATATATATATATATATATATAATTATAGCACAAACTAACAAAAATTTCTGTAATCAATTGTTGTGTAAACAAAGCTAAAAATAAATTTAAAAAAAGGATTAATAAATAAGAAAAAAATAATTTCAATGTCGCCGATCCCCACCCGCGAACTCTCAGTCTAAATAAGATATCCCAGGCAATCTGTAGAAGCACAGGAATGTAGGAGCTCAATAACGATCAGAAAGGTGTAAAATCCGATGAGTTGGTAAAATATGCAGGTGTTAATAACAATCTGTTCCGATAACGACTTAATAATCCCGAGGTCCGAGGGCGCAGCCTAATATCTGCTGGATATTGGAAGGAGTCCATTTCACGCGCCATCAGCAATCAAATTAATGTGCTTGAGGGGTGGCTCATTTACTTGCTACCTCACTCCATACGCTCTCTGTCCTAGCTCCCGGTTTACTCTGTAGTAGAACTCTTCCCATTAACTGGATTCCGGAATCACTTCCCCATTTTTTAGTCGGAAGAGGCTGACCAGGTTTCACTTTTATACGACTCTCAGAGTCAGAGACGAGCGACCGACAATGCGGCCTCCGTCTCTACTCACCATGATTAAGCTGTTTGAATAAGAGCGAAACCTGGTCTGACTCTTCCGACAAGAATTAAAGTCAGTGATTCTAGAATTAAGTTAATTATGTGAACCTACGAAAGTCTTAGTTTCAAAAACAAACCTCGCGTGGAAAAACCTCCGATGTTTTCATCACGACTTGTTTTCGGCCTGCTCGCATATTTATTAGTACGAGTCTTCGACAGAGGAATATAGTGACAATAGTTTTCACTAAACTCAGTCTATAAACGCGAACAGTAAAATGTTAACATCTAAACTTGAGCCATAACACAGTAATGGGGGCAAGAACAAAAGTCCAGAAGTGGCCATTGTCCTCAAACTACGCCAAATTATGGCTACATTACATCCGAGATGGCACTTTTTGTATTTGTCCTTGTGTGGAGCGTTACTTGTTAGACAGTTTTTATTATTTACTAGCTTTTGTTCTGAAATTTTCACTTTGATAGTTCGCTTTACTGACACCCATTCCAGCTTTTTGTGTTACTAAGTGGAGGTTCAGACTAACCGACAAACTTGATAAACGCTTGTCTAATATATCCGATAACCAAGTAATTAGATCAGCATTACAGTTCCAATTAATTGTAGAGAATAACTTAATTTAGCTCCGGAGCATCTTCAGGAAACAAATTGATTTTGAGTGCTCGGCGCGGACTTAGGCTAAATTACTGAGGATTTGAACGAATGCTGATTAATCCGGAGCCGGCCATTTCACTGATTAAATTCACTGATTTATCGCGTGATTGTGTTTAGGGTCAAGAGGGACAAGTGGAAGAATACCCGCGATCCTCCTCCGGCGGCGGCGGGATCAAATAAACAAACCAGAGTAAATAATGTACTTCCGTCCGAGGGTCGATTCATGTAAACAGTTAGTATCAAATATAAAATACTCTTCATAATTTGTTCGTAACAGCTTCGCCCACAGCTAGGTTATTTGAGAACTTGACTTGCTTATCCTCCTTTCTACATGCATTTTTCCTCTTTCATAAAAATCCCTTTCCTACGTTTATGGGGCATGTATCAAAATAATACAGATTGGACACAATTTTAAAACAGAATCGAAGAAAGTTAGAGCTGACATGTGTGTAGAAAACGTAGAAAGTTGTGATTTTATGTGAACGGTTTTATTGCCGTGCACGCGTGGTGTATAAACAGGCTTGTAAACCAGCATCGTATCGCCGCGGGCGCGCGGTCATTTACGTTTTGATTTATAGCGCGAGGGGGGCCCAACCTTTCGCCGACTGCCTGTCTCAGCCTTTTTACAATCGGCGCGCTGTTAAAATGATACACAGGCGAAACTGCAAAATTATAACATGTTATAAAGTTACCAAAACGTTGCGTGCTATAATGAAAACAATATCGTAGTGTAGCTACATAATAAAGTTAGAATTTATGGCAGAGACGTCGCGTCTCGAGGGAAACTCGTAATCTGCGTAGGCAGCAGTTAATAGCATGTAAAGCACGTGTGAGCGGTTTGTACTAGCGACACGCGTGGGTCACACAAAAAAGCAATTCTTTTAGTAAGCGTAACGACATTAGCTGCCAAATTCACTTTTAACGATCGGTAATCTAGCTTGACTAATGACCTCTTCAAACTGCGTATAAAACAACAAATAATAATGAGGAAAAGAACTTAGACACGGAATACTTTATGCGAGCACACAAGTCTATTGAAGTAGCAGAGATGATATCAGGTGGGGTTATATGAAAAGATAACGAGGTCGTTAAAAACGGGAATCGACCTGACGAATATATTTTCTCACATCTTTATTCTTCAACGCAGTTCGTAATTTGCGATTTATTATCTTAGAAGAGGTATCCAGCTTAGAGGCTGACAGCTCATTGAGTGCTCAATTCACACGCTAGCTATATTCCAGCACCAGAAGGAGGATCAATTTACTCTAATATTTCCTCCCGCATTTCCTGCGCAGTTCGAGTGCGGACATGTTCGGCGACGTTTAAGTCGCGCTGATTATAGCACGACGTGTCTTCGAACAAATTGAATGCCGCAATACTGCACCCGCAACCTTACTGCGTCGGGTATAACGACTAAAATTGCACTAGAAGGCTTCGCGTGCTCTCAGCACGTCGTGACACCAGCAGAAGCTAATAATTCTAAAGAAAACGTGGGGTACGTCTCGTTGAGCCAATTGAAATGATATTAGAAGATTTCTTCCACTCACCGAGAAGATTGGTTCTTGTTTTCTGATGATTCGAACGAAAAAGTTCTTTCAAGTTGTTTGAGGTGCCTATTAACATATTTATTTTCATCAAATGGAGCTGTGTTTAGAATGTTCATACACCTTAATATTGTTTCTACTTTTTCAAATTTATTTGGAATTTGTGATTCCGATGAAAGATGCTCAAGTCGGTTACGTATTGCAATGTCGAAAATAAAAAAAAAACTAACATAAAATAACCTACGTTCAAAATCCCTAAAATCGAAATACCTAATGATTTCAAGTACCCTAGCAACTAACACCTACCTACGAAGTACCTAAGTTTAAAAGACCAATTAGACTAAACATCTAATGATTAAAATAGCAAGTAAGTGATTCTAAAAATTTTTGTCCCCCGAAACCCCCTTGCTGCACCCCCCTTGCTGCACCCCCCCTGTTTGTTTTAGAACCATAGCCTTTTTCGGTTTTCTTTAGTCAATTTTTTTTGTATAATTGAGAGAATCTTTGCATTAAAAAGGGTACGTATTGCAATGTCGAACCTTCTACCGCTACGCTATCGCAGCTCATATTACTGCTCATGCTGGTACTTAGATCGGTATTTTTCATTTTGGTCAATTAAGTCAATTAACTGTGAGTTAAACCAATTTTAGGAACTTTGTGCATAGGAATTTACAGTTTTAGCTTATAAACTTTAGTAACATATCCATTTGACATTTTAGGCTTTTGGTATTTTGAATATAAGTGAAACAATCATTAGATTCTAGGGATTTTGAACTTAGGTTATTTTACGTCATCTTTTTTTAATTTTCGACATTGCAATACGTACCAAACTAAAATTGTATAACTTTACACAATTTAATTTTTTTCAAAACTACAACGCCGTTTGTTTCTGATGACTCACCGCATTTCATCAAATTGAATCTATTGACGTTCCAGACAACCCGCGCGCCCAATTTTCCAGGAAGGGCATTGTTTACGCCAACTTATGCAGAATCGTCTCTATTCGTGACCGTCGCGGTTCGTTCAGATTGCTTGGCCACTCGATTCCCGCAATCCCTCGTAGATAATTAATATCAAAGCGACGGACGGCGGGTGATAGATACGAGCAATGATTTCTGCTCGATCAGGTAGTTTAACCCCTTCGCTTTGCCGAGGTGAAGCCACTCCCATTTGGCCTACATTTATGAAGAAGGGCAAAAACGTCATATTTGTTATTTATTTTGCATAGGGTACCTATGTCTTCCCGAAGACCTATTTATATATTTTTTCCAAATAAGGATAAATAACAAGCTCGCTTTTGTACGTGCTTTTTCTTATGTAATGTCCTGTTCAATGTTTCGCGTGCAATGAAATATATTATTAAGAAGGAAATATACGCTTCATTGTAGCACTTCGTGTAGACAAGTATGATACTTCAGTGCAAATTTCATTTTATATTTTATATTTATTTAATCTGTTTGGCCTGAGCTACCTGCCTTCTATTATAATGAAATAACCTACCTACTGATTTATAGTCATGGTATAGGTCTCCTGTCTTGAATATATCAAGTGAACTAAGAGAATTGTTATAAACGAGGGTCTTCGATTGAGTTAGAAGCTAATTACGCGTGTTGGTTTACATGCACCACTAACCTTCTTAACGAAATGTTTGACACTATATTCATCTCATATTTATAAGAATGATATTTAATTTAATCAAAGATATAAGTGGAATAAAGTCAATTAAAAATAAAATAGTTAGGTTGACTGATTGATTGATTGTCTGCCTCGTTGGTCTAGCCGTTAAGGCGCTTAGCTACCAAACAGAGGTCGTGGGTTCGTTTCCCACTAGGGGACATTTGTACAAATGGCCTCAGTCTATCTATCATGTATGTGATGTCTTTGCCTGGTTACCGTAGCACAGGTCCTAGTATCCTAGGTGGGGACTAGAACAAGTGATTGTGTTGTGTATAAGTTATTAATATTATTGTTATTAGGCTTAAGTTCTGTAGGCTAGAAAGAGACCTAAGACAATGACGGTAATCAAGCAAGGACATCATAAACAGAAAAATACATCCAGAAGATAAAGAGATAAAGATAAAGAGATTTATTTGTCAAACATGTGTACAGAAAGGTGGTCTTAACATATTTAGTTCAGCATGTTTTGCCATAACAGGCATACAAATTTTTATAATTATTGATAGTAATAGCATAGCATTATATCATATTAACATCGTGAGTAAATGTCAAAAAGATGCGAATTAAAAAGAAAAACCATTCCATGCGATAATAAATTAAAATGTCAAAGAAGAGAGGTCACAAGGGTTGTATTAAATAGAATGTCATTGTTATGTAGATAAAATTGTATTGAGACGATGAACATATTTGTATATATTTAGTCAATATTATTATCGGTCAGAAATTATATTGTTGTCATTTGTGCAAATCAAGTACAGTGACCTCCAGTGGGGATCGAATCCAAAGCCTGTTTTATGGATTCGATCCCCACTGGGAATTAAGATAAGATAAGAATATTCTTAATTGTACCAGGAAAAACACAAACATGAAATATTTACAAAAATACAGTACAATTGGCGGCCTTGTTGCTTGTAGCAATTTCTTCCAGGCAACCCGGTTAACCGCTAGACCAACGAGGCAGTCAATGAAGCTTACAATTGTAGCTCTTTTTGTTCGTCATATTAACAGAGCGGCGTACACAAGCAAATTTAAAAGAAACTGAAGCGGAAATTCTTGGAATCCTTTTACCTAGTGCAGCGACTATGGCGGCTTGCAGCGGCGGTGATGGACCGCGCGGCTCCGCTGCAATCCTTTAATTGAATAGCTCTACGGAACCTCCGCTGTGTTACCACTCTACGCGAATACCACGTGTATTACACCACCTCTGGGCATATTATATCAGAGTCTGAGACGTATTCTCCTGAATACAGGAGCGGAAGCGTTCTCTAGCTTGTTATGAATCGCCGATTAACAAAGTTGCGGAGGCAGAGCTCATGTAAACACGCGAGAAAACAAATAGCCAGTTACTGCACCCGGGGGATTCAGAAATGCTAAACGAAAGTTTCAAGTTAATTTCCGAGCGAACACAAAAGCATTCCGCAAGAATTTACGTTTATTTTTATGCCGAGAATTTGGTAAAAGTAATTTTCTTTTGCCAGCAAATTGCTTATTACTGCGACCACGGCTCCGTCACTCCGGGCGAAGTGAAGTCAACTGCCGCTCACTGCAACTTACATTTTAAATGAATCAAACAGTTTTAACGATAACGTTCGAGCGAGCGGTGCTAACTTAAATTGGATGAAGCTTAAAGACCGAGCAAGATGAGGAAAGGCGCGAGTTAAACGCAGCTGTTTCTAATTATTGTAGACACGCGGAGTCAAGATTTTCCTGCTTCTCACGCTGCCGTTTGACCGCAGTTAGCCCTGCGCAAAGAGCTGACGTCTCATAAAAGCCCCCGATAAATCACTCATGAATGTGCAACAAACTGGCTTGTAGTAATGGGGGCATGTAGCAGTACCATACAATGTTAACTCCAAAAGGACAACTCGGGCTTTGACTGCATTTATTTAGTTACCGTACATATGCACACAAGTAACACGAACATGGTCAGCTACCGGTATAATTTTTTTGACTTCTCCCGATGCTCATGCCTAGTTAGATCTACTAGCCATTCATTGTCTATAAAGTGAACTTAGTTACCATAATTTTCGACGTTTTGGCAACGTTGTAACGTTACTAGTATAAACCTAGTTGATGCAAACAAGCACGCAGTGTGTGTATGCAGGCATCTATGCGAACTATTTCACGGTATCCGCTGAGCCGTTTCTCCGCAGTTTGTGCGGCGTGCATGAGCGGCCGCTTATCGCCCCCCGACATAAATCCAGCGTCGCTTATTTAGACATCAGCTGAAGGGCTGATCCGCCCTCAGATGTGCCGATAAGTGGTGGCCCATTTAGCCCTAATGCGCCCCTAATTAACTTATACTTAAAAGGCCCTTTTAACTTACTAAATGTATTTCCTTAGTTCGCCAAGGAAATGAGTGGTCGTTTATTTCAGTGAAGGTTTAGGGTCGCGCGATATGATTTACGGGAATTTAGGTTAAGTCGCCGCTTGTTAGTGTTACCGATCGCTTACTTAGTCTAAATACACGTTCGCTTTCGCCTCATGGTTGTATTTTTACACAGATTTATTTTGTAAGTGAGGACATAGAAATGAATGATGTTGTTGGGGACTTCCCCCCCGCTGTCGGCGGCGCGCGACTCATTTCCCCAGCGACTGTTCGCGGCAGCGGCAATGGGAGTGGAATCGGCACATTCGGCAATCAATCGCATGTCATCGGAACAATGCGGCGCCGGACCCGTGACAAATCACCCGTCCTCCCCCACCACCCGGTCGCTGATACAATTATAGCAAAAAAAACTATTTAGGTGCTTTATTGGCCATTAAGATAGCATCGTCCCTGTTTTTCCTACCTAAATGGATCTCCCGTCGGAAGTATTAGGCGAGTGTTAAACGATACGACTCTTAAACGGTCGAGTTTATTTATGACTAAGCAAAAGTGAGGGAGTGTTCCGGAGATATAACTGCCGTTAATTGTAGATTAGAGCATCGCCTGCGATCGTAGCGCCTGAGTCATAAGTGCAATAATAGTCGTTTATAAAACACTTAACTTCACGTTATAAACCATCCGTACACTACGTTATTTGACGGAAGCAATACATAACGCGATAGTAAAGCTTTCTCAGCGAAATTTATATTCTTCGCAGAAGTTTATTTGGAGCGTGAACGTTTACGTTCATAAGCAGCCTATATACATCCCACTGTAGTGCACAGGCCTTCTCAGAGAGAGAGAGAGAGAGAAAGTATGGGCTTAATCACCACGCGTGCCCACCGCCGATTGGCGATTTCAAGCGCTGAGGAATGTGAATAGCTCAGACACTTAGTTTTCCTCCCGATGTTTTCCTTCACAATTAGCGAGTGGTATTGCTATTATAACTTCACAAATGCACATAACTTAGAAAACAAAGTTGGAGGTACATGCCCGCACTGGGAATCGAACCTGGGTCTCGCTTTCGAGTCCAATGTTCTACCCACTAGGCTTCCACCGCTCTGGACGTTTACGTTTTGACGGAAAAAAAAAATCTGTTTGCGTTTGCCAAATAGAATGCAATACCAAACGCAACTCCTTGCTAGTTAACTTATTGTTTTAATGCGTTATCTCAATTTTTTTCTCACGAAATACTAACGCAAAAGACGTTATTGATTAAACCCAAGACTATTTCAAAAAAATCATTGTAAATTGGTACACTGTTCTACAAGGATTTACAGTAAAGACAAATCTATTCACTTTGCCATATATTTATTCCATCAATACGTAAAGAAATATTATTGAAACCTACAAAACATACGTGACAATAACAATTTGTTATGTTCCATCTCCTGTTCTATGCGGCTAGCACGGTGAAGACGCAGAGCTGATGGCATCCCATCATGTCCATTATCTATCAATGATAATGATCCAGGATTACGCCGCGCCCCGCACCCATACCCCTCTGCCATTACCGTAGTCATAGCGCGTTGCGGTAATGACATATTCATTACCGTCTAATGCGAACATTTGTTAGACAAACGATTTGGGTTGCTTTCTTGAATAACATATCCAAAGCTAAGCGACGCGACGGCAGCGCATCGCTAAGCTTTGACTTGCATCATAAGCGTAAGGTCGTGGGTTGAAAATCCGGTATATACCAATTACTTTGTTTTCGGAGTTATATGCATTTGTGAATTTGTAGTACGATTCGCACTCGCTTACAGTGAAGGAAATCATGGTAAGAAAATCTGAGTGTACGAGGTTTTCACGTAACTCAGCTTTTGTACAATGGCCCTTTTCCCAATGGTGAAGCGCGGAAATCTAAGTTTAAGAAAATATAGGCCGTGCATAAACCACGCGTACCAAAGTTAAATCTAGTATGTTGTTGTAATAGAACGTACTCCCTCACTTATCTTAGTTACGGAAAACTGTAAATACACCTCGCCCCTAAGCTTACCAGAATAGTTATTATCTAAGAACGCGTTACACATATTAGAGCTAAGTACAATGTAGCACGTCGGTAATATAAGTACGTCGTAGTTGCTACGCGAATCGCTCGTTCTCGTAGCACTGCGTAGCGCTACGTACGTAGCACGATTTGCAACGGCATAGCGACTACGGCTTCGTCGCAGCTCGTACATAAATTTGTTTTTCTAAAGCGTTAATGTTGATACAGAAGTGATGGCAAGAAAAAAACGAACACTAAGAAAAAATTGGAACAAAAAGTCCTTTAATAACAACGTATTACTAACTTAATTCCGGAATCACTTACTTGATATTTTGTCAAAAGCGTCCGAACAGGCAATGACCCAAGTGTCACGAAAGTGCTACAAGCATGTGCTTACGAAAGCTTTAGTTCAAAAGAAGATGAACTTATAAATAAATAGCTTGGCGTAACAGAATTTAACTTACAAAAAATATTTATAACTGCCAATTTCTCTCTATAACCTTTAAATACTCTCTAAGAAAGTTCATAATAAAGTGCCTAAATTTACATTTAAATTACATTTATTTAAATTCTATTGCGATGTCTGAAGGTCTTGTTAGTCGCAGTAAAACGAAATAAAATTAAATATTGAGAAGTTGAACAAAAGTTGAAGAAATTTAACTAAAACCCGCTGCACTGAATGTTATTCAATTTTTTTTCAGTCAATCATTAACATCATCATAATTATCAGCCATTTGACGTCCACTGCAGGACATGGACCTCCTTCGTGGTTTTCATAACCATTAGGGGTTTTGCCATAATTGCCACGCTTGGCAGGCGGGTTAGCGATCACAGTATGTGGTTGGGATCTCAAGAAGACGCTGCTGCCCGTCTCCTGGTAATTGATTTCCTTAGTCGCCTTCTACGACATCCTACGCTATTGTTAATCCGGTGCTACACGGAATATTGTGACCTTATGTTAAAATCCACACCTACCAGTCAACTGTTATTTGTACCTGTGTGAGGGTAAAAAGCAGTTATGAATTCCGAAATACGATTGGAATTTGAGACCGAGTGTTTGTATCACCTCTTTTCAAACCAGCCACCACTCTGGCTGGTTTAAAATGGGTACTTCAACGGGAAAAAGTTTCTCAACGGGAAAACACTTTGGGTGGTTCCTTTGAACTTTATTTTATAGTTATTATTATTAATTTTTATCCAACAATATATTCGAATGTTTTGTTAATAAGCTGAGCGGTGGCAGCCTAGTGGGTACAACATTGGACTCGGGAGCGAAAGACCCAGATTCGACTCCCAGTGCGGGCATGTACCTACCTATGACTTTGTTTTCTAAGTTATGTACATTCGTGAAGTTATAGTAGCAATAGCACGCCAACGGTGAAGGAAAATAACGTTCAGAAACCTGAGTGTTTGAGCTATTCACATGCTTTAAATCTCCAATCCGCGGTGGTCACACGTGGTGATTAAGCCCATACTATCTCTCTGATGTTTTCCTTCACCGTTAGCGAGTGGTATTGCTACTATAACTTCCCAAATGTACGTAACTTAGAAAACAAAGTCATTGGTACATGCCGGGATTCGAACTCACGATCTCGCGAATGAGAATCCATTCCATGCGTCCTACCAGAGCATGGAATGGATTTTGAAAATTGATGCTGTTACTTTCGTTTCTCGCCTTTCGCCGTAGCTAGTAGTTGGGCGACTATTAAAATAAAATTCAGTCATATAAGGGTGTGTTGAGACGCTGGCGGTAGGCTTCTCGGGCGAAATTGCCTTTTTTCTAGCTTAGGCTCTAGCACTGAAGCCTCCGAATGAAAGCAATAAACTAGATTCGACGGCGGAGCCTCTTTGACTGCGAGCTGAACGAACGATTTTTCATATGAGGTGTTCTACTTGATCGCTGGAAATGAGCCCGCGTTTATTCGTAAGAAACTACTTTAAGTACTTAAGAGATAGGTGCTACAGTTCAGTACGATATCAAAGTTATATCGTAATGTAGCAAGTAACGCGGTGGTAGCGGAGCGGTAGAATGCCGGCTTTTCATTCGAGAGGTCGTGGGTTCGAATCCCGGAACGTACCAAGAACTTTGTTTTTTAAGTTACGTAAGTACATTTTTGAAGTTATAGTTGCCATACTACTCCCTAAACCCTAGTTTGTGAGGTATTTAGCAAAGTGGGGAAATCTTCAGTTGAACTAGAACTATAAGGTAGCTCGTAATACATTTTTATTACTATGTCGTCACAGCCAAAAATTGCCTTTTTTCCTACAATAGATATTAATCTTTCCTAGCGAACTGAAGCTTTAGTAAGATCCAGCTATGTACTTGTTATTTAAATAAAAGTAAGGAGTAACGGTAAAGGAAATCACACTATGTGAATCTCTAAATAGTTTATAAACGACCGTAGAATGCTATTGTTGTTTGAGAAATAAGTCTGAAACGTTACTATACTGTCGGCCTGAAATAAATATTTACATTCAACAAAACAAAATACAAATAATAAGCAATTAACAAGATTTTTATTACGACGTAGCTTCATCGTGGACACAAAATCCCGTAAAACATCTTAATACTCGTACAAATTGGTTCTTACCATCCGACATCCCCTCCCTAGAATATAAAAAGTGCGCACAGAAGGTACAACTCAATACAAAATTAAAATAGTTAGGCATTATGGTACTGCGGCAATATTTCCAATGTCGGCAACAATTTTTTTTTTGTTCATTTGAAAGTCAGTACATAAGTACATAATTTGCTCTTAAGATTTGGGGTAGTAAATTGTAATAAATGTGAGCTTTTGAAGTCAGACCGACAGACAGTCCGAATTGATTGTTGTTTGAAAATTTGATTTATTGAAACAGTCTACAATACGATAATACATGATTTCTGTCAAAATTCGCATACTAAATCTCTGCACTGAGTAATGCCCCGATAATAATGCAATTTTTCTGGCAATATCATGCGGGAGTAATAAGAATATTGTCGCCAACAATGGTAGTTTCGTAAACCGCATGACATCTTCTTCACTTATAGAAGACCATTCCTTGAATTTTTTCCAAAAAATTATACTTGTAGCATTAATGCCCGCAACGTTCTTGTTACTTACTATTTTTCCGGCAATGGCACATCAGTAATCATGAAAAGAAAAAAGCGGGGGAACGCTGTTAAAGTCATGGGAACTTTTGGATCGGGCGTGTCCCGGGGCGGTATATTTGATTAGTTTAATTTAATTTATTTTAACCTTAAGTAGGCTGTAAAATGTATGTGTGACCTGAAAAGTTGTGAGTAAACTTTCCTGATGGAATTAGCTGACCACAACATAACCTTTCTGGCGAAACTAGGTCAAGAAAAAAACTGTAGTGAGACTTCCATAAATATGTCTGTTTCTTCCTTTCAGCTAAAGCTGTACGGCGACACACACACACACACAAACGAGCCGTGATATTTCTCTATTAGGGCTCATACAATATTTCCGTCTTCATTCCGTCGCGTGTTTAATTTATAGGGTACCGTCGGGAGCAAGCCGAGATGCAAGATTACTCTTAATAATATTGTTTTGGGGATGCGTCACGACTTAGCAGTCCCATGATAGATAGATAGAATACTCTTTATTGTATGTACACCATGAATTACATATGAGAATTTAACAATAATATGATGTAGTACAAGTGGTGGCCTTATTACTAAAGGTAATTTATTCCAGACAACCATTGATATGGTTTATTCTGACGAAGAGGGAATCTGACGAATGTGTTCGAAATCTTCCTGAGATTCCAACCGCATACTGCAATCGCAAACCCGCCTGCCAAGCGTGGCGATTATGACAAAACCCCTCATGGTTATGAAAACCATGTGGGAGGCCTATGTCCTGCAGTGGGCGTCAAATGATCGATGATGATGATGATGATGAACCATTGACGGAAAAAATTGAGAAGCTAAGTAACGGGTAGTCGGCGCAACTAAACAATACTAAGCAAGATTATTTCTATATTTGATACACATACATAAACCGTAGATAAATATGAAATTAATATACATAAACAAAAATGTTTTGGAAAAAAATTACACTGCAACAGAGTTATAAAAATTGCATGAACTTTTTCGAACACATTATAAATGTTAGTACGTACAACTAAATTACTAGGAAGAGAATCCGGAATAAGAATGAATAATTAAGAATTCACTCTTAAATCCGGTATGCAAATTTTGGTCTTAAGGCCATTTATCTTTCGTGGTTATACGGCAACTATCTTCCTGCATAATCCGGTGACATTCCGAGGCTGACTTCAAACACTTGGTTGGCTGAAAGTTCTTCGGCAAGGAACGTCTTCACTTTACCGAAGCTTAAAATTACAGAGTAGCGCTTCTACAGAACCGTAAGCTCACGGGCGCATTGTGTGCGTGTTGTCTTTTCATCGGACTTAGTTAACTCACGCTTGTTGCAAGCCTCCCTCTGCCTCGAGCCTACACGCGAAGGCTGTCGCCACTAATACGGACTGAAGTGTTCATTACTCAACTTTCTTTCACTGCGGCCCTAAGTCACTACCGCTTATTATTTTCGACGTTTCTACACAGCTCTTAGTGTATGCATAATAATATCGTACTTCCGTTTCGCGAAAACAGAATTATTAACAGCTGAAATTAATGTAACAGCTTAGTAATTTGTTCCAATTATGGCTGGTAACCCCGCTAAAACACAAAGCACACAGCGCGATCCATCACGCCATCAGCGGCAGGCGATCGGTGACAATGTATTCTAATGAATTCACGAGAGTATCAGTCGGTGGAGACACAGCGTCTCGCGCTGATTTATTAGCTCGTTCATTAAAGTATTACGTTCAGTGTAATGACATTTTATGAATTTTGAATTGGGCGGTCGCGGGCGGCGCGTATTTAATATTCATTTCGCATTTGCCGGCCGCCGGTTGTTTTCCTTTGGAACGGTAACTTTTTGAGGTTTCGCGTTGTTTTGCTATTTATGAGATGGGCGCCGGATGCTGCGGCGTACGGCTTAGTTGTTCTTTCAACTTGCCCCCGCCCTGCGTTAATTAGTTATAATAGATATTGCAATCGTATTATTGACCTACAAATTTCTCGTGTGATTCATGTTATTTTATGTGTAGGTGAGCGAAGAAACATGTCGACGTCTCGTTATCTCGTCGCAAAGTTTCTATGTTCCCTTCAGCGGCACTCCCTCCCGGCTCATTGTCAACCGAACTTGACCTTACCGCCGCCGCAGGAAGTTTTAACAGTTCCCATCGCCCCTCCTTTGGACTTACAATGACACTATTAATTTTGGGGCGGCACAGCAGCCTCGAATATAAATTACCCTATCAAGGTTCTTACTATAATACCCATAAGTGCATTTTGGAACTGAACAGACGCTTTGAAATAGCCAGCTGGGTCAGCGTATTCAAAATCTGATTTATGACTAAATTAGTTCTGAAAATGTAAGCATTAATTTGACGATGAATTCTTCATTAAATGTTGATCTGTATGTGTCAAACATATTTTTTATCATCGATAGAATAATATCAATGGTCTAGTCGAAACCCATCTCTAATTCGGCTGTTGACGTATGTATGTAGACACATCAAATTGGAGCAGATGCTGCAAAAACAATTCTTCATTGAGTAATCCGTCAAACATAAACTTGCGCAAAAACATGAACCGCGTTTAATTTTGATAATTTGATTTTATTGCGTAGCCGACTCAATCTATGGGTTAATCGACTTTGCATATCGCATTGTCATAGTAAACAATGAGTTGTAGTTCAATGAAATGGTCTCCGGTGACGAGGGGGTGCAAAAACTGCGTAGGTACTACTTAGAAGTATTAGCATTAAAATACTCAGCCGCATATGAAACAATATTTGTCAAAGAGTACCTAGACATTTGCTAGTCGGTTTTGAAAATACTCGGCGCGGTGACATGAGTGACGTCTGCGAATTCCGGCGTACCGCGGCGCGTTTCCCGCTAACAGACACGATGACGTCACGTCCGCCGAACCGGAAATAAAAACGAAGCCTTTGCCCGCCCTCTCTACGAACGAGACACAGGCTTGCATGTATGAGGTAATGTCGGGCCATGAAAACAGCTATTTAGTACTGTAATTTATATGAAAAAATGTTTCTGGAGCTAGGTAAACTATATGTGCATAAGCTCAAAAAATATTTCAATTAACTCTTATCCAGCACAGTCAGTACGCCGATGCGGGTCGCGCACTTTAACGTCAAAAGTCCTGACTTTCCAGTACATTGTCAAATTTCGTAATTTTAGCGCCCCAAACCGCGCGACTCGTACTGTCGTACTATCTGCGGTAAGCTTAATTAGTACGGGATTTCCAGATAGGCCAATTTTTTTGATAAGAATAAAATAATTAGAAAATATTATAAGCCTTACGCTTGTTCCGTGGCCCCAGTCCAAGCACAGTTTGCGGTGCAGCAAGTAAATGGAAATGACAACGTGCAAGTGGGTTCTTTTGTGGCACCCGAAGGTTGCGTCTTTGTGGCAGCTCCCGCAGCCTTCTCCTGCTCGCAGTCAGGCTTTTGTTCCTGCTATCGCAGACCCAGTCACGTACGCTGCGACACGATGACGTCAAATCTACAACTTTTACAATATTAAAAATTTTACATAGATACGTACATAAACTTACGCCTGTATCCCAGAGGGGTAGGCAGAGACCAGGGACTGCCACTTGCCGCGATCCTGACAGATCACTTTCGCTTCTTCAAAATTCATTAGTCGTTGCATGCACGCACGCCGGTTTCGGTTACTTTTTATCTTGCCCTTTGCTAATACATCCACTTAAAAATTTTCTGTTACATTTAACTTTGATGATTAGATCAAAGCTTAGATTAAAATACCTCGTACCTTGAGATGTAATACCTTGACATTTCCCATTCGCAGTGGGCATGCGTGGTAGTTAAGCCAGTACTCTCTCTCTCTGAGAGAAGGCCTCTGCACTGCAGTGGGACGTATATACGCTGACAAACTTCTTTCGCTTCATTGACGTCCATTTTTCATTGCATATATGGATTTGCAATATTATTTTATGGATTTATTCTGAAATAAATATCTTAATTAATTAATAGTTGAGCCAAGCATTAAATTAAATAGCTGGTAAGTGTAACGTAGTGAAACCAAGGCCGTAATTCTGGTTCGTCAGTCTTCCTTTTGTACTCTGGTGCACTTTCTAGAATCTATTTATTGAAATGTACTTAATTAAAGAGCCTGCATACTGAGGCTAACGGCATCCGCAACTAAAAGCATCTAATGGCAGGCAAATTGGAACGCATGTGGTGGCCCGGCTCGCCGGCGCTACTAGTTTGTCTCTTTGACACTTTTACCGCAAACAGTACAAAGCCAACATGTTTGCAATGTCGGCAAAAATATATATATTGGATAAATTGAAGTCTGTATAAGAACTGAAGACAGGTTAAAAGAGCTCAACAGACCGATCATTGCGTCCTCCAGCAAGCGGCGACAAACATCTCTGTGTCAAAGGAATAAAAGTTAACTCCCGCGTTGGAGTGTACAAATTTTACGCGCGCGCGCACAAGGAAACTTATTTTGTGGAAAGGAACGGTTTTGTGAACGGAATCGAATTCGAATAGGACTTAAACTGATGCCGAGTTACGGCGTGCCGTCATGCAAGCCAACCCCGCCTGTATTGCAGAGTGCTAAGAGTCAATGCAGAGTGTGTCTGGAACTGGCAGTTCTACAGTTACGGACAGTCCTTTGTTCTAGCCTCCGCGGTGCTGTACTGGTGCGAGCTCGAAAATGTACAGAAAGTTCACTTTCATTCGTTTTGTTTTGTTTGATTAATAACGTTTATTGTGAATAATAAACGTAACATCACCTGCTGTTCACTTCTTCAAGTCTATTATAATATTATTTTAGTTATTTCCTATAATACACAGGACTGCATTAGTACAATGTGAAATCTGCACATTTTAGTTTTTTTCATGCAAGTTATACCATTGCTAAGCTTTGTAATTTACTTACTTACGAAATAGTTAACTTTGACCGGCCAAAGACAGGAATGAACAAATGAACAGTCCCTGCTGGCCCTTATACAAAGCTAAAGCCTGAACTTTCAGGATCGTACAATTTGTAAATGCAAAAAAAAACTTTATTGCCAAAATTAATTTTCAAACCCCTTTGGGATAACTATAATTATGTGACATCCAGATTATACAACGACTGACCGCAAAGACGACCGACGAATCCGCGGCTGACCAAACCGAAAGCGAGAGGCAAACTAGGTAGGTAGATAGGGGAAAAGTAGACAAACTAGACAGATAAGAATAAATCTCACTGTAACATATAAACCAACCACTGTGTAAATAAAATCGGAAGGGAAAAAAACACAACATTGTAAATAATTGTAAATATTTTTTTTTTATAATCTTTATTAAAAGGTTTTGTCGCACAGCGACAATGTCACCTTTATAAGGCTACACATTAAAGACTAAATGAACTCAGTAATGTAACAAAAATTTAAACTCAACTTTCATTTCCACCTAACTAAAAACTACTAGTGACTTCCGCCGTGCTGTCCAGCACCCTAATTGTAAATAATAACATAGAAAAAAAATTAGCATTAATTTAGTGTAATTGAGCGTATAAGTTTTGCGTGAATGTGGAGTAGAGGAGCACAATTAGGGAAAATAAAATAAAAATTCCGGAATAAAATGGCACGGACCCCGCGTCAGTAAAAAGATGATGGATTTAAAAAAAAAAAACTACATAATTATGTGGAACAACCTTGATTATGAGTTTTGGGCTAAGAATTCTGTAATTATAACCCGACTACTAACAGATGGCGCTCGTATTATTCATAATATTCTCGTTGGGTTTATCGATACGAACAACTTTTACTTTGGGGAAAACGTCGAAATCACGTGGTCCGCGGACCACAGGTAGAAGTGTAAGAATGTTTATCCCGGGTAAATAATTACTTGTGGTTTCCAAAGCATGACACCACCTATGTCTTAGCAAACTATATTTTAGGATTCATCGCGACGACCCGCAACAGATATTACCGTATTTTTATGCTCAGCGTTTTTTAACAAAAATGGTAATAAAATACTCAGTGCGTGTATTGTGTGCGAGTTCAGTGCCCAGCCAGGGACTTTAGCTACAAAGCGATGAAAGTACAATCCAAACATCCCCACTAGATCCGAAGATACAAGCGTACTTCTAAAAAACCGGCCAAGTGCGAGTAGGACTCGCACACGAAGGGTTCCGTACCATTATCTATACAACATTACGCAAAGATCGAATTTGAGAACAGCGCATCTATAGAAACCAACAAGAAACGTTTAACATTGTCATTTAACGACATGACATCGGCGCTGTTAAGGCTACATAGACGGCCGCGAGCGCTGTCTTTAGACAACGTTTGTTGTATGGGAGCCCCACTTAAATATTTACTTTATTCTATTTTTAGTATTCGTTGTTATAGTGGCAACAGAAATACACCATTTGTGAAAATGTCAACTACCTAGCTATCACGGTTCATGAGAAACAGCCTGGTGACAGATAGACAGAAAGACATAAAGACGGTTAGATAGACAAACAGACACCCTTCGGGTATGGAACTCTAAAAAAAGTAACCGTTTGTTAACTGACCTACATCAACTCCGACGCAAGAGCTCCGCGAGCCCGAGCGTCGCCGGCGGCCACCTACATCCGCCGAAGCTAGCTAGGTCATTAACCGAGCTACGCAGCTTCCCCGCCGCTACGATCGCGTAGCACTGCTACGGGCCCTTTGCGAGTGGCACAACGGGCGTTGCGTTCTATGTATCACCACCACGGCTTGAATATTCTTCGACAGGCAGCAACAAGAAGTGTTTTACCTGCAATCTTCCTGCAGCAAGTACAAATACAAGATCCTGCTGAAATCCTGCGCGCATCTTTTTCACTTCAAATGCGTAGGCCTCACAGAGCAAACAGTGAAGAAATAGGTAAGCACTTGGTATTGCGAAGGCAGCAAATTGATTTGCTGTTTCGCATGCAATGCAGCAACGGAAGAGAATAATCGGATAAATTGTGCCATTTCTCCGTACATATAGCATTATTTGTGCGTTGGTCTGACGGTCAAAAGTAGCAGAAACAACTGGACTTGCTTAAATTACCTACCTAAACAAGATAACACCAACACGCCCCTAAAAGCCTCTGTGTCTAGCATATCTTATGTAACGATTAGAAAAACCCAACCAGCACAGGAACTTCGCGATACCTCACCATCTAAGGGAGACCTCAGATCTTTCATAGAATTCAGCAAGCAGTCTCTGAAGCAAGATATTCAATCACTGAGATTTTTGCCAGTACAGAAACAGTCATAACGGACATAGAGACAGAATTTGCTTGGATCGAGCTAGGTGTTGCCAGAATCTCGGATTTGGAACCGAACTATTGCAGGCAAAAAATCTCACTATGGAACTGGAGTCTACACGCTAATCAGCTTAAATCGACACTCCAACATCTAGATATCACTGTAAACAATCACCAACACTATACTAAATCTAAGGAATGAGTTAGAGATCGCAGGAGTAAAAGAAAAGGAGTAAAGAAGATTGGAATTGATCTCAGTGTTAGCGACGTGGCTTCGAAGCGATGAGCTTATCCTTCAATGGATTAAAGCCCAAAAATCGAAATATTGTACTGAAAACCGATTTTGATGCCGTCGCAACGGATTTACGAGATCATGACCAATCACGGAGACGGAGACTAATCCCCGGTACTTTGTTTCGTCGACCCGGAACTATTTGCGTCTCTCTTGACATTAAACAATAAAAAAACACTCGCGCCTATCTAAATCGACCAACTCAAAGCGAATATCAAAACCTTGGATCACTCCTGGCCTCCTCAGATGTACATAAAATCGAGACAATCTACACGCCAACTTTTGTAGATATCCAAGCGACCTCATGGCTAAAGTAGTCTACACTCGATACCGACACTTCTGTACTACAACGGCGCAATTGACATTAACAAATGAACCCCTAATAATTATAATAATTCTGCATTCTAAAACGTATACTTTATGAAGAAAATAAATAAATAAATAAATCTTCTGAAAACTATAAAAACTATTTGCCATATCCCAGAAAAAATTAAAATTCCCTCAGAGCTTCTAGCTGTGGACCGAAAACTCAATAATTGTAATAATTTCTTTACTTCAATTGGTCCGAATCCAAAAACACCACCGGAACTTGCTGCGGAAATTCAAATTCGGATACTGAAGAGACCATTGAAATAATAAGCAGCCTAAAGATTAATAGTGCCACTGGATCTGATGGTATAACTAACCTTCTGCTTTAAATCAGCATGCTACTCGCTTGCTGTCCCACTCACACATGTTTTCAATCTAAGCCTCGCCCGGGCGTCTTCCCCTCCTGTTGGAAACTTGCCTCAGTGACACCTTTCTATAAAACAGGAGACAAAGATTCCCCAAACAACTATAGACCCATCTATCTCTCTTCGAAGTATTTTTATTCATATTTTTTTTATTCCAAGTCTTCTTGCAAATACAGTGTTCTCTTTTGTTGAAATCCGTAAAATTTATGTTTTAGCTTATGACGACAGGGACGGGCTGAAAATCAGCGCTCTGATAATGCATGCACTCACAGCAACAAGCTGAGCCCTATCCTAATTATCACATAACAAATTTTGCTATATTATGTATATGTTTAAAAATTTATAAGTGTGATAAATAAACGTTTTTTAATTTCAATCTCAAAAATCTTGGACGAAATAGTGAATAGGATAATGATGGGATTCTTAGAATCCAGAAACATTTTTTCTCCAAGACAATACGGCTTCAAGCAGGGAAGGTTAACTGAGGATGCCGTACTCACCCTAGTTACTGGTTCTTGCAAAGTAAATTTTTTACATCAGCTTTTCATTTTTCTGAATAAAATTTCACATCACACAACAGTACAGTATCAGTCGGTTAGAGCTTGAAAACTGATCCATCTCATGAAACAGGTAAGAATTGTCAAAGACGAAAAGTCCTTGATACAATATACAGCACTATGTCAGTCAGTGCTCACTTATTGTATTTTTTAATGGGGAGGTGCTGCCAAAACCCACCTTATTGCTCTGGAACGTGCCCAAAGGTGGCCTACAGTAAACCCTACAAGTTCGCTACCACCGCCCTTTACATTGAAACAAAATGTCTATCAATACGTTAACAGTTTATCTTTAGGTTGGTCACTCAGCAGTACCTCTGGTTTATTCCTTCTCCTAATTACTTAACTCTAATCGGTACACGTAATATAAAAATCCCCATCCCCAGGACGAAAACTAAATTTGCTCAACGCTTTTTACCCTTTCTTGGCCCTTTCCTTTTTAATAATTTGTTTCGTACATGTCAGCTGAAAAATTTTACCCTTAATGTAGCCAAGCGGAATATTCTCACCCACCTTATTGGCTTCGGCTGTGACTTAACTGAGGATATCCTAAAAATTATCACATAATCTACTGCACATTACATAAACTCACACTTCCTCTCACTCACCACATCACACATAAATACAACACAATACACAACACATTCAACCACACACCTTACACCCATCTCCACTCTTACACAAATAATATTAGTGTAATATATAATTTTATTGAACTCGCAATATTGATTTTAAAAATGTTTCCTTTCTAAATTTTTCTTTTTTTTAACACAACTAATTTTATTGTGAAAATGAAAACCACGAAGGGGTCCTATGTCCTGCAGTAGGCGTCAAATGGCTGATGATGATGATGATGATGATGAAATAGGGTACTTAAACCAGCATTAGAGTTTTTCGTTTGCTTCCTTCTGTGTCTCGCTGCACTGTGGCGTGGCGAACTAACCCATAGTGCCGATGAAGCGAGCGGATATTCCAGCGCAAATAGCATTCACTTTCAATACGGAACTTCTATTGTTTCGAAAATTGCCGCCTTTAAATGATAAACCATTTCTTAAGTATTTTTATATGGTTGGGCCGGGGCTAAGGGGTCAAAGTTAAGTCTTATTCAATTTGTGCTGCATAGCTTTGCTTAAAAGCTGTATAGACCAAATTGATCGCCTTTGCATAATAGAACATTGAATCCGTATAAAATCTAAATCACTCCAAAGCGAGTGAAATTTTGCGAAATTTTGTTACAAGACTGTGCTGTGATAGGGTCAGATATAATTTATTAAAATTTAGCTACGGTACACATTTTCCCAGTAAAATTGGGAACATCAGAGACTGAAACTAGATTTTCCATGTTCCTCACTCACTGTACCGAACGTGAGTACGAAATATTATTAAGTAATTCAATTCAATTCAATTCAAATATTTTTATTGATTGTAAAAACAGAATGTTTACTTAATGAAAGTCAAAGTTGTTAGTTTCACAATTAATGGATTATGTGGAGAAGAAACTAACAAAGAAACTCGACATTTATTCTTTTCAAAACACGTTTTAACTTAATTAACAGAGTTTTCAACTTAAAATATTAGTCATTAATGTGTTGAACACTAGTCACAATCGTCCTTTAAATAATATTAATCTACTGTTTAATGCCAAACATCTTTGTCTTCTAAATAATCCTTGATGTTATAGTAAGCCTTTTTGCACAGAATGTGCTTAACACATTTTTTAAATCGCGTTGGAGGTAACTCTAATATATCTTGAGGAATTTTGTTGTAGAACCTTATACAGTGCCCCATAAAGGATGTGTTAACTTTTGCAAGTCTAAATAGTGGAAATGACAATTTATGTTTATTTCTAGTATTAACATTATGGTGGCCACCAACATTTTCGAAGTCTTTGATATTTTTTCTAACGTACATAATATTTTCATAAATGTATTGACATGCAACTGTTAAGATGTTGGTTTCTTTGAAGAAATCTCTTAGCGAATCCCTACTACCTAACTTGTAAATAAATCGGCTGGCTCTCTTCTGCAAGATGAAGATAGTCTCAATGTCTGCTGCCCGGCCCCATAGTAGTATACCGTAGGACGTAATACTATGGAAGTAACTAAAATAAACAAGCCTAGCAGTTGCAACGTCAGTGAGTTCCCTAATTCTTTTCACTGCATATGCTGCAGAGCTAAGTCTGTGTGCTAATTTTACAATATGTGGACCCCATTGTAGTTTTGCATCGATTGTGATGCCCAGAAATACAGTATCATCTACAAATTCTAATTTTTCATGTCCAATTACTATGTTGTTCTCAACTACTCGTACGTTAGGTAAGGAAAACTTTATACATTTTGTCTTTTTAGAATTTAGCAGCAGATTATTTGCTGTGAACCAATCTAGTACTTGCGAGAGAGTATTATTTGCATCGTCAAGATTATTTTCTTGTCTCCTTATTTTAAAAATAAGTGACGTGTCATCAGCAAATAACACTATCTCAGACATTTTTTGTACCATAAACGGTAAATCATTTATATAGACTAGGAAAAGGAGCGGCCCTAAGATAGATCGCTGCGGGACTCCTATTTTTACAAGTGAACCCGAGGATTTAATACGATTTACGTCTGCTTTTTGGACCCTTCCTTCTAAATACGATCTTAAAAGATCTAAACCTGCACCCTTTATTCCGTAGTGTTTTAACTTTAGGAGTAGCGTTTCGTGGTCTACACAATCAAATGCTTTTGATAAATCACAAAATATGCCTACTGCATCCTTGCGATCCTCCCACGCGCTGAAAATATGTTTAAGTAACATAACTCCGGCGTCTGTTGTATTCCGCCCTTTAGTAAAACCAAATTGCTGGCTATGAAAGAGTTGGTAATTATTGAAATGCGTAAGTAATTGATCTAAGATGATCTTCTCAAATATTTTACTTAATACTGGTAGTACTGAGACGGGCCTAAAATTGGTTGGATCGTGTTTATCACCGCTTTTAAATAAGGGTACTAGTCTACTATATTTCATGAGGTCCGGAAATACTCCCTCATCTACACATTTATTGAAAATTTTTGCTAACGGTAAAGCTAGGACATGGATCACTGAACTAACAATTTTTACCGACATACCCCACAAGTCCTCGGTTTTTTTAAGATTCAATAATTTAAATTTTTTAAGAACGTTATGGGGCTCAATGTAATTAAATGAGAAATCGTGTTCGCACGAGGAGACATGGTCTTTTAGTAATGTTGTTGCACGATCAGGTGACGAGTCTAACGGAGCTGTAGTCACGATTGGAACATTAGTGAAGAACTGTTCAAATGCTACAGCGATATCTTCATTTGTCGTTATTATTTTGTCATCAATCTTAAGCGAAATATCTCGGTCTCCAAATTTTGTTTTACCCGTTTCTCTATTTATTATTGTCCAAATTGTTTTAATTTTATTCGGTGACTGTAAGATTTTATTCTTTATATGATCGCATTTAGCCTTATGGCAGACGGCCTTAAATAACTTGGAATATTTTTTGACGTGCTGTATGAATTTGGTGTCATATGTATAAGTCTTTTTGTCATACAGTTCATAAAGTGTGTCTCTACTTTTCCGGATACCCGAGGTTGCCCATTCACTAAATCCTACTTTATTCTCATTATTTGTTAGCTGCCGCAATTTAAAAACTTTTTCAAAGTAGTTACCCGACACGACTTTGAAAAAGTCTACATAATGAGCATTAGCATTTTGGTAATTTTCTTGAGTTTTTATGCTACTTTCAAGGTCTACTTTAAATGACTCTAATTTTTTACTTGTTACGGGCCGGCAGAGGATAACCTGTTCTGCGTTTTTTCTATCTATTTCAAAATGAACAATTTGACCACTGTGGTCTGACTTCAAACAATTTACTGTAGAATTATCTGAAAAGTCGCAATCGCAGTAAACATTATCTATGCAGGTGGCAGTAGTTTCGGTTATTCTAGAAGGCTCCAAGAAAATATTTACTAAATTAAACGACTTGAAAATTATTGTCAATTTGGTATTTAAAGTGTTACCATCCCCGCCATCTCGTTTCTCCGGGAAAATATGCGAAAAAATAGATAATACTCTTAAAAGCTTAATTTAATTAAAGTGTAGGAGTTTTGAAAGAACTCCCGAATGGGAAGAAGTCTCACATTCGGGAGGTGGTGGGTTCGAATCCCGCATGTACTTTGTTTTCTAAGTCACATATATTTGTGAAGTTGTAATAGAAAGCCACTAGCCAACATGAAGGAAAACATCGTGAGGAAACCTGACTGCCCTGCAGTGGGACGTATATAGGCTACATAAAAAGTGCTGGATTATTAACACATACGTACAACTAAAGTTGGCAATGATTAGTAATGTATAAAGTAAATTATAGCTTCACAAGTGTAGGGGAATGTAAACTTAAACATGTTTATTAATAACTTGCTGTGCGGGCCACAGGACTTCATTTGTGTATAAATTTTTATGTATACTTTTTAAGGATAAAAATTAGCCTATGTGCTATTTCATAATACAATCTATCACTGTGCCAAATTTCATCTAGATCCGTTAAGCTGTTCTGACATGATTGAATAAAAAAGAAATTAAATAAAAAATAAAAAGCGACTTCGAAACACTACAGCACTAAATAGATAGAAATAATTTAAATAATTAGAAGCAACTATACATGTAGGTATTGTAGAAGTATAATTTGAAGTAGGTGCCCAAATATATGTGCTGGTCATGAAACTGGGCACCGACTACAAATTATACTTCTACAATACGCACATGTATAAATACTATATATATATATATATAATATACGCGTCGAATTGATAACCTCCTCCTTTTTTGAAGTCGGTTAACAAATAGTCCATTTCCATTTCCTCCCGTGGATGTCGTAGAAGGTGACTAAGGAAATAAATTACCAGGAGACGGGTAGCAGCGTCTTCCTGAGATTCCAATCACATACTGCGATCGCGTGCCCAAGTGTGGCGATTATGGCAAAACCTCCCATGGTTGTGAAAACCATGAGGGAGGTCTATGTCCTGCAGTGGGCGTCAAAGGGCTGATGATGATGATGATGATGATGAACAAATAGTCATCCATCCTAAATTTTGCTTTTATAATAGTATATCAGTCACACGTCAATTAAATTCAATAAATTAAATATGTGTCACTCCTAGTTAACCATTTCAATAATCAATTTAATAGGAAGTAGATCTATCTGTCTTGCTAGATCTTTCTTGTTTGTGTTATTTCCTCGTAATCATTATGAATGTTACTTAACAACGTTCAATTTCCAGAGTCACATACACACATAAGACCACAATTAAGCCATATAGAGTATTGGTCGTCAATGTAAGCTTGGGCAAGTTTACACAGCATCCCTTTGCGGGCCCCTGCGGGGGAGGAAGAGGGCGGCGCGGGGCGGGGCTCACACACGACGTATACGATCCATTATTTTAATTACGCGCGAGAATTTGTTATTCATGACGTCACAAAGGTTGCGGGAGAGGCGGTAATTATCACGATGCCTTCAAACATATCCTGTTGTACGTAATAGCTCAAGTGCCGAGTAGATTAATTCTACCTTCTGTCGGATATCTCTTGAAGGGTAATAAAATTGTAATGGAGTTGTCGCCGCGCACATAAATCACCGGGCAAAGACCCGCGCTAAAAAAGCTCAAATATAAAATACCTGTTCTCGTGTCTGATAAAGCCTTGATTAATGATGTGTTCTTGTCTAAGCGCGAACTCTCTCTTTGCCTCCATCACTCTATACAAAGTTCCAAAGGGCAAGACCTGATAAATAACTAGCCTTACATTTGTCAAGCGTCTAGATGACGACGCCTTTTCCGTACAACAAACCATACAAAAACATTTATTCAATTCATTAAAGTTACGGTAAGGTATTATAGAAGTATAATTTGGAGTCGGTGCCCAAAATATATGTGCTGGTCATAAAACTGTATACATACTTCTAATTATTTAAATTATTTCTAACTTTTTAATGCTTTAGTGTTTCGAAGTCGGTTTTTATTTTTTATTAAAAAAAAATATTTTCAATTTTTAATGGGGCAGCGGCAGAAAACTAAGCAAGACCCTTATAACCACAATTTACCTTAATTAATTTGTTGCTTTCAAAGACGTTCTCAATTTCCATCTTCAAAAGTCTTCACCAGAGTATCACCAAATTACTTTGGGACTACTTTCACGCTATTTTATGAAACATACGGATATTACTAAAGGATTGGCCCCATTATGCACTATGTAGTGCTGTCCATTGAAGAGTTCCGTTCTATATCTTTGAAAGTCTTCATTAGATCTTCACCAAATTAAAATGAGACCAATGGAACGTTATATCTATTCTAACAAAAAAAGAATTGTCGAAATCGATTAAGATTTGGCGGAGTTATGCGAAAACTTAAACAAAAGAAATATATATGTACGCGTCGAATTGATAACCACCTCCTTTTTTGAAGTCGGTTAAAAATAATTTGTATCTGAAAGAAGAGGCGTTGAGTATGGTGTTCCACATGACAGCTGTTTGCAAAAAGTTGACAACTTTTTTTCATATGCCTTTATAGAGTGTCCAAAGTAGTTAATATAGGCATAACATTAACCGCATATCACGGGTTGGCATTTGGCCTTACGATACGGAATTATTTTCTGGGGAAATTTCACAAATAAAGATCTAGTTCGATCTGGTTCCAGACCAGACACGAAGCATTGAAATAGAAATGGAAAATGTTTGTTTGTCTTCAACATAGTAAGGCACAATAATCCGGCATTGGAGCAGTCGGGCCTTATTATGAAGCAGTGGCTGCCAGTGGCAGGAAATTTCGAAACTATTCAAAAACAAAACCGTATTGGTCGCTAGATTCGAGTGAATTGTCGGGATTAAGCGTGACTCCGCCCCTCTCCTTCGCTCCCTCTCCTAGCTAAACGGTTGGTTGTAGAAACGTGGGAAATGTCATGTCGGGCACACGCGATGTAGAGTTTCTACTGAACCTGCACTGCGCGTGGCCCGACATGCACTTGGCCGGTTTTTAGGGTTCCGTAGTCCGACAAGGAACCCTTATAGTTTCACCGTGTCCGTCTGTCTGCCTGTCGGTCTGTCCGTCCGCGGCCTAGCGCAAAAACCGGTGGTACTAGAAAGCTGTAATTTGATATGTGTGTAAATATTTATCACGCCGGCAAAGTTAAAGAATATAATTAAAGTAACATGAAAAGTAGCTTTGATTTTTTTCTCGTCTACCCCATCGTGTGGGGCATCGTTGGATTGGTCGTTGAAAAATATTGTGGGTGTAGGAAGACCATTTTTGATGTAGGGTTCCGTTTGCGAAATATTAAGCTTTAAAGCGCAAATTTTTGTCTGATCACCCTCTCTCCTGGCTAAACGGTCGATTGTAGAAACGTGAACAAATTCACATATAATGAACTTGAAAGGAAAAGTATCACGGCTAAGTAGGCTTTACAAGTTAACGAGAAAGAGGCAACCAACCTATAAAAGTAAAATTTCGTACAAAATCCGTTGAAAATGACTTCGATGAAGTTGTTACTTTTGTAAAGCAGATTACAAAAAACCCTCTTTCTACGGAACCCTACTATTCCGCATCATTATCTATAGGTACAACATGAGACACAAAGATCAAGAAAAAACGGCAAAAAATCATGTTTGTGGTATGGGATTCCCCTTAAATATTTATTGATCCCGTTTTTAGTATTTTTTGTTAAAGCGGCAACAGAAATACATCATCTGTGAAATTTCAACTCCCTAGCTATCTCGGTTCATGAGATACAGCATGGTGACAGACAGACAGACAACGAAGTCTTAGTAATACGGTCCCGTTTGGCACTCTTCGGGTACGGAACCCTAAACATGGACAACAAACTCCAAACTTACGGCCTTATCTAAAAAGCCCTCCTCAGAGGTAGTTTGTTCAATCTGTGGTTACGTCTTTTCCTTGAAAAATGTCCACCACAGACAATTTTAATGGGCGTTTATCAAGTGTTTTAATCAATCGTGTTTTATAAGTAAGACCGTTTGTCTTTCAAATAGCCAGTGCGTTTTGTAACAGAGATTTTTTCCGTCCGCAGGAGTGGGCTCGCTGCCGGGCGTGGGCGGGGGCGGCGGCGGGGGCGGCGGGGGCGGCGCGGGCGGGGGCCCCGAGCGGCCCTACTTCGACGACGTGTCCCCGCGCAACGTGACGGCCGTCGTCGGCCAGGCCGCCGTGCTGCGCTGCCGCGCCAAGCACATCGGGAACCGGACCGTGAGTACTGCAGGGCTGGGTCAGGCAGTGTTATCAGGGTGGGACCAAATTTGTAGGTACCTTACATGCTATAAATAGTACAGGAATCGAGTTTCGCAGTTTTTTCTGAGCTTTTCTCGAACTTCAAACACTATTTTTGCGTGATTTAATTACAAATGTACAGTTTTTAGATTTTCCCTCTACTAATAATAATAATACTTTATTTATTTTCCTCTTATTAAAGAGAAGTATAAGACGTTTGTAGCTCTAGGTCAACGGAAAGTACCCTATACATTTTGATTCCCTTGAGTGTCGAAATATACGTTTTTGCGGCATAAACGGTCGTATCTTTTTTTTTCACAGCTTTAAGGGGCTGTAACCTAAGTAACTTTCATATTTTATGTCTCGCTTCTTGTGTGCAATAAAGAATATTCTTATCCTATTTCTTTTTTAATTTTAGTTTTAATTTCAACTTGATGTCTCTACGAGTTCCTGGGATAAAGGGTCTTGACAGACAGACAGACGGACGGACGGACGAACAACAAAGTGATCCTATAAGATTCGTTTTTACCTTTCGAAGTACAGAACCCTAAAAAAGGGGCACCCATTACTGAGTGTAGGCCTACTCTATGTCCTTCCATCTTTCCCTAATTTGGGCTTCGCGAGTCCATGTTTGGCAGGCTCAGCCTGTACTGAATTACTCCTGGCTGCGGCTCTGATGCAAAATCAACTGTATCGTTGGTTCTAGTCCTAATAACGGCATTTCCCCAGTTTTGCGCATGACAAAGCGATATAGAGTCACGCCACCTTCTTTACGTAGCCAGTGAGCGCGAGGTGGCGCGTTTCTTTATCGCATCTCGGTAAAAAGACGTCTCGGTCTGACTTACTCTCGCATACCTGACTACCACAGCACAGGGGTGTCCTAGCTTGGGCCTTCTCTACATAATCTACTTTTCTGAAAGTTATAGTATCTAGATAAATTATTAAGTTCTTCTGTGTGGTGCCTTGTGTGTGGATTAAGAATAGCGTCACTCCATTTCATTCCGTGGATGTCGTAGAAGGCGACTAAGGAAATAAATTACCAGGAGACGGGCAGCAGCGTCTTCCTGAGATTCCAATCACATACTGCGATCGTCAACCCGCCTGCCAAGCGAGCCGCTTATGGCAAAACTTCGTGGTTAGGGAAAACCATGAGGGAGGCCTATGTCCTGCAGTGGGCGTAAAATGGCTGATGATGATGAGATAAATTATTAGATTTTACCGTTCATAAAGTCACAACACAACATACATGAATGATCGTTTCATCATATTGTATTGAAGTTTGAGCACAAGCGTACGTGTTGAGTAGGTGTTAAAAAAATGCATCGTAAAATAATCTATCTCTAAAAGCGACGGTGCGCAACAGGTTTAGAAATGAAGCAAATTGCACAAACATTATTTTTACAATACTACGCATTCTAGCTTAATATTAGCATCACTATTGTTCGATCAGTAAGTTACCTTGACTTGCTTTACTTACTCGAATTGGCAGCCGAGGCAGGTTGCAATAACCGTCCAGTTATTAGCATACACGTGCATGCGGAAATAATTAATTAGATCAGCCTATTCTTAATCAGGCCAAGCCAGACGATTGAAACAGTGTTCACTCGTTAATGACTTCCCTATCACTTGGTTAAATTAATCATATTATTAACACTATTGCTGTAACATCAAAAGGCATTCATCAAGGCGGCAGTGTAAGCCGGCGAGGAGATGTAATCGCGAGATAGCGCTAGATCGCAGCGCCGCCAATTACGTTGGCAATTGCACGCGGATAAAGATTTATCTACATTGACGGTTTTATTTATAAAAGCATAATTTCTTAAAAGACTCGATAAACAGCGATTAAAATAATCTTTGGTGGAGATTTGACAACTGGGGTTTCCGCAACTCGACTGATAATGAGAACAAATTGTTAGTGTACGAGAAGCTGATAAACTTAAAAAGTCTGTGTAATTTTATTTATTTATTAGGTTTGAAACCATCGACTAAAGATATCATTGGTTAAAGAAAGGTACATTGTACATTATAGTAACCGAGAGTCATTAAAAGGTTTTCACATTGTAGTTCGACAACAATGTCACAAAGTCAAAGTTCAGAACACAATGCTCTACGATAGTGACATTTCGATTACCAATTAGTCGCAACTGAAAAACGGCCCACCCGTCCGTATTCGGTGATGAACTGAATAATGGGAGACAGTGTGAACCGGCCATGCCACGCCACGATTCATCATTATCATCATCATCATTCAGCCACAAGAAGTCCACTGCTGGACATAGGCCTCCTCCATGGATTTCCAAAAAGACCGGTTGGAAGCGATTACACGATTACATAGAAGTTATAAGAAGAAGAAACCATTTATTAAACACCACAGAGACATGTAAGTATAAAACCAGTTATTTAAAATAAACAAAAAAATTAAACGAGACAAATACTCCCAAAATAATTCGGGATCAAGGGTATGTCTATGAAGCGATTAAATGACCTCGAACTCAGTGCGCTGCGGTTTTTCCCACAGTACTGATTTTCAGCACGGTCTTTTGGTAACTTACGGAGTTTCCACCGAAACAGAAGAAAAGTGATAATAAAATATATTGACATAGAATAATTACACTAAAAAAATATTGCTAATAAACTGCGTATATATTAATATATATAGTAGAACAATTAATATATATAGTAGAACAAGTGTGTCCGACAAAACCGACCACATGCCAAATGTTCGCCAACATAAGCCATTGCCCCCTGTACACATTGGTGATGGCCTGCAGTTGGTCAGTATCGGACATTGTGTAATGTGACCTTTACATCGGACCGAAGCCGTGCGGATGCAACGATACAAACCAAAATAATTTTTATTGCACTCGCCACTCGTCCACCTTAAACGATTACGTTACGTAATTTATTCTAGCTTAAAATAAGTACGCCTAAGCCTCTATACTTAAAAAGGTAAGGATACATATCATTTAACTGAAATTGCGGAAGTCGTTAGTGTGTGGCAGAAAATACAAAATTGAGCAGCAGAAAATAACAATTTAATTAGAAGGCAATAAGCTTATTTATTGGTCAGCAAATCGTGAGTTACGCTTAGTTAAGTTTTTTGTTAGAAGAATAATCCATTTCCTTTTTTGGTAGAATAATCTGTGCCGATACCATAAAGTAAAGGCAGGCACTGTTGATGCGTTATTAATTATACTGTTTCATGCCTCCATGATTATGTGATTACATACACTTCGCTTGCACAACATATCAATGCGAAACAATTAAGACAACAGTCGGCGTATGGCCAATGGCTTAAGGTGGTTAACGAGGATCACGTCGCAATAAATCAGCGAGTATTTATTTAGCTTAATAAAATATACGCTTTGTTTAATGAAAAGGATTGCCTGAAAATATGCGAGGCGATTAATAACTTGCCGTGTGCAGAGAGCGAGCGCAGTAGAGTTATTCGTGTGTGATCAGCCGCGGATTTCAGCTTCAGTTTGTGTAATATAATTAAAGTTTGCTCGCTATAATGAGAAAGTTTCGTACAATTAACTACTTCCCGCCGAAACAATCAATTTGTATTTCACACGCGAGCGCGTTCCGCGTAAGAGGTGTGACATAGAACTGAAACATAATTAATCATAATAAAAATTCGCTGAGCGGAATTTGAAACAAGAAAGAGCAGACGTCACCCACACTCACTCGCGGAAATGGCGGCGGCTGCGCAGAGTAGTGTTGGGCGAATATAAAAAAAAAATCATCGAATTATTAGGATATTGAAATTATTATATTGCACTTATAAAATCGAACAATCGGTAGTGGCATGCAGCGCGGTGGCCCGTCCTGCGTTGGTCTTGCGTTTCGTATATGGCATATGCCTTCGCGTATATGGGATGAATCATGATCAAGCAAACATAATAGTTATCAGCAACTTTGACACACCACAGGATGCACTCTGACGCTCTGACTTTGCCTTGTATTATGTTGTATTTATGTGACTTGCTTTTCCATTGTAGTTGTTTATTTTACTTGCTATGCCTTTTTTTCTTGTGATGCGTTAATTTGTACCAATAAATATCTTTCTTTCTTTTCTTTTTGTACCAATAAATATTCTTTCTTCTTTCAAAATATACTGAGGTTCTTAACAGTATAATAAAAAAATGCTCTCTCTCAGGTACTAAATTGTTTCACCTCTAACTTATTGTTACTTTAAAAAAAGACAAAATGTATAAAGTTCATTCTACCAAATATCAAAATAGTGGACAGCAATGGATGTATTTATGTTGCTTGTAGATCATGAGATACAGCCTGGTGACAGTGAAGTCTTAGT
Source organism: Yponomeuta malinellus (assembly GCA_947308005.1). Classification (NCBI taxonomy): domain Eukaryota; kingdom Metazoa; phylum Arthropoda; class Insecta; order Lepidoptera; family Yponomeutidae; genus Yponomeuta; species Yponomeuta malinellus. The sequence continues at coordinate 18,832,028 of OX371007.1, read as the reverse complement.
AATGGGGTCCCGTTTGGCACCCTTCGGGTACGAAATCATAAATAGGTTTTTATAAACTTTTATTTCCAAGATTTATGGTGTATTACCCTTTATGGGGCATTGTATATGTTTGTACAATAACAACCCATAACCAAAAGGGCTACTATAACGTTAGAGATTATTTAGTCGACAAAGATGTCTGGAATTAAAGCCGTTTCAATGCATTAGTTCTAGGTTTTAGAATATTATTAAAACTCTGTTAATTAAGAACATAATATTTGAAAAGACTAAGTTTAGATTTTTTTTACCATTTTTTTTCCAAAATGATCTAGATTTTGAAATAAACATCTAGTTTTACTTATAACGTTCATTAAGTCACCGTTTCTGCGCTATTTTGTACAAAAGCATTTTTATGTAAGTACCTAACATTTATTGACCCCGCTCATTATTAAAAAAAAAAAAAAAAAAAAAAAACAAGTCGCGAGCACTGCCGACACCTTTGAAAATTGGCACAATTTTAGTCGATTTTTATTCGAACAGTTCCATTCGATTAATTATTAATCGAACTCGCATCCACGTTTATTCGAATCAGTCGTCCAATTTTTAGGACAATCACCCAACGCTAGCGCAGGGGCGCTAGATCGTCGCTCATAAACCGGAGAAAAAATGACGGCGGATAATCCTGCGCACGCGATATATTTTAATGCATCGTGAGACACGTCACAAGGCTATTTATTTTCGGGAATGGGTTGCAGAATCCCCCGTAATTTATATGGCGGCCAGTGGACCGCGGCTGAGTAGGGATATCGAGAGAGCCAATGAGGAGTTGGACGGTGAAAAATGATATTTCCGAGGGTCTCACAGGTGGAGCCGTAAATGGGAGCTGACATGATGGCCGCCTGGCGCCTCCGCCGGATAAGTGATAGATTATCCAAACTACACTCGGGATAAACACTGTCCTTCACGCGAAAGAGAGCTCTCGAGAGGTTCTTCCTTCTGGTACATCTCTCGTTCGCACATAATTAATTACTGTAAAATAATGAGCATACTTTTGATAAATGTCGTCTAGCGCGGCGCTAGGAAATAAAACTATGGACATATTTGATATATTTTTTAGTTTGAAATAGGGCGCAAGAAGTCTGTAACTGCTCTTGCCAATTTTTGCCAGTGTTGAGAAAAGGAGTAGGTACTTAATTCGTCTAAATTTTATGTATGTTCACTGTTTAGCAATAATTCCTTGCCACATTATCAGATTTAATTAATATTTTGTTTTTGTTAGAAAGGGTGGTTATTTATATAAGCTCTTAGTGCATATTTGGCTCAGTGCAGTTTTGCTTAGTGCGTGTTTTTCTTGCAGTAGATTTTTTAAACAAATTTTTTTTTTGTTTATAAAAAACTTGATAACTTTACAACAAAAATATGTCCAAAATGTTCGTTATTTTCTGGTGTTTTACAGAAGTATACTGATTCTTCAACACACATTAAAAATATAGACTGAACTGAAAGAGAGGGATGCCAAGAAAGTAAAGGGCCTTAAGCCCCCTCCCCCTGACATATTTACATTATACCGGCGTGGGTGTCATGAAAAGGGCTTCTATTTGTATTTCACACAAAATGTTAAATAAGTTGCGAATATTCATTGTCACGGGTAGAAACTTAGCAGATCTATTTAGGTACTAACGCGTCGGTTTTGCTATCGATATTTTAAGCCTTTTCTGTTTAAAATTATAGTAATCTATTATAATTTGGCATCGTAATGACTCAAATCTGAATAAAATAAGGTAAAAAAATCTTACCTTTCCTAAAAAAAATGCTAAGAAATAGCGAGGTGTCAAAATTTTTTCCCTGCGAGTGACATTTCCTAATTTTCCCGAAGAACACTGGGAACGCATGAATATTTTGATGACAAAAATGTCGTTTAGCCCTCGGTTAATTTTATTTTAGACGCAACTCAGGGACAGTGGGCTCACTCTTCTAGCTACTGTTGCCATTAAGCTTTCGAGTAATTCAGCTTTAGTTGCAGTTTCACAATTTCTTAAAATCAAATAAAACTCAAGCAAATGCAATTTACTCTGTTAATCGTATTTTGTCAGAGAAAATAAATACTAATTCATAGAATAACATAAATACCTTGTAAATAATAGAACAGTGAGGTAAATACAGACTAAATTATAAATATATTGTTGGAGAAAAGAAAATTAATTCAAGGAATAATATGAATACCTCGTAAAAAATAAAGCAGTGAGGTATGAAACCCGCGAGCGGTAGTGGAGAGCCGATGGCCGCTTCATCTTGCTTAATTACACAACAGGCTTAGGACTCGAGCCGGGCTTACTCTAATTACGCACAGAAACAAAAACCCGACAAAGCAGGGGGAATTTATTTTTTAATTTCTCAGACGCCAGAAAGGCCGCCCGAAATTAAAATTTTAATTGAAACGTTTATTGTTCGCGTTTATTTTTCAAAGGGAAGGGTCGCCGGCGGCGAGCGGCCGCGCGGAAGCGTGCGGTTCACACATGCTCACCTCACTTGCGTGAGAAGTACCGCCTTGTATCATCACGTCACTGACAGCTGTGGTACTAACATAGAGTTAATTTGAAAATGCAAAATTGCTGAAATAGTCACTAACAGTTTGTCATTTCCAACAACATTTTGTCTGAGATTTTTGAAAAATTTTTTGTTTGATAAAAATTCTATTTTAAAAACCTATTTAGAGGCTAAAAATTACCCATACAAAAAACGTAATTTTTTGCCGTTTTTTCTCGATCTTTGTGTCTTATGTTCTATAGCTAATGGTACGAGTCTGACTCGCACTTGGCCGATTTTTTTACAATGATGTTTATGCACAACCACGAACATTTTAGTAAGTACATTGACTCGTACGTTATTGAAGTTGTTCTTTTGTTTGCATACAGCCCCCGCACTAACCCACGCGTCGTATTGTTACGAGTAGCATGTTGTTATGACGGCTGCGGTCATGTGCGACTGAAATACAACACGTTTCTGTTTAGCATTTCTTCGCTCTAATTGTTACTGAGCCCTTTCTTTACCAACCTAGGCGTTATTGGTTGCTTGTATAAAATATAGCGAAAAGGGAGTACAATAAAGCAAACATTAATTTTGCGAGAGCTTGATAGACAAAAGCTGGCTTCTGTAATGTAATAACATCATAAAAGCAGAATCAAATAAATACCTGGAATTTTTTAAGTATTATTTGTTGAGAAATATTATTTTATTGCTTCGTGTCTGAAATACATACGGGTGTCAGTTAAAAGTGATTAATAAATCAAACTTCTACTATTACAAATAAAATTTTGGGTTTAGCAATATAAATAATGCCAACACAATTTTCTTTCTTTCTGGTCTAGGCTATGCCAACCTGGTCTCAACCAAGAATGCAATCCTACAAACCGTTTGTGATGATCTCAAAAGTCCTATAATATACAGACACTGGAACTCTGTGCAGATGAGCGCGAACTTGCGCGTAATTTGCAGACATAGGTTTTTTTTGTACCTACTCATAATTTGTTATTTGGTTTGTTTTTCAGTTATCTGTAAAAAAACAATAATTGTTGTATTTTGTGTTTGTATTTTGGCGCCTATGCCTGAAATAAATAACTATTATTATTATTATAAATATGGCATCCACTTTCAATCAAAGAAAGTTTTAAAGGTTCAAGAGAATAAATCAACCAGTGATTTGATCGATATTCTGCCACAAGCATCGTGTGCCGCGTTAGATTACATTACATATGCATGATTGGCCGGCTGCAGATGGGTAGTCACTTGAGATTATAATCCGATTATAAGCTATGCATAATTTTTCGAAGTAGATGCAACCACTGTGATTCGGAGAGCTAACATGCTGTTTGGCAGATAGAATTACACACTAAGTGGTTCTGGCTGGCTCATTAACAGTAACACACTCATTGTCCAACTTGACCTACAAAAAGACTGTAGTTTTGATACAGTTGCAAGAAAATACCTTGTAGATATTAAAGTGGCGTGCAAATAGAAAGCTGTTTATTGAAAAAAAAAAAAAAGAAATGAACACTTTAACGCGGGAAAAAATATTGTTGTTCGTTTCTGTTGTTGTGCATATTATGTTACTTATTTTGTTTCTGTGATCTTGCTGGTATAATAAATGTCTTACTTCTTGTTCTTTTTTTTTTCTTCATCGATTTTGAAAAGTAATTGTATTTTCAAATAAAACGTTCTGCCTAGGTACTACTTAGTTTTAATTTCCGCGCATTATTTGAGAAAAGTGCTATAACCACAACTAGGCATTGATGGACTTACGTATGTGTGCCTTGGCTTCGTCTCGGTCCATATTTCCACGTTCGTCCATCAATGCCCCTTTTGTTGGCCGCTGTAGTAAAAATGTACTATAACGCTTTGTCAAAAAAGTTTTAGTTGACAACATGATGTTTTTAAAGGACGGGTGTGACGTCGCAAAAAGGGCGGTTGAATAAGGATAGAAAATGTGGCTTGACCTATGGATAACTAGGCTAATGTGGACTATGCCTAGAGAAATCTTGGCTAAAACATCCTTGGAAATCCTAGATCAATGGCTAGCATTTTAATCATTTTACTGCAAAACGTAAATAGCTGCAAAAGTGCAACATAGTATAAAGAAACAATTTTTTTATTCCTTGTAGTGCATAAAACGTGAACGTTACACAAATTTACCAAAAGGTATCAATTACAAACAAGATCTTTAACGTAATATTACAATATTTTTTTCGTCTTTTTCACCTAATCGCGCTACCTGTTCGTTTTACTGTTAGAGTTTACTTCATTTTCCCTTATCAGTTATTTTTTAACTTTATTCGCAAACTGTGAAAGAAAACATCGTGAGGAAACCTGAGTGTCTGAGGTGTTCATAGGCGCTTGAAATTGCCAATCCGCGGAGAGCACGAATCTCTAAGAAAAGGCCTGTGCCCTACAGTGGGACATATAGGTTACTAAAAAAAAACTTTATTCATAAAAAACATCTAACGCCACCTTAGGTTTAGTTAGACTAAGTCCTTCTGTTACTAATACTATTATATAGATTCATTCTAAAATAAATATATTATTTAATCAACGTCCATGCCCACAGGTATCGTGGATGCGCAAACGCGACCTGCACATTCTGACGTCGCACATATTCACGTACACGGGCGACGCGCGCTTCAGCGTTCTCCACCCCGAGCCGTCCGACGACTGGGACCTGCGCGTGGACTACGTGCAGCCGCGCGACGCCGGCGTCTACGAGTGCCAGATCAACACCGAGCCCAAGATCAACATGGCAGTGCTGCTCAACGTTGAAGGTACCGTTCAGAACGCCAGCGCCACTACGGGCCCGCGACGGTATGTTTTGACGCGAAACGTCTTTCATTTTCGGTAATAGTGGAATCAATTGCTAAAACCACATGCAACGAAAACATGATTGTAACCCTGTTACTTTGACTCAATTCATAGATATATCGTTGAGTAGAGCAAAATGGCCATTACTCAGATCCTCTTGACTCGTGCCGCTAGATGGCGCTAGTGCCGCGTAACACATTGCGCAGCTTGAGCTAAAACTTAACGCTTACTTATAGACGTTTCACGTTAAACCAACGGCCGCGTAACCCGACACAGCACCACCCGCTTCTATGCGCTGATGACGCGCGTTTTTAGAATTCCGTAGTCAAGAAGGAACCCTTATAGTTTCGTCAAGTCCGTCCGTCTGTTTGTCTGTCCATCTGTCTGTCAGCGGCTCAGCACAGAGACGATTATTGCTAGAGAGCTGAGATTTGGCATGACAATACATTATTTATTACGCCGAAAAGTGGTAGAATAAAACGTTACTCCACCCCTTTCCCGGCTAAACGGTTGATTATAGAAACGTGAAAAAAATCAAGGCAGTAGCACATACAATGAACTTAAAAGGAAAACTATCACGGCTAATGCCCGGTTCCTATATTCAAGAACGATCCGTTTTGCTTACGGATGGTTAAAATGTCTACTCAAGTATTCCTCTTAAAAACGGTTTCGAATAACGTACCTTACGATAAATGTATAGAGATAACAATTTGTAAAGTTTCTATACAATTTTTTAAACATCAACCAGTTATTCAAGTTACGGGACGCTTGCTCAGGATAAGTTACCAATTACCCATAACGAGTCGTTAAATATAGGCCCTGGCATTTAGTAGGCCTTACAAGTTAACGAGTAGTTTCGTAAAGAAGATAAAAAAAACCCTCTTTCTACGGAACCCTTCACTGCGCGTGGCCCGACACGGACTTGACCAGTTTTGATATTATCATTAGCAGATTACAAACATAAGGATCGTGTACAAAGGGCCGTAACCTTGCCGTGCCGACGGCCTTCCGTTTGCTGGGCGTCTTGTCCCTGAACGCTTCCAATCGTCTAACTGTCAAATTGATATAGAATTTGACAGTTACACGATTGGAACTGCTCAGGATTTGGTGAGCATAATTAAGCCTCTGGTTATGTTCTACTCGCGTCGTCAGCGCGTACAAAAAACATCGTGTGCAAATGGCCTTAGGCGGCTTGCGTCAACGCTATGATGGACAAGTTTCATGACAATTTGTAGTTTATTATGACGTAATTTATTTCGTAGTAGAGTCTACTTGTTATTCTATGGATTACTCAACCTTGCAATGTACATCGAATTGTCATAGCCATGAATTGTGGTTCTATGAAACAGACCCCTGACAGCACTATCTTTTTATCCAGGGGTAAGCTGTAATCGTAAAAAATAACTCCAAAATCCTCTTGCACCATGATATTTGCGGAGCTATCCATAGATGTACTGTATAACTGTCAACCCTGTCAATCAGTTTTCTATTGTTTATCACTGGATACGTATTTATCTGTTTACTTACTTATGTAGTAACTTGGCGCAACCCGCACTAACATTACTAGCTTGCCTCTAAATTTGACTACCTTGTTGGTCTAGAGGTTAATACGCTTGATTAGCAAAGCAGTGGTCGTGGGTTTGATTCCCGCTGGAGGCCGCCGTAGTTCATTTGTACAAATATCCTCAGTCTGGGTGTATTCGGATGTTTGTGATGTCTTCGCCTGGTTATCGTAGCACAGGGTCTCTAGTTCGGGACCAGAGAAATCTGCCTTGGCTCAAATCTGTGAAACCTTATAGGGTTAATTGTGTGAAAGTTATTATTTTCGGTTCAGTACAAAAGACCTGTACTTTTGATCACGATGTTAATCAGTGAAAGTTTTTCGGATTCCCTATATTAGTACAAGCTGCACACGTATTACCGAAATTTTAGTACTTAGGTTCTGAATGTTTTTTTACCGTGACTTTTGCTAATAGATGGACACTACCAGTAGGATGACTGATGTACCATCAATTGACATGATAGCTCATTTAGAAGATTTGGAACGATACCGTACTTGGAAGGTATGTGTCATTCTAGGTCAAATTTTACTTTTCATCCCTCAAATAGAGACGCAGTACGGTTTGGTATTTCGTATTGTGCCGAGTATCGCTTTGTTCGTACGTGTAACAATATCATTGTTCGCGTGACAAGGCAATAAACTTCACTCGAGTTCTGAAACATGATGAAAGTAAACATATGGAAACAAAGCATTTGTATAGTACAACAAATAACCTTGGCTAACTATTGTGGTTTGAGACATTGAAGCCACCCAGCAGATGGTGGTGAGGCGTTTTTCAGCAGCAGCACATACAACGTATCCCCGATGGCTGTGTGGGCGGGCACGGGCCTGTGTCGTGACTCGATAATTAATTCCGTGAACACTGCCGCTTTGTATTCAAAGTAAGTTGCTTGACTGAACGGTTGCTCCTAATTTATATGTGCTGTCGGAATATAAAATACACGTCCTCGAGAGCGGGGCAGGAAAACACGTATAAATACATAGGTTCGTATATTTGACGCGAAAATTCCATCTCGATGTAGCCGCAAACATTTCTTATCAGCGTATAAACAAACTGTTGGGCGCTGCAGCCGCGCGCCGCATACTGAGAGCGGCGCACGTACGGGCACGTATTAACAAACTGGCTCTGCACAGATGAAATTTCGCATTCGTCTCGTGTCATATTAGCGGGTAACAAGGGAGGGGTAATGCCCGGATACAAAGCGGCCGCATCACTCTTAGGGCGCGATTTATAGACGTCATTCGGGCCAGCCTTGTTAACCCGATACGGCGGAGCTCTGCGCCAACAAACGCTAAGCCCAGCCTTTAATGGAAAAATACATGCTACAAAGCAATATCGTATGTTCAGAACAATATACTAGCACACGTAAAGCGAGTGATGTGTATGAATCCCGACGTTGCGAAGCTGAGCCGGCACTCTGTGGTTATGAAAAATTGTGGTAACAAAATAGGAGCAATTTAGAACTTCGGGTATGACAAGGTACAAGTTGTAGGGAAGTGTTTTATTGAGACCGAAACAATAAGTTTACGAAAAAGAAGTATTAATTTTTTTATGTGCAAAAACTGCCGTAATCTGAAATACATTACTAGCCGGAAAACAATTAACAATTATTATTTAATTGAAAAATACTTTCTGTAGCTGAATACTCGGTGAAAAAAAAAACCGATTCCAATTCTCTATAAGTAATTTTATTAGATAACAATGATTGTTCAGTTCAATAACTAATTGACACTAACATGACTTTTTAGCGTCTCATTATTTCGTGACAAAAGCGTCACTCAGTTCAATTTTGTACAGTCGACAGTCAAGTTGACTTTTTTATTCCATCTTTTTGCCGGCTTTGTTAGTCTAGCGATAACACGCTTGACTACCAAAATAGAGGTCGTAGGTTCGTTTTCCTCTGAAAGCCGCCATACATGATTAGTACAAATGACCTCAGTCCGTTTGTTTTTCCACGTAAGTGACATCGCTTACCTGGTTATCATGCACACGGCTAGCTTGGAATCAAGACAAGGGTGTAGAGTGGAAGATACATTGTGCGGTAGTTACATTCTAGATACGGTTGTAACGGTGCAAACCTTCTTACACCATTTCTGTTATTTTCTTCATTCTGTCCTATCATTTTAAACTCACAATTTAAAATTACGTCACCTATTTCTACATTTTGTTTTGCATTTTCATCATTGCTACTTCACCTTTTGACTACAGACCAATAGACCATATCTGTCCCCTATCTACCTGCAAATGATCTATTTTCCTGTTTTTTGTTGTTTTGCTATTTATCGAAGTTCTCACCACAGTAAAATATACACAGCTTTTCTGGAAGTCTTTATCGAGAAACCTAGATGCTTTCCCGTGAATATGGTAAAGAATATGGAATATTTTATGTCTATTTAGTTATTCGAACCCACGACCTTACGAGTGCAAAGCCAGCGTTCTACAAGTACCTACGCTACCACCACATAGGTTGATGGATTATCGTCTTTACGTTTTACTGTATTCGAAACGGTTCTCTAGCTAGCTAATAGGTAAAAGGGTGCCTGATCATAGTTCCACACAAATCAGGCAGCGATGCGAACGAAACGTGGCGTGGAGCTGACGCAGACGTAAAGAGCTCTCGTTCTATAGAACATTGAACGAGACTGAGATCAAAGGTTAAGACTTCACCCCTCCTATAGCGGCACTACAGCACAGAGGTTCCGCTTCTGCCGACTGTTCGTTTAAAAAAAATATTTTTAATAAAGTTTTTTAAAACAATAAATGTGGAGTTTCTTTAATCTATTAATCGTGAAACTAAACACTTTGACGTTCATTATCTAAACATTTTACTTTTATAGTAATGAATAAAAATATTTGAGTTTTGAGTTTTTAAGTTTATTTACTATAAAAACAAAATGCTTAATTAATGAGTGTCAAAGCTGTTACATTCAGAACTAATAGATCCGAGTCCCATTTCATAGAATTATATTCAATCGTTTTCTATGACAATTTGATGTACATTGCATAGCTAACCCACAAATTAGCAAATAGGAATACTGATTGAACTTATTGACTACGCACCGTACATCGAAATTTAACTTTTATGAAACATGGCCCTAGCTTTTCCTATGAGGTTTCATTGACGTTTGAGTTAGTGATTGTTAGGGATATTATCGCTGTACATATGTGTAACATAAGCGCCACAGTGTCCATTTCACTAATAAAATATGTGTCAGGTGGAGCTGAACAGAGTGAGTGTTTATTGAGTATTTGTAGTATAATATAAAAATTATACATTATAATTAAATTATAATATTAAACAAGAAATATGTTGTTAATATCATTGCAAAAGTAAGATGTATAATATTTTTTTAAAAGTTACGTCATTACGGCACTCATGCCATCGGCATACTTACGGCGATTCCAGTACACATACGGCCATTGCCGTGCCCATCTATTGACGGGCCAAATAACAATTATATTTTAACCTACCCAGACGGGCAGCACATGGAATGCACTGAAACTCTGTATATGAAGATCTATTTTATTTACCCATGTACATGAATAAACGATACTTTACTTTACTTTACCTGCATTTGTTTCTTATTAACTTTTCATTTATAAATACAACCGATTATTATTATAATTATTTCATCATCATCATCATCATCATCATTCAGCCACAAGAAGTCGACTGCTGGACATAGGCCTCCTTCATGGATTTCCAAAAAGACCGGTTGGAAGCGGCCTGCATTAATTTAATTTATTTAATCAAATTTATTACAGCCTACACTATTGCGTTCTCCCAAAGGAGAATTTAGTAAAATCTGTGTTAATTAAGTTGAATAAGTAGATCTTTTGTATCTCTCTAGTTGCAGTCGGCTCGCGCTAAGTCAATTAACCGGCGCCCGCACAACATCACAGGACCCTCCTGGATATTATTAAATTTGAACACTCCAAATATCTGCCAAAGGATCTCGCTGAATTCACACTATAAACTCTAGTTAGGCAAATTACAATTAACGGTAGTACGCGCCTAAATTATTTAGGTGATAATTCTTGAAATGAATTTGGCGTAATAGCTGAACTTTAGAGAGTTAAGTGTTTCAACGGCCCGCCCGGACGTGATAAAAAGCTTCTACCCTCCCGGACAAAGGCTCGGCTGCCAAAAGACGAACATTTATCGGTGCGTCTAGAGGACGCCAGACAACGCTCCGAACTCCAAACCTCTTGATAGCTCACGACAAACTTAAATATAAAGGGCGAAACTGAGTCCTAATATCGATAGTAACAAATTCAACGGGTCTAATAACGCAGAGGGTAGTCCCTGGTCTCTGCCTACCCCTCCAGGATACAGGCGTGAGTTTATGTGAACTTTTTTTGTATATCATCATCAGCCATTTGACGTCTACTGCAGGACATAGGCCTCCCTCGTGGTTTTGATAAGCAAGGGGGTATTTGGCCATAATAAGTTTTGTATATATTTATCAGTTATTAGGTAAACTTTTTCATATATATTTAGCTTATATACATTCCACTGCAGGGCACAGGCCTTCTCTCCAAGAGAAAATATGGGCTTAATTTCCACGCGCGCCCACCTCAGACACTTAGGTTTCCTCACGATGTTTTCTTCGGCGTAAACTGAATAACCTTAATTCTTGACGTTTTGGTTGCAATTGCCGAGAATTATTGTGGTGAGTGTAGGTGGTCAAGTCACTTGTATTTTTTGCAGCGTGCCGACAAATCTCCATATATATCTAAAAATGGGGGTTCTATACGAACAACTTTCACTTCTTAATCGTGAAAAATTGGTACATGCCGGGAATCGAACCCACGAGCCCCCGAATGTGAGGTTATGCTCTACCGCTGTGCTACCACCGGAATAACGACCTCAAACTTTTCTCCAATATTTCGCGTCAGTTTTTGTCACGATTTATTTCTCGACATGCAACGTATCGTTTGCGTTTTAATTGCGAGTAAAAGCCGTGTAAAGTGTCTGACGGCTCGTTTATAACGTTCATTTGCAGCGAATGATGTTTGGCACTATCGTGTCGGCTTCGCAGCCAATTACGTGCTTGTTAGTGCCATACGGCATGCGTAGAGACAGAAATATATTATGAAGGTTTTTTTTATGTAACCTATATACGTCCCCTAGAGGGCACAGGTCTTCTCTCAGAGAGAGTATGGGGTTAATTACCACACTTATATAATGAATTTCCACTTGCCACACAAAAGATAATAATTATGAAACGATGCTCAGGGCTAAGAGACTTTAATCAAGTAATAAACAAAAATACTTTTTCTCAAATTTCGATAACTTTCTTTGAGATAAATCAAAATTGCTGTACTGGCCAAACACATGCAAGCGCTCCGCAGAAGTTATATGAAAATCCATAATTATCTTTCGTATTTTAGCGGCCAAATAAATTACATAGTAAACTCATATCGTTCGTGTAATTTAAAAACAAAACGGCCAAGTGCAAGTCGGACTCGCGCACGAAGATTTCCGTACCATTAGACACAAAGATCGAGAAAAAATCACGTTTGTTGTATGGGAGCCCCTTAAATATTTGTTTTGTTTTAATTTCATTATTTATTTTTGAAGCTAATATAGAACTTAATATTCTGTGAATATTTCAAGCGTCTAACTATTGCCGTTATTAATATCGAGCAAAAAACGGCAAAAAAAATACTTTTATTGTATGGGAGCTCCCCTTAAATATTTATTTTATTCTGTTTTTATTATAGCGGCGACAGAAATATATCATCTGTAAAAATTTCAACTGCCTAGCTATCACGGTTCATGAGATACAGCCTCGTGACAGACAGACAGACAGACGGACAGTGAAGGCTTAGTAATGGAACGATCTTTTACTCCTAAATATGGTAAGGAGGTATTTTATCAAAGGTTTTATTTAAATTTCGAACGGGCATGCAAATAGAATTTGATGATGTTTATTAAAAAAAAAAAAAAAACAAATGAACACTTTAACGCGGGAAAAATTATTGTTGTTCGGCATTGATTTTGAGAAGTAAAATGTAATGTAAAACTACGTAGTTTTAATTTCCGTGCATTATTCTACTCCGCCCACATTTACACGTTCGTTCGTCAATGCCTCTTTTGCTGGCCGCTGCAGTAATGTACTTTTGTTTTAATAAATAGAATGTAACATAATATTGTATATTTCGTTTAAAATTAATTAAGCTAACATAAACCAAATGTTTTCAAAACAAGATTATTAGGCGTATTTACAGAATCAAGTAATTAGACCGCAATAAATAACGCACTTGGATATTTTGAATGAAATAAAAACAGAACGTAACGCAAGTAAGCGAGCTTCAGTTAAATTTTCAACATTATATAAATGCAGGCATTCAACCGTATACTAAATAACCACTAGGGCGTTTCTGCACTAAAATTAATCAATTTCGCCGCTAGACTACGCGCATATTTATATCGTGACGCGCTCACAAATGACGTAATGTAAATCTATCGTGTGTTGCATAACGGCTTTTAGGGGCTTTGTTGATATTTTTCAGCTTTTTTGTGTTCAATCTGGTTGTTTTTAATTAAATTTGGATGCGGGCAGATGGATGAGGAGCGATGGCCGATTTGAACGTGCGTGATGGTCGTTACATGTTTTTGTTTGTAAATTGATAGTCGCTTTGATTCTAACTTCGTTTCCGGCCTGAATTGCGACTCGCATCCAGATGTCCCGTTTTTTTATTTAGTTTTCAAGTTAATTAACGTACCTACTGACAGACTGCCATAAGGTCACCTTAGTCATCCGTAGTTCAACACGTAGTTAAATGTAATTTCAGAGAAAAATAATATCTATTCAAAGTTATAATAAAAGATGGAGGAGTCAGTTAAACATAAAAAGCCATTTCTTAAGAAAATGCCAAAGTAAAATTGCATTTGCGATTGAAGACACATCTTTTTACATTTTATCAAACTCAAAAGATCACACAGTATAGACCCAGATGAGGATGACCGAGGACAGAAGGAAGTGGCGTGCTTGGGGGAGGCCTATGCTCCGCAGTGGACAAGTATCAGCTGATTGATGATAATGAAACTCAAAAGGAACAAAATAGAAGACAACCTCTCGACCTCGTCTCATGTTCACCATTTATCAGATATCAATGACTTAAAATATGTAAGCAAAGAGACCAGTGTGTTGGTGTCAGTATGATATATCTTCTTGTCCCCAGTCGGTCCCATCCTAAGCTGTTATCTTGTATTGCAGATGAGTCCCACACCCCCGCTCCGCAGGCTCCGTCGCGATCCTCAGGTACCGCTTTCGATTCCTTTCAAGCCTTTGTTAAATGTGGTTTTTTTCTTTTCCTTATAATTTTCTTTCCGTTAGAGCGCTTATTGGTTTCGTTCGAACGTTATTTGTAGTTTTCACGCGATCCAAATTGAAATTCTCGAAAAATTCAAAGACGGCTTCACTCAGAGTTATACATGGGTGTACTTTTACTTGGAAAAAAGTCAATGAATAAATTTATTTATTCAGACAAGTCAGGTCCATTTGTGTTAGTAACAGTTGTTTAAAAAGTATATTAATGTATATTTAAATATCTGAGGTTTGTTAGGTAAATTACATTCTCGGGTTACTGAGAAAGAAAGGAAAGAATAAGCTCATCGCAATGAATATGAAAGTTGGGGTGTCGGTCTGGCCTCATTACCAGTTCGACCTTGCGGTTCCATGATTAGGAAGCTGCGGAATAGAGTGACGGCGAAGCACTCATTAAAACAGTAATTCACCAACCGAGCCCTGATATACTTCTAAATAAAATGTTAACTACCGCATAAAACATATAACATTACGGTATCAAGTTCGTAAACACTACACATTTTTATGTTATGTACGGTTTTATTATTGTTCTTAAAAATGTAAAGAAAATGTGTAAATCGTTAAGAACATCAAAATTAACACTGTATCAAATTCGCTCTTGATTAAATGCGTATCGTCATCACTCATCAGCCATTTGACGCCAACTGCAGGACATAGGCCTCCCTCATGGTTTTCATAACCATGCGTATATAGCACTGTTAATATAAGAAATTGTCTGCATAACTATTTGCCTCTCGCTTACTAATAGAGTCAGCAATACTGTATGAGTGAGAGACAAATAGTTGCCGAGTCCCTTTCTTGAGTTATTCTAGTTAGACATAAGATTTCCGCACTTAGCCTCACAGATGGGCCATTTTACGTAGCAAGCGCTGAGGTGTGTAAATATCTCAAACACTAGGGTTTCCGCATCATGTTTTCCTTCACGGTTAGCGAGCGGTATTGCCACTACAACTTCACAAATGCACGTAAGTTAGAAAACGAAGTCATTGATATCTTCCGAATGTGAGGCCGGCGATTTATGTACGCTACTACCGCTTGTGATTAACAGCGTAGTACTTACCCCGCATCTGACCGAGGTACAAGAAGACAAACAGACCCCTCACGAGTTTTGTGTTGTTACAGCGGCGGCCGCGACCATCTGGGGCTCTCAAGACGTCTACGTGAAGAAGGGAAGCACTATATCGCTGACCTGCTCCGTCAACGTGCATTCCACTCCGCCTTCCAGCGCTTCCGTGCTGTGGTGAGTAAGCAGGACAGTATGACATGGCTCGCCTGCTCTGACTAGGCTCTGATGCAGCCTTTAGTCTGGCCACCCTGAGAAAACCGATGACGTTTCGTTTGATGTATACTCGGGATTAGAGGTGAGGCGTATTGACAGAACGGTTATTATTTAAGATAGATTTATTTAACTTACGAGTAGTACGAGATAACAGAACATTTTAGTAAGCGGTATGAAGAATAATTGTTATCAAAATACTCATGGCTTCTTTTCCTTTCTAACCTCTATTACAGTTGATCGCCAAAGAAAGTTGCACTTATAGTAATAAAAAAGAAATGCGTTAGTTTACGTTAATTACTTTATTGAGCAGAACAAAACTTAAACTTAGCTTTGCATTTTGGCGAAGTTGTGTACTAACATTAAGGTTTTTTATTTTGAATAAATAAACGTATAAAATAATGAATAATTTTGCCATTCCATACCCGATATTTGAAATGTACTACATATGGATAACCACATTAGGGTGTCCCAAAAAAAGGTTCCGTTTTTATTCCTTCATATTTTATTCCTTCTACGTCAAAATATCAGTTACTTAAATTTTATTTATTTGAACCATGGGAACCCCGTGACGACTTTCACTTGAACGTCCCAGTAATAATTTGTATGGGCGAGCGTGCATTAACTCCTGAACTGCCCTCGCGGAACGCAACGTATAGGTGGCCCATACTAAGTTGGACACAGATCTGTGTCGCGGCAGACGAGTGGTTAAAGTAGCAATGTTCATAAAAAAATTAGTAGCAATGTTCATAAAAAAAGGACTCTGCTGCCCGTTTTCTGGTAATTGATTTCCTTAATCGCCTTCTACGACATCCACGGAAGGAAATGGAGTGACGCTATTCTTAATCCGGTGCCACACAGTCAATTAGGGGTTTATTTTATTTTATTTATATTATTTTATTTGGTGTACAAAACAGATCATTAAAAAAACATTCATTAAAAAATCGCTATGTAAAAAAGCCTATTATAGAATAGACGAGTATATGAACGATATAAGCCCTTGGTAGTAAGCCAATTCCACTGCGATTTCATTGTTATTTAATTATTAATATTATAATTTATTTAATTTTAAAACCGTGTACTGACGACGTGATTGCACATTAATAACTATAGCACACATTTTATAGCTGACAAGAACTCAATCTGCAGGTTTGCTAAAGGTCATTCGAATGGTGGCGTGGTGGCCGGGTCACCTATCTCCCTCTAAAATGGTTGACACTGGTGATGGCTGACCCCTGCGTTATGCTCGTGAACGGGTGCTGTTCGTGTGTCTGGCCGCAGCATTACTGTTTTATCTTCTTTTGTAAGAAGTGTTATTTTGGCTTTTAAAGTTATTAGTGGCTATCACGGAATCATATCATATAGGCTTTGATGTATAAGTTTAAGATGATTTGAGAAAAGATGGTCAGAGTGGAGTTTTTTTTCCCGCTGCCTTTTTCTCCACTACAAATACGGCCCGAAGGCAGCGGCTAACATAGTAACATAGTACATTGACATTCAGCAAACAGAATGTAAATTCTTTACGTTGAAATAAATTATTGATTTCTGATTTCTGATCACAACCATTACACGATATAAAAGTACGACTAATAATATGACATGAGTACCTACTAAGTTGTGGTCTAAAGCATGCACACACAACATCGCCACATGTAATTTTGAGTATCTTAATAAAATATTAAATTTTAAGGATAAGCATTTTTGACAAAACTTATCAAACTTTTTTCATTAGCTAACATATAGAGTGATATATTTGCCATCAAAACACAATAATTGCAAAAAAACTATATAACATATACGTTTAATAAGGGCTAAAAAACATAAAAATTGGGATTTTGACATTATTGTACCAAGATACCAAAAATATATCACATTTTAAGGCAGTGCAATATTTACAAGTTTTTTTTTGAGACACCTTTAATTCACATCTATACTTTTTGCACAATGACCAGCGTTATTTTTAATAAGTACTGAGAACCGTTATTTTCTGATAACGAGAATGGTTCGACTTACTATCGCCGTTTATCTAATATAACCCACCTCTAGTATGTTACGTTGTGTCAAACCGAGTGATATTGAAGGCATTCAGCCTTACAAGATTTCTAACGCAAGATGGCGCTAACGTCACGTGTCCCACGAACACCCCATTTAAATGTGGAATTTCTTTGTTAGTTTTTTTTCCAAATAATCTATTAATTCTGAAACTAACAGCTTTGACGCAAACATTTTGCTTTTATAGTGAAATAATAAAATGTGCGAGTTTGAGTTTTAATGAAATGTCATCTACAGTCTTACGATGACCGTAATTGTAGCAATTTATTTTAGACAATTTAACCAATTTTTTTAAAATTATAAATAACAATTTATAATCTGTTCCAATGGGCTGACTTCTCTGAATCTCCTTCTGAATTCTAAGATTTACCACGCCACCTCTATTCTAAAAAATAACTATTCATATATTACAGTTCAAGAAACAAATCCTTTTATATGTCAGACGGATAAACTACTAAACCGTCAGTCGTAGGCATATTAAATAAATAAAAATCACTTTATTTGACGCAAAGACAATTACATTTTGTACTTACATTCTTCTGGTTGTAAGCATACAATAGGCAACGAATCGTTGAGATACACTATTAATTTTTGGTTAACCTTGTACATAGCATAATTTATAGTTAGCTATAGATATAGTGAGATTACAGTGCACTGTAATGCCTGACGTAGTTGTCCTTTAAGTAATAAAATGTGCACTTTTTAAAGCGCGTCTCAGGTAAATTTCAAAGTAAAGACACCCTTTTATCCTGACCCCTTTCAGGTATACACGTATTTTTTTACTTTTTTTTACTCTTTCAGTCCTTTAAGTTGACGAGTCTTATATTTTCGCAAGCATTCGTTTTTGTTCATAATAAAACTTGTACCTAAGCATAATAGTAAAAATCTGCCAAGTGCGAGCCCGACTAACGCACAAAGGGTTCCATACCATTATCCATACAAAATTTGAATACTTCAAGCGTCTACGAGCAAAAAGACGCCAAATAAATCACGTTTGTTGTATGGGAGCCCCCCTTAAATATTTATTTTATTCTGTTTTTAGTATTTGTTGTTATAGCGACAACAGAAATACATCATCTGTGAAAAATTCAACTGTATAACTTTACTGTCACGGTTCATGAGATACAGCCTGGTGACAGTCGGAAGAACGGACGAACAGACGGACGGACAGCGGAGTCTTAATAATAGGGTCCCTTACCCGTTGGGTACGGAACCCTAAAGAGTAACTATCTGATTAAAACATGTCCACACTGTTTCAAATGCAATTCCGAATCAATGGAGTACTTGCACGTAATGCCTTACAATAGACATACGATAAAGAACACTTTATTATATTTATATTCGAATTTGTATAATTTTAAGTTTTTTGACCGGTAAGCATGACACGTTTTATTCATTTGGCGTAGAGTTGCTATTTGAAAACCAGCGCTGTTTCAAATAGAAACAGCAAACGCTGAAATAGTATCATTGTCACACGCACACTCCTTTATTTTTTTCTATTATTGTATGAAGGCATGTTTGTTTGTGGCAATAAATCATTCATTCATTTATTCATTCATTCATATTGCACAACCAGAAAACAAAGAAGAAAAATTATTATTTCTTAAATCTAAGTCATGTGTGAAGCGTTTATTAATGTTCGAGCTATCTCGTAAAATAATGTTTTTATGCACCTTTTTAGAAAACGTTTAGAATTCAATGAAAAAACGAAATATTTTATTTTTTATTATTAGAGTAACTTGACCCCGAAAAAATATTTTTATGTATTTATTTTTTTATTAATCTTGACTTTTTCTAAGTCTCCTATGGTATAAAAGTAATGCCACTTCAATCTAAGTTTGACGCAAGTTCCCCATTCCAGCTGAGATTCCTGCTCAGGTAGGCGACAGGTAGAATTGTTTCAGAACCACTGGTTTTGAAAATAAAATATTCGTTCATTTTATGTTAAACGTAGGTTTTCTTACTGAGCTCTGCCCCCGATGCAGGTATCATGGAAGCTCGGTGGTGGACTTCGACTCGCCGCGTGGCGGCATCAGTTTGGAGACAGAGAAGACGGAGAGCGGGACTACAAGCAAACTGTTGGTCACAAAAGCGGCGCTGGCTGACTCTGGCAATTATACCTGCGTGCCCAATAATGCGCACGCCGCCTCTGTCTCCGTACACGTGCTCAACGGTCAGTACCTACCAATTGTGTTATGTACCTTTATGGAACGAATTGCAAGCTATTGGTGATCAAGGCGGCTCATGACTGAGGGACGTGACGCGCCAGATGTATGGCTGCTAGACTTGCCCAATCACGTGCACGCCGCCTTCGTCCTCGTGCATGTGCTCAACGGTCTGCACTCGCATGGATCAAGAATCAGTATACATATTATCATGGGCACAACATACTGTGTAACTATGTATCTACCAAAGATATCGCAATGCTCTTATGTATCTACAAAAACGTCCAGTAAACTGCCAGTGACAGAGGCTGGGCAAAGGGGAGTGGTGTTGTACGCGTACCTTAACCAAGTCAAGCCTCTCAATGCAGCTAACGAAAAAAGCGTTCAGTAAATCAATCAATCAATCAACCCGTACTCGGCAAGTGCTGAACGCAGACCTCCCCCAAGGCATGCTACTTTTTTCTGTCCTCGGCTGTCCTCATAACGTTCAAGCGTTGAGGTTATCCAACTGACTCCCTGTTACCTCCCCCAGGTGAGCACCCGGCAGCTATGCAAACGAGCAACCGTGCGGTATCAGTCCGCGTAGCGTCGCAGGTGAGCTGGGCGCTGGCCACCATGCTTCTCTCCTCCATGGTCTGCAGATGATGGGCGTGGCAGTGAGCGCCCCGCGCCGCCGCCGCCGCCGTCGCGGCTCCCTCCACTCGACGGTGTGACTCTTGCCATGTGTATACTTGGACTGGACTTACAGCTGTGCGTGCCAGTGGCGAAGTGTGAAATACTACGAGTATGAGGAACAGTTCTGCAGCTGCTCAAGTGCGGTGTAGTGAATCGAGTTTCGCGCACAGATTAAAAAGACAAAGTTTCGCGATTTTGTTTTTGACAGACAACTATTTCGTTTGACAGAGAATTATGAAAATGGTCGATTCAGCCACATCTGACTGCCTTTGGCTCTGGCGTATGTGCTTAGGTGCCTGGATAATCAGCCAACATAGAAGGCCGACTATCGATTGAAAAAGTTCGAAACTCAAATTGAAACTTCGCATTTCGGAATAGTAATAAAATTGTCCGGTGGGTTTGGGGGGAAATCAGCAATCGTTTTCCAGCTTTAGATATATGCTATAAAATAGCATAGGATTCTTCGCAACTGGCACGTGCTAAGAATTATTGTAAGGTGCGAGCAATGAAGTGATGCAAATAATAATATGATGTGCTCCCAGCGCTATGTCTGATCAAACCATCTCAACACAGACGTAGTGGGTCAAACATTGACTCGCCTCGACGTTTGAACAAGTCCGTGTTCAGTGTACACAACTTACACGTATTATGTTCAAAGAACATTTTAATAACCTTGTCTACTTAGGTACTCAGTGGATGGAAATGTATATTTCACATTCCAATAATGAAAAGAATATGAATAGGCGACTTACTTCATTGTTGCGAAAAGAAGATTACTTCTGGCAAAAGCCTCTACTTCTGGCGGTCGGATCTAACGAAATAATTAATATAAAATACTAAGTAATGATAAATTCGATAAGGAACGTTAATTATGAACTTGAGTTAGATATTTTAAGATTGCGGAGGACACGAAATATGCTGAGAACTTAATGTTTTTGCGTTTCGTTTTGTCCACTCTGAGAAATTAATGATCTCAACGGGTACTTAAGTTTCTTCAAATCCGAGAAGCTTTCAGACCATTCCGACAGAGTTTTATTGAACCTCCCTCGCAATTAATTGTTCGTACATTAAGTTATGTAAATAAAAAGCATTTGTAACGTAGATGTATATTAAAATAAGAACGCAGTGTAAATAATTTCTTATCGTTGTAAATAAATATGAATAAGTAATCAACTCATTGATCGAGTCATAGATGTTACTACCATATAGTTGTGGTTAAATACTTTTCTGTTCCTAGAACAATTTAATATAAAACCTATTTCAATAATTACATGAAGTGACGAGGCTTACCAATTTAGATTGCTATCTAACGAATACAAGGGTGTTGTTTACAAATCGCAATTTCATACAAATTCTAATTCCTTTTTTCAAGGAACGCATTTTTAGAAATACTTCATTGATTTATAAATGTCACCCTTGCTCCAAAGCTACTTCATTCGAAATGAAATAGGACATCGTGACAAATAAAAATAATAATTGTTTGTAAAGAATTGTTATTGCCTGTTTAAATTAATTATTTACGATGGACTATCGATGTGTTATACTTTTTAAATGCAATTTTTTTGCTCAAATCCAATATGGATCCAATATGGATCTCTATGAGAAGCCTAGTTTTCATCTAAGATCAACGAGATACTTAAATCATTCCACGCCGTAGACTCAAACTAGACTTCACATACACGGGTACTTCTATTATTTTATACATGAACTCTTCAGTCATACCTCAATAACTGTTAAGACGGTAGATCAAACTGAATTCTTAAGTACAGTAGTGAAAATATACCTAGCGATGTTTCTTAATATAATACGTAGGATGATGTTATGTATAATCTGAGGTACTTGTTTCTACCATTGTACTAGTGACTGTAACCGCTGACTTAACTTGAGCCGCCGCTCGCAGGAGTCTCTGACGCCAGGTAGGTCAGGTTAAGTTGGACGGAAGGTGCGGTAAAGATTTCACATAATATGAGTGACTAATTTATTTATATTTTGTAAATAATGTTACGAGAGAAAAGGGATTATTAATAAATATTAAAAAAATATCACAACTCTTTTACTCGACACTTGACGTGAGCGAGAAAATGAAAAAAAAATTAAAGAAACCGGCATTCCTGAATGACAAAAACATGTTGAGTATTTACTCGTGGAATAAAAAATAAATACAATAGAACAGCAACATTACAACATGTGGTGCAAAAACCCACCAAGTAAGTATTAATCACTCGTCTGCCGCGACACAGATCTGTGTCCAACTTGTCCAACTTAGTATGGGCCACCTATACGTTGCGTTCCGCGAGGGCAGTTCAGGAGTTAAACCTGTGTCTCAAATACACATTATTTTGTGAGAAAGTTTTTACAACGTTCAGGCGACGCACGGTATGTTGAGTTCTGTGGGCATTGGTTGTCTCAGTTTTCAAATTCAATTAAGGTTGTTGAATAATTTGTAATGCACTGGTCAAAAAGTCTGAGCCAAATAAATAATGCCGTCCTGAAAAAATACAGCAACAATACAGCAGCAATCTTCTCTGCAAAGTCAACATTTTCATTCTTACGATATAATTTATAGATGGTAACAAAAACCGCTGCCGCTGATGGATGGCCTATACCGAAACAGCTCGAGTGATATAGTGAAATGACACCACGATATATCAAGAGAATCTCCGTTTGAGGCAATCTGGAACATAAATCCCATGCGAGTGCAAAGTGAAATATACAAATCTGGCCACAAGTATGGGTGTCTCAGCCTTGTGGCAGTTTTCCGCGACGTCGCGTGAGAAAGCTGCGGATTTAATATACGGCTGCGGCCTTTGAGCCCAATCTCGGAAATTACCTGCTCACGAAACTCCGCCGAACGTCATATTTTTCTTTTGCCGAAATGAAAGCCAAGATTCGTATCGTGTGTCTGTTTAAAAAAAACGTATTCGTTAGTGCGCACGCCCCCGCCAGCAGATAAGCGATAACGCCAACAAAGAGCCGGGAATAGAATTGTTAGAGCATAATAACGGGTCCTAAGAACGTTTTCGTCGTGACGAGCATCAACATAATATACCTCTTCGTACGACGCACGGGAGATGGAATATGATACGGAGTGCGGATAAAAATAAGCTGCCGCGAACTTCTGTCGCGACGCGGCGCG
Organism: Yponomeuta malinellus; assembly: GCA_947308005.1. NCBI lineage: Eukaryota > Metazoa > Arthropoda > Insecta > Lepidoptera > Yponomeutidae > Yponomeuta > Yponomeuta malinellus. The sequence continues at coordinate 18,808,497 of OX371007.1, read as the reverse complement.
TTATTAACTGAGGCGACCTCGGGAGCTCGGGTAAACACCGGTGGCGAGTTGCTGTTTACTTAGCCTGCCCAACTACTGGCGGCAGTTCCGCCACTCAAATACTTACACCAGGGAGCTTTGGCGTGCGAGGTAGATTGCTATTAGGACGTAGACTCTAACGTTCAACAAATCCATCGCCCTATTCCCCGAGGCACGCTACTTTATTCGGAATGTCAACGGCTGCAACCGGCGATCTGCTTCAGATCGTCGGTCCACCGATATGGCGGGAGTTCCGTACTAAAAACCGACTGCTACAAAGTCGTCAACAGGGCTTGAATTTTGAACCTCAGCAGGCATGACCAAAGAAATTAGTAGCAAAGCCAGTAGTAGTGTTTCCTCGTCAGATGAATAATTTTGCTACGGAGTGTCCAAAACGCGGCGAGCACACCGCGAGCTTGCCGCGATGGCGCAGCGTTGCTTCGCTTTCAAATCGCTCGCAAATAGCTAGTGTGATAGATCTGTAAGAATCTATGCTAAGGCTCACTGTTTTTTTCACATTCCGTGTGGCGCCGGATTAAGAATAGCGTCACTGCATTTCCTTCCGTGGATGTCGTAGAAGGCGACTAAGGAAATACATGATTAGGAGACGGACAGCAGCGTCCTCCTGAGATTTCAAGAGCATACTGCGATCACCAACCCGTCTGCCAAGCATGGCGATTATGGCAAAATCCTTCATGGTTAGGAAAACCATGTCCTGCAGTGAGCGTGAAATGGCTGATGATGATGATGACTGTTTTTTTTACTGAAACACTGACGAGCTACCCTATACGTAAGCAATTTCAAGTCCTACTTACCTACTTAGTACGAAGCCCTACTTCTGTCGTACCAACTTATTTACATCAAGATTTAATAGTAAAATAAAGCGATCGCTGCCAATACCGCGTGTAACAAAAGCGCAAATCCATCGATCAGGCGGTTTGTTGGCTGAGAAACGCGAGATACCGTCGTGTGTGCGGTAACGCGAGACGGCAGTGCGTCAGAGCTGAAACACTGTACTTAATACAACCATCATTCTACTTACCATCGGTCTCTAAATTGATAATTTCGATAAGAAAATATTTCAACTTACTAAATACTTATCGGTCATTTGTGACAAATCTGAATTACAATTGCAAATACTTGTCTGGTACCAGACAACAACATCATAATGATCGAAAAAGCAATAGACTAAAGCAATTTGTACAAATCTAGTACAGCGGTTTCCAGCGGGAATCGAACTCATTACATCTGTTTTGGTAGTCAAGCGTGTTTCTGCTCTAGCTCTAGTAAACTGACTGCTTCTAAACAAGAAATTCTCAATTCAGAAACTAGCAATATGTGAATTTATATTATTATAACGTGACTGCAATAGTACATTATGATACAAGTGTGGTATTTTGGTCATTACACTCGAGTCGGTTTTTAAGCCTGAGCCGAAGGCGAAGGCTTAATGGAGACGAGAAGTGTAATGACCAATGCTCACGTGTTTCATACGACGTTTTTCAACACACTTGCGAGGAAAAGTAAATAAAAAAACAAATAAACTTAACAAACAGAAACCCATTTAAAAGATGGCGGCCGTAATTTTATTTTCACACCTCCTGCTCGACAATGCCTTATTACGTACCGTCAAATATCATCGTAAAGCATGGCCTTGTCTCTCGAGGGCAATAATAATGAAGAATTTCCCTAGGGAATAAAGTGATTTGAATTTAGAATGTCAAAATTCGCATGAAAACTATGGAGAAGCCCCGCATTGCAATTCGAAATTCGAATTGTTGTTCGAAACTCACCTCTTTTTTTTCTTTTTTTTCTGAAATACTGTGTCCTGTGACCGCGCGAAACAGCAACAAAAAAAAGAAAAAAAGGCGCGAATTGCAAATACGAATTTAAAAGTTATATTCAATTTAAGTTGCTAAGCCGTAAAAGAGTGTGGACTTTATATTTAATTTCAGGTTTTAATACATATTTTCAACTTATGCAGCCCTGTCTTTTTATTGTCTCCCAGATGGTGTGAAAAGTAGAGTATTCACCTCTGGAATAAAACATGTCTTAGTCTCGGGCGGTATGAACCCCTCGCTTCACTCAGGACTCTACATAACTCCCTCGCTTCGCTCAGGAGTTAAAATTTAACTCCCTCGCTGCGCTCGCGAGTTAACTCGGAGTCCTTCGCTCCGCTCAGGGTTCAATATGCCGCCCATGACATAATACATGGTTTTATTCCCTTAGTACATAATCTACTATTTTTCGCGCGCTCAGCGCTGCATGCGCGCGCAAGTCTGAGATAAGGGCACCGGCAAAGTAGCTAATCAGCCACATATTTATAAATTTTGAAATTGGGTATTTATAGGTAAAAATACACCGTCAAAATATAAATACCAACAAGCTAACAAGCAGTTTCATGAAATTCTTTAATTATTTATCACATTTTGAATTGAATTTTATATTTACGCAAATAACTACTTAGCTGTTTTCGAAACATTAATACTTCTTGCTAATATTTAAAAAGATATGTAATGAAAAGGCACTAGTGCGATAATGTAATGTAAAAGGCACGGCATGGGTAATATTCTGCATTATCAGTGTAAATACGCTGTAATAAGACCTACTTTACGAGCAGGTGTGTTGAAAAATATTATTATTATGACATAATAAGGGTTCACTTCATGATACCTACCAGTATCATGTATGACTGTTGAAGTTCTGCTTTTGAATTAAGAAGCTTTGTTATATTTGAAGTTCAATTGACTGTACCATCTCGAATTATTTTTGACTCAGTGGCGATCAGTCTCTCTACTCTTGACGTTATTTTGTTCAAATTGCGTCACAATTAAATGCCATAATACAGAAATAACGACTTAGTAAACGTTTTAGTTGTAATAAATTAGAAAGCAGCAAACTTACTGAAACTTTAGAGCGCATCGGAAACTAAAAGCTTGTTTTGGCTAAATTATAAAAAAAAATGCAATAAAATTGGCTAAATTAGCGTCGAGAGTATGGGGCAGTATTGGATAGCTCAATTATATCGTATGTGTACTTCAAACTTGTCTCGGCTCAATTTAAAATATTGTTTATAAGACTAGGTACCTATGATTCAAAAAACGAGAAATCCAAAATTAGTGAAGAGACGACCCTATTTTGATTAGTCATTATAACAAGAATTAAGGAAACTCTGAATAAAGCCTACCTAAAGGTGTGAAAGTTATTTGGGCTAATTAAGATTAATCGATAGCGAAAAGCTCTTCCGAATTAGTTTCACAGCAAATAAATGTAAACAAAACAAAACCTAAAAATATGATAATTGTGTAGGTAAAATGAAATTTAAATTAATTGCGCCAGCCTGTTCCTGATGGTTACAGAACTGTATTATTTCGTAGCGAATTGAGTAACTGTCTAGCTGTCGGAGATATCATTTTGGCCAAATAAATTATAATATTCTGAACCAAACCAAATAGTGACACACTCGACACATGTCAGCGCTTCGATGTAGCCATCAGCGCAATGTTCACGAGATAATCTCGACGGCCGGCGAGTTATCAGTCACAACCGGGAACGCTCACCGCGCTAACTTGATTAAATATTTGCCGAGCTAACAGACGAAAAAGAATATAAAAATGGTGTGCAAGCCTTGAGGAAGATGCCACAGAAGGATTGGACTAGATTCTATAACGAAAGACCGTGCTTTTTGGATAAAATTGTGTCATGCTATGCCTTACAGATAAATTAGTAATGAGAATTCAGTTTGGATTAAAGCTTTTAATCTGTAGAATTCTAAAGGACCAGATCGGGCCATCTTAACAATGATTGTTACGAGTAATTGTTTAATGTAGTTTTAATCAGGGTCATAATCTAACAAGTTAATGAAGAACATTACTAAAATGGGGCAATAAGGGTTAGGTAACGCTCCCCCAGGTTCACCGGTTTGTGATTAAAATTTCCCTCAAAGACAGACCTTCTGATGACGACGCGGTTTTACCTACATTCTGTGAAATAGATTAGAGACTGTGAGACCTATTTCCCAGACTGAACTGCGCTGAAATTACTGTCTTTATTGTGATAGCTTCTTCTTTTTCTTATCGTGTCGGTAAAAAAGTAAGTTTAAAGATTATAAGAGTTTATTGACTCAGCCACGAGCATACCAGCTTCCGAGGCCTCTTGTAAGTCCTCACGAGTGCAGGTATTTGGGCACGAGAGACATGCAGTGAGATATCGGGAGTTTGTGTTTATTTGTGGGGAGGCTCGGCAAAAACAGTGACAGGTTATTGAAATTTTTAACTGAATAGAGTACATGCAGATCGAATTGCTGTAGACAGTACCGGTCTTATTTATAAAAAACAAAATTCCTCAAAACACTCCTCAGAGGCAGTTTAAATAGTCCCTGGTAAAGGAAAAGACGTAACCACAGATTATGCCAGTTTATTACTGCCTCTGAGGAGTGTTTTAGAAGTATCGTGTTTTTATGAATACGTCTCCGAGCGGTTCGTCTGTCTCAGGGACGATCGCACGAGCTGCGGTTTCACGTAAATTCGTCGGGAAATTCCCCCTTGTGTGTCGCCGAAATGGAACTGTGAACAAAGTTAGCGCCACGCCGACTTTGAGGATGTGTGTGTGTCTATTTGCCAGGCTAGTTTAGGCTTTGTCATAATAATTACACAACAACGCTACACACTCACTCAGCCAGCCCGCCCTGGTGAGCATAGGCATGGATTTGAATTGGTCTCAGATTCTACCAGATATTTATCTAGCGTTGGTTGAAAACTTGTTGGTAAATAATGACGTACTAAAGGGCATGCGTATTACCAGTAGATTACGTCGAATGCTTGCAAAATCTTGTGTAACTACCGAACTATCGTTAGCACATTATCATTTTCATATAATTACGAAACCTTTCTAGGATTAATTTCAATTAATGTTGACCTTCTAGAATTCTGAAAGCAATCTTGATTATTTCTGTTAAAGCTTAACACAACTTAAGAACCTGCAACCCACATTTAAAGGCAATATTTGTGAAAGTGAGAATATTTTTAACAAAATCAATCAATAGGCTTGTATTTAATAATGTTGCCAAGAATAACTTTAGTTTAGACAGAGTTCTGTCAATCCTGTAACCCCAAATAACCTGCGCCGCCCGACACCGACATTTCAAATAAATTTTCTGGAGCATTCAGCCTGTTTACTTAAGACTCCGTCAGGCTTGTCACTCGGAAGCCAGCGAGGCTCCGACTGGTGCCCCTGGATTCTTACGACAAGGCTTCGAAGAAAGGCAACCAAAGGAGCTAATGGTAGGCCGTGGGTAGTTTCCACGAGTGATGGCGGGCGGCACGCGATGCGGCAATTACTCCTTCAGCTCTGGACATCGGTGAATGTCAAGAGACTGACGTCTCTTAGCCGTTTTGGCGCTGCTTTAGTAAAACATCCCTTAGCTATGGTAAAGTTTACCAGTCTTATTTTTTAAAACACGATTCCTTACAACACTGCTCAGAGTCAGTTTAAATACTCTATGGAAAAGGGAAAGACGTAATCACAGATTATTTAAATTGCCTCTGAGGAGTGTTTTAGAGCAATCATGTCGTTCTGGATAAGACCGAACGTGTTTGTAGCTAGATATGGGTACAACCGAGACAAAACCTCGAAGTCTCCCGTAAATTATACTCTAATGATCTTATTTATGAAAATATGATTCCTCTAAAACACTAAACAATTTTAGTTAGAGCAGAAAGACCACCTTGAAATTTGGAGGGTGTTTTAATCGTATATTTGTAAATAAGACCTTGAGGTAGTTCATTCAAACCTTAAATCACTACATACAGCATCTGTATGTAGATTTTTCTTAAATTTTACGTGAACTGTAAACTGATTCGTGAAGTCATTGAGGTTACTGGTAGTTATTTTCACAAGTAAATAATTATATTCTTTTTGTTGTACTAACCCGTGCTGAGGACAATCGACCTCTGGCACGGTTAGCCAGAGGTCGCGGGTTCAAGTCCCGACATGGGCAGAATTTTTAGCCTCTAAATCAGTTTTTAAAGTAAACAATTGTTCTATGATTGTGAATGTTCAGATGGGTAGCGTGTTACATGTGGAAATAGGAAACCACAGCGCAGTAGCGCTTTTCCATGGTCGGTGTTAGTTTTTCTGATGTCAAATTTTAAGAATGCTGCCACTTCTAGCGAGTGTTCATGGCGCCTTAATTATGGTGTTTCAGTGAGTACGCTGAAAGTGCTACAGTCACTAGAGCCTGTTGTTTAGTTTTTATGTAACCAACTGATACGGCCGGTGTCAACAAGGCCGTTGGGAAAATTAGTTCGGCCAACTTATTTAATTTAAAGCTTCTTCTGTAGGACTCACGAATAACTCTACTATGCCTCAAGTACATCGCATGTCGCAGTAATAACCTTATCAATTTATAGAGACAATTAAAATTGGTTATTACATTATATACAATAAAATAAATTTATGCAAAATTACATACTAAAATTGAGAACATTGAAAGAAAAAGGGTCGAAATACGCCCCAATAAGTCAGGTTGCTTTTATTATAACTAAAACGATATAACCAACTTAAATTCAAACTCATGAAAAGATTGTAGTATAATTTATAATTTGCCGCAATCTTCACAAACACATTTTTCGCTTATCTACCCCTTTTCGTTCCTTCAGAAATACTAATTAAATAAAAAAAAAAATTAAAACCGTTTCTACAGTGTTGGTGTTCAGAATTAAGAATAAAATAAAATTCTATATTAGGTATACACCAGGGAGAGAAGAGTATGAATACTTATCCGCTATCACCTAATAATTTTACATATGAATGTTATTAGGCGATAAGATTTGTTTAATACATGATGTAGTGTGCTAGTTCTTTTAATAATTTTGGAAAATAATCTTGACACATTACTTTGATGCAATATGGTCGTAAATTTGCTCAATCAATCACAAACGCATCCCGACTCATACTAAACTATTAAGCTATCATTGGGTAGTTAATATGAAGCGAAACCTCTGTTCTGCCCTATTTTAGGTACGGAAGTCACATAACCGTAAGCCATCTCGTTTAAAAAAAGCAAACTGAATAAAATTACGCCGGCGTCACAACATAATCCCAGTGGAGTGAAACAGAATCGGCCATAAAGCCTTTAAAGGCTTATAAAAAACATCGCGCTCCCCGGCCCCCGCACCCCCGTAATCACGACAATCACTATAACAGTAAAGGCTGAGCACCAATAACATATAAAGTGGGCATCAAATACGTAATACTGACGTCATAATTCCTTTATTGTCACTGCGGAGATATAAAACAGCCCTAGTTAATATTTATAAGAGGGCTCGATACCGCCGGCCGGGAGCTGGGGAGAGGCTCGGTTGATGGCAAATCGATGTGGTAAATAACAAACATAAAAAATTGTTGTATTTTTTTTATATCATACGGTTAATAAAGAGAGGGAATGAATAAGTGTCCATCTCTCGTTTCCACGATACTGATGGCAATATTGTATAAGTGAAAGGCAAATAGGTGTTCAATCCCTTTTTTTTATTAACCTCCTAAGTTCTGACCGTATATTATTACGCGCACTAAATCCTGAGCGATCTGTCAAATTAGTATGGAAGTTGTCAGTCAGGCCATTAGAATCGCTCAGGATTTGATGCACGTAGTTAGGCCCCATAGTTAGGTTCCGTGTGGCGCCGGATTAAGAATAGCGTCACTCCATTTCCTTCCGTGGATGTCGTAGAAGGCGACTAAGGAAATCAATTACCAGGAGACGGGCAGCAGCGTCTTCCTGAGATTACAACAGCATACTGCGATCGCCAACCCGCCTGCCAAGCGTGGTGATAATGGTTATGAAAACCACGAAGAAGGCCTGTCCTGCAGTGGGCGTCAAATGGCTGATGATGATGAATTTAGGCCCTTGACCTTGAAAATAACAATAAAAAACCACTGTTATTTTCAAGGTCAGGAGTTAGGAGGTTTTCATATTATATCTAAGCCGTGTTTCTATCATGAGATCAACATAATCTAATATATTAAACCGGCCAAGTGCATGTCGGGCACGCGCTGTATAGGGTTCCATAGAAAGACGGGATTTTATCTGCTTTACAGAACCACCAACTTCGTGAACGTAATTTTCAATGGATTCAATCGTAAAATCACAGAACAAAGAAAAATGTTCTGTGCGTTAAATTGTGAAGCCTACTTAACCGTGATACATTTCCTTTTAAGTTCATTATATGTGCTACTACCCAGAACTTTTTTATGTTTCTACAATCAACCGTTTAGCCGGGAGAGAGGGGGGGACGCCCTACTTGGACAAAAATTTGCGCCTTAAAGCTTAATATTTCACAAACGAAATCCAAAATCAAAAATGATCATTCTACACCCACATTATTCAATATTCATTCTATATGCATTTTTCTTCTTGCCTACACCATAGTGTGGGGTATCGTTGGATTAGTTATTTAAAAATATTGTGAGTGTAGGAAAACAACTTTACGATTTAGAGATCCGTTTGCCAAATATTAAGCGTTAAAGCGCAATAAATTGTTTGTTAGAGCAGAGCGTCCCCACTCCGTCTCCTGGCTAAACAGTTGATTGTAAAAACGTGAAAAAATCAGGTTAGTAGCACATATAATCAACTAACAAGGAAAACTATTACGGCTAACTAGGCTAAGCAGGCTATACAACTTAACAAGTAATTGGCGACCAACTTATAAAAGGAAAACTTCGTACAAATTCCATTGAAAATTACTTTGATGCAGTTGTTACTTCTGTAAATCAAGTAAAAAACCCTCTTTCTAAGGAACCCTACAATGCGCGTGGCCCGACACGAGAAATCCCGAAGTCCCTAAAAATAATATATATTACCATTCACCTACGTTAAATATCAATGACATGATATGAAGAAAGTTTTCATGTAGCGCCGAGCTGAGATCGTCAGTGTCGTGTATACAGTAAATAAATCAATTTTCAAACAAATGATGCTTTCAATAGCAGATTATGTAACAATAACACGATTATACAGAGCGAACAACAGATCAATTCGCCAGTGACAAATGAACGTCACCGATACAATGGCCCCCGGCTGCCATTCAACAAAAATAAAATATTAAGGGGGTCCATAGGGTAACACTAGCGCAACCGAGATTAAAAATCATATCTTTTTTACAGATCGAATTTACAAAACCTGTCTGTACAATCACTCATCGCTGTGAACCTAGGATCACGGACCTCGGACTAGATATCATTTAATGCCGTCTAATCCTAAGTTTTTGCCTTTAGGTCACGGCCATGGGTCCTAAAAATCACTATTAACATGATTGAAAGATTTTAAAAACACTTTTTGCAAATTCGATCTGTAAAAAAGATACGATTTTTGACCTCGGTGGCGCAAGTGTTACTCTATGGAGCCCCTTAAAGGGCTAAAGGTTCCGCAATAATATTAGAATTAATAATCGCGCTTATCATTGGAGAGCGAATAAATGAATGAATGAATGAACCAAACGGCGGGAGGCAATCTGCAATGGCGGCGGAACAAAGCCTCCGTGGCTTTGATGTATGCCGCCCGCGCAGCACCGCCGCCTGCCTCCAGTGTGAATCAAACAGATTTATGGAAGACAGATTAAATAAACCAAGGATTGATTTAGGTGGCGCTCACGAGATATCTAAATTTCGTAAGTAACGGGGGTGCTTTGTAATCCCTTTGTTTTAAAAATGAGTACAGTTTGAATTGAATTGAAAACCACGACACATAAAACAATTTTGGCACAGAATAAAAACCATAGCTTATTTATTTACCCGGATGTGAAACTGAAATTTTGAATTTCTCACTTCTGCAAGGCGAAATCCAGGGACAATGAAGACCTCGCCGCAGAAAAACATCGTGACTCGAAAATATTGCAGACCAGTTTAACACGAGAAACGTAGAACTTTTTTTGAAGCCGCAACATCATGGGTCAAAGTAACCACAAAAATAGCCGACATCCAGTAAAAAATTGCACCAATAGAGGAAGACGACTGTATCACGCCTTTCCGCCGATCTAAATTTAACTCTATCAGTACGAATCGAACGGTCATAGAACACAGCTTCACCAGCTGCCTAGCCACGGATCATAACGAAACTAAGTAAACTATTTTCTATTTAATAGCTTCAACTTTTAGCGCATATCATTACCAACAAGAGGTCCTCAATTACGCGATCAAATTTTATCTTCACTTTTAAGAAACTAAAGAGATTGCAGAAGGTGTTAAGTCTATCTAACTTTGCATTCCACGAATACACCCACGGCTGCTGGGCTTACGAAGCTTCTTCACACCGTTCTGCGTGGTCCCCAATCTCATCTATCCGGCCTTTAAGGATGGACCGGTTACTTTGTTAAAGCCATCAGAGGATACATAAATACATAAACTGACGCATGTGTCCCAGAGGGGCAGGCAGAGACTAGGGACTGCCACTTTCCATGATCCTGACAGATTACTTTCCCTTCCTTAACATTCATTTTTTAAAGGATAGAGGATAGTCCTAATTAGTTATTTGGTGTTTGCTGTGAAATATTAGGGGGTTGAATGCGTTGGTACCGTGAATAAAACTCTTATACAACGCCACTTTTATGCTTCTGGGTGCACAGGTATTCCCTGAGGGTACTTATGGTGGTTTTATCTAAGATGAGAGTTTTGACGGAAATCAAGCCATGTCTCAGTCAGCTTTCGTTTCATGTAGCCTTGTCTATTTTGCGCAGTTGTTTTTCAATGCCGAGACTGACGTTTGGTTATTTAGGCAGGAGCCCTAGTGTTGCGACGAGGTGCTGAAGGATCTTTTAAAAGGGGTCCTAAATGTCAGCTTGTCCGGTGACCCAGGTTTACGTTCCGGTAAGGCATGGTGGGCTCGCGTGTGGTGTTTGGAGGACACGCAGTTGCCAGATTTTTTGGCTTCGTCGCAAGGGCTGTTACAGCTTGTCACTCGCATTTTGCAAGTTGATGGGGATGGGTTTAGTAGTCCTCATGCGGCGGAGACTTTACTACTATGGCAGGCTGTGTATCCTGCGCAGTGCCAGAGCAGCCGGTACGCCAGCGCGCTTGAGACGAAGACCTGTACTAGGTAACTCTGGAGACGCTTCTGGAGCGTACTGCCAGTGCTGATTAAGCGCGCTTGCAGGCAGTTTCCCGACCGGAGTCAGGTTGATGGTTGCACGCGTTGCCATCGCCGCAGTTGGGGACGCTACGCGCCATAAATTGTCATGGCGCACGACCGAGTGGTATTGGGTGTTGCGTTTGCGAGTCGGACTTATGTGTCTGAAAGTGGATCGCCTGGGTCGTCACGCAAGTGCCTTAACACCTCGAGCCCTAGGGTTTCCTCACGATATTTCCCTTGCCTGTAAGCGAGTAAGTAGTATTGCTACTACAACTTCACAACTATACGTAACGTAGAAAATACAGTCATTGGTACATGCCGGGATTCGAACTCACGACCTCCCGAATGTGAAGCCGGCGTTCTACCGCTGCGCTACCACCGCTCTGCTTCAGATGATATGTTTTTTTTTTTACGTAGCCTCGTTTGTGTCCCGCTGCTAGTTATTGGCATTGGCACTAGCCGACTGTAAGTGGCTCTGCAGGCAGCAGATGTCAGATTGAGGCTCAGCTGTCAGCCGGGAGAGGTACGGAGACTTTTTACACTAAGCGGCGACTTCAACTTACCCACCTACAGGTGCGTTCATACTAGCCTGTTTGTTGCGAGGTTCAGTTCAGGGAGATTCTCTACAGGAAAATGTCGTATTTTCTGGGGATCTAGTCGCGGATATAGCTAATAGATAAACTGGGAAGTAGCAAACCCTGGTCTCTACGTACCTCTCCGAGATACAAGCGTATATCTTTAGCTATCGCAAAACCATGAAATAATTCCTCTAGGCGATTCAGGACAAGATAATCTATCAAACAGTGCTAAAATGACTAGCTTGCTAATTGACAGGTATGTTATTCAGAAACATGAACAGCGCAGCAATGGTGGCAATCACGCGTAGGGCGAGGGTCAGCCCGGTAATGGCGGCAATCGGTGGCAATCAGCGGCCGTTAGCGCGCCGACAATGCCGACAAATTATATGACACGTACTGCGCGGGCCCAACTATTGTTATTGCCGTCGCTCTAAGCACGACACAGAAGTCCCAGGGGATTTTTTTTTAAAGTTGCAAAATGTTTGTCATTAAAATTATGTACGAATACGAATTATTTTCGATGGATTTGGAGATACTGATTACAAAATTAATAAATATAACATAACATTTACGAGTACATACAGGCACATACATTGCTTCTGGTCCCACTAGGATACCCTGTGTCGTGGGAACCAGAAACAACGACATCACAAACATGTAAACATCCAAGACCTGGGGTTTTTTTTTGTCCCCAGCCGGAATTCGAACCCGGGACCTCTCGCATGGTATGCAGATGCACTACCAACGCATGAATAACCACTTACCCATCTGGGTAAGGCATGTGGTCAGGACGGTTGGCAGACTAGCGACTAGATGGGTCGATGACATTACTATATGCCGTCGGAATGCAATGGACGAAATTGGCAGAGGACCGAGAGAGGTGGCGTGGCGGGGCAGAGGCCTTGGCCCGGCTGTGGACTCTTTTACTGGACTGGATAGATATAAAGCAAGAGCTTCTCATGTACCACCAGACATTCACATTTTGCTTGCGTACATGCTTCTTTGTTACTTGAGGATAGCAGTTTTGCAACAAAAATGTATTGGTGGATCAGCTCACAAACAAAAAATACTCAGAGACAGGACGCAATAGCGAGCACTTACCCGCAACCGCAAATGCGTTCGGGCACAAAACCGCAACCACAAATGCTAAACCTTTACTGAAGCTCGTGCATTTGTATAACTTTATTATACAAATGCACGAGCGTAATTTGTAAGTAACTAGTATCTATCTCAAATGCCCTGGGCCGTCTTTTCTTGTATGACTGTCACTCTGCGTTACGGTCGATAGGCCAGTGCATGTGACAGTTACCAATTGGGATTTTTTTTACTTTAGGATAAGTGTCTCTATAATTCATTGAAAACCGAATTTTTTTTATTCAATAAATTCAACATTTGTATTTGTATTTTCATAATTATTTTTTGTAAATGCGGCTACTTCACTACAGACTGCGAAACCGCTAGTGCGTTTCCGAAGTTAAGTCCATTAAATTAAACTTGACGTTTCGAAGACGCTGACGTAAAATTAAAACGGGCCAAGTGCGAGTCAAGAGATGTTATGGAACATTAGACACAAAGATCGAAAAAAAAAACAAAAAAAACTCACCCTTTGGGTACGGAACCCTAAAAGTAATGTTCATAAAGTTCATAATTTGGATTTCGATCTCACATTCTCGTAAATTAAATGAACAATTATGGCTATTGGAAAATATAAAGCTAATTGCAACAGCTAGAAAGACGCTTTATGGTTGGAACAGTGAAAGGGATTACTCGGAGTAATCCCACATTCACGTAAATTGAATTAATAAATTGCCTATATTAGAATATGTAGACTTAGAGTTTTCTGCAATAGACAGACTGTCGCATTTTGGTTTGTGATTTAAATCAGGCAACATAATAACGATCTGAATACGACACCTTTGTACACTACATCTTTACTATCAGCAAGCAGCCGCATACAGTCCCAATGCGTAACTGTTTTGTCCAGTGCATCTTACGATAATAGTAGTAATAATAATTTCCGAACAACACAATCACTTGTTGTACTTTACTCTCAAAGGATACTCTGTGCTGTGATAACCGGGGGCCTGTTCATGAATCTACAATCCATATACAGCGGTGGCCGAGTTTTCCTACTTGTTAATCTGTGGATTGGTCGGCTTTGCAATGTACACAGAATTGTCATAGTAAACCATGAATTTTAGTTCGGTGAAACAGGCAACATCACAAACGTGGAAATACACCCAGACTAAGGCCATTTACTTGATGAAGAGCTGCGATATAGCTCCGGGCAACTGAGAGGAATGCGCTGCTGAGAGACCAGCATGGGGACAGAAGGCCTCTCTTCACCTCTGAAGAGAAGAGACGAACAGATCTGGATCAATGCACCTTGTGCAGAAGGCCTCTCTTCACCTTTGAAGAGAAGAGACGAACAAAATTGGATCAATTATAGGCTGCTGTACAATTAAATCCGTGTGGCGCCGGAGTAAGAATAGCGTCACTCCATTTCCTTCCGTGGATGTCGTAGAAGGTGATTAAGGAAATCAATTACCAGGAGACGAGCAGCAGCGTCTTCCTGAGATTCCAACCGTATTTTGCAATCGCCAACCCGCCTGCCAAGCGTGGCGATTATGGCAAAACATCTCCTGCAGTGGGCGTCAAATGGCTGATGATGATGATGATGAAAGGCTGCTGACCATCTGCGGCAATAGCTTGTAATAATGAAAATGGAGTTTGGAAATGTGGCACATTCGGACGTATGTTTACCGCCAAGATTGCTTACGTCAGCCACACTCGGGGACATCAATTAAGCAAGACGGTCCATCAACAGTCACCGCAGCCAGACAGCATGGATGACATCATCATCACTTGTACAAATCTAGTACAGCGGCCTCTAGGACAAGAATCAAACTCACAACCTTCGTAATAAAGATGAAAAATTAAAACGGAACGGTTACAGGTTGTGACCAGCCGTGTGTACAAGCGATGTGCAACTTCTCACCGCTCTGTGTGCTGGCGAACCGCGATTTTAGATAAGTTTAATTTGGCCGAGCGGTGGACAGCCCCTAGAGCCAGCGGCCGCGGTCGGCGCAGTCACGTACGGATTATCTATTCCGGGCCCAAACTGTCCCACTCGCTTAGACCTTAGGTAGGTGTGTTAGACGAGCAAGTAATTATAAAAGCTTATAGGTACAAAGTGTTTGTTCACTATCGATATTGACCAATTCTTGTAGCTAAAATATTAACAATCGCAGTTATAAAAACACGATTCCTTTAGAACATTCGTCAGAGGCAGTTTAAACAATCTGTGGTTACGTTTTACTCTCTACCAAAGACTTTTTAAACTGCCTCTGAAGAGTGTTTTACATAAGAGTGTTATAAATAAGACCATTAAACTCTCAATAGTTTTTTTTTATTTCCATAGAAATTGCGCCTAGATTCGGGAGTGTACGCTAGATAAAAAACCGGCCAAGTGCGAGTCGGACTCGCGCACGAAGAGTTCCGTACCATTATCTATACAAAATTTGAATATTTCAAGCGTCTACCTGTTGCTGTTATTAGAATCGAGCAAAAAAACGGCAAAAAACCATGTTTTTTGTATGGAAAAACGGGCAATATATTTATTTTATTCTATTCTTAGTATTTTTTGTCATAGAGGTAAGAGAAATTTTCATCATCTGCGAAAATTCCAACTGCCTAACTATCACGGTTCATGAGATACAGCCTGGTGACAGACGGACGGACAGCGGAGTTTTAGTAATAGGGTCCCTTATCCTTTGGTTACGGAACCTTTAAAATTAAGAATTTTAAGTTTTACTTCTTGGAAGTGGTTTTACTTTATCGCTAAGTATTATAGATACTATTTTCAAGTTCTTCATTTGTAAGTTAAATAAATATAAATTACTTCAATAAAGCTTCCACCACAATCACTTTACAATCAATCAATTAACACGATTTATACGTCCCACAACAGCACATAAGCAGCCCATATACGTCCCACTCTAGGGCACAGGCCTTCTCTCAGAGAGAGAGAATGGGCTTAATCACCACGCGTGCCCACCGCGGATTGGCGATTTCAAGCGCTGAGGTATGTGAATAGCTCAGACACTCAGGTTTCCTCACGATGTTTTCCTTCACAGTTAGCGAGGGTATTGCTAATATAACTTCACAAATGTACATAACTTAGAAAACAAAAACATAGGTACATGCCAGCACGGGGAATCGAACCTGAGTGTCTCGCTTTCGAGTCCAATGTCCTACTAGGCTACCACCGCTTCTTTCACAACAGCACACTCAGCTTTATCTCGAAGAGGGAGAGAGATTTTAGCGTAAATTAGCGAATTACATACTTTTATCAAAAACAAAGTTTTAATTCACTTAGCAGTTGCTTTAGGAATGTTAGGTGTCTCCTGTTACGTACACCTGCGCTAATGTGTATACAAAAAGCCTAACGTGCGAACGTAACTTTTTTCGTAAATAAAAAGTCTGACGTCGTGCGAAAGGACCAAAGTTGTAACTGCCTAATAAAAGTTACCTAGTACGGTACTGCACTATATTATTGTTTAATTCTCATAATATATAATTCCTGGTGTACATACAATAAAGGCTATTATATCTAGTACCGAGCTACAGACGGCGTTTTGGCGCCGGGTTACAAGCCGCGAAGACACTGCAAAGGAAATATTTTGATTGAAACTTACGAAAAACTCGGGCTCGTTGGAACGGGGCAAGTGCATACGCGGAGCGGAATGTTAAGTCACTCTCACACAATTATGTATTACATATCCTTCAAGTGCTTTCTTAATTCCATTACTTCTCTGAGGACCCGACAAAAGTTTCTTCCATTTGTTTCAAATCTACGCCAGATGGTTTGTGTGGTCAGGTTGTGTTTACTAGTCGCTAAATCTCCGCGTGGACTAATCTCTTTTTAGTCTTGTTCGGTTGACCATATCCGGTAGCAAAAGTCTTATCCAGCGCGCGAGAAACGGGCAAAGAATCAGATGAGCTAGATATTGCCTGTATATACATTTCACGCGCATTTACGTAACATGCATATAATGTATATGGGCTGCTTGTGTTCTACTGTAGAGCACAGGCCTTCAGCAATCGGCGCTAAGGTATGTGGACATCTCGTGCACTCAAGTTTCGTCAAAATGTTTTCCTGTACGTTAGCGATCGGTATTGCTACTACAAAAACACAATTGTATGTAACTTAGGAAAAAAAGTCATAGAAAGATATATGTCGGGATTACAACCTTCGACCTCTCGTATGTGAGATCAACGTTCTACAGATGCGCCGCCATTGCTCATTTCAGCTTCCTTAGCAAGAACTTGACAAGCGAGCAAGATGTCGCACTATAATGACATCTTGAGCTTTCTAAATTCGAGCCAGGCATGAAGATTTTTCATTAGCCCTCAATTTGTGGCACAACAAGAAGAAACTCCTCAAAAATGTATCAATTTAACTTTGCCACGATAAAGGCGTTTGTTGACATCCCCCCTCCGTCTCCTTCATCCCTCGTCTCCCCCTCGCCGCCTTATTTTAATTTTTATCTGGAAACTTTATTCATTATTTTCCTTTGCAGGTATCGGGTTGACTGCGGTCTCATCGCAATATTTTTACTACAACATTTTCTAACGGACTCGGAGGGCGGCGGTATGATTTATTACAGGACAAACGAATTGGCATAACAAGCTGAAACCTGTGAGCCAAAAATCTCTCAGGCCTAAACAACCAAAAGTCGGTAATGAATGAGTTATCAAAAGTGAAGCAGCCGCCAGGTCGCCGCCGGCGGACGTGCGTTATTGTGCGAATCAATCTAAATTATTAAGCGGCGAGAAACGTTCTTGGCGGCGAGACAAGTCACTCGGCGACGAAGAAAGTTGAACTAAAATGTCTGCTTTGTAGCCTACTTAGGTGCGCTTCCAGAGCACAGTCGGTAACAAGTCGACCTTTTACGTCTTTGTTGCAAATTCAGCCTTAACGTAACTCATTACAGTGCACGTATGTAAAGGTTAATGTGCTCTCGACTATACTATCACGAGCTTACTAGGTACTTACATAGAATCGAATAGCTATTGATAAATAATCTAATGATAATATTCTATTGATAAATTCACTATTGATCCTTCATTGTAACCATCGCTGCCCATGCAACCATTACCATTAGCGTCAATAAGATAAGGTAATATTTATTAGACTTATAACTGCGCCAAGCATTGGTTACATGACAAATGTTCATCATCATCATAATCAGCCGGTGTCAGTCCACTGCTGGACATTAGCCTCTCCCAAGACACGCCACTGAGCCCGATCTAAGGCTCTTCTTTCCCAGTCACTGCCCACCGCTTTGCGAATGTCGTCGCTCCACCTGGTCACAGGGCGTCCTACGCTACGTTTGCCGATTCGCGGTCTCCACTCTAGAACCAGTCTAGCCCAACGGTTATCGGTCCGTTGTCTACTAGTATGTTATCTACCAGTAAAATTCAATGCTACTGGACATATTAATAGTTTTCATGTAGACCTCTGTTGCCGAACTAAGCAAGAGCCTGTGTTTCGGCAAACAGCGCCACTCCCCACTGGTTACACTTAGTTGCTACGAGTAGTATCTAAACGAGTAGTATCTATTTCGGTGTAACATAATATGTATATTTTTATATAGACACAAGTTAAAGTCAAAGTTATCCTTTAAACTAGCAATAAGACTAAAAATAAAAAATAATAAAGAAAAAATATATTGTGTATATATATATATATATACAGCTCTCTAGTACTTACCGTCTCTGTGCTAAGCCGCGGACGGACGGACAGACAGCGACACGGACGGACTTAGCGAAAATATAAGGGTTTCTTATCCACTACGGAACCCTAAAAATAGTTTATATTTTTGAGCAAAAGAAACGCTTTCGTTATTTATCGGTGGCGAATTACTTTGCAGTGCGTATTTCAAGCTTCGCAAACGCAGATTCTTCTTTATCACCTTAACAAATTAATAAAAGCAGTCTTAGTAAAAATATTCGGCTGAGGCTCTTCAAAATACATATTTTCTCGGAAAAAAGACCCTGGTATTTGATCCTAAATGATCTGTGAAAGAAAATATGTTTTTTTGGCCTCAGTCTGGGTGTATTTCCATGTTTGTGATGTCCTTGTCTGGTTACCATAGCACAGGGTATCCCAGTTTGGGACCAGGACAAGTGATTGTGTAAAATCTCTTGGACCCCCTAAATAAGCATACTGAGACTAGCTTCTGTTGTATCGACACCGCTTTTAAGCAGCGAGCAAAATCCGAAACACAAATACACTCCAGAGTTGTAAATGCAAATTAGGTTCACTTCATCTGAGGACCTTTCGGGGGAGCAAAAATATGGCGCATTATCCTAAAAGCAATTCTCTAGCTATAAATACTTCAGCAGGTCCCTAACGCGGCTGTAGCGTGATGTTGGCGATGTACTGAGGAATTATTTCGTAAAGGAGTCGCAGCATGTATAATATTACGTTTGTGCGCAAAAAAGGGCTGCTTAAATCAGAGTTTGAACAAAGCTTGCGTAAGTACAGATACATGGTAAAAATCTATCAAAAACCATAATAAAATATTTTTCGAGAAATCTAAAGACAAAATTACCTATATTAAACTATTTAATTACCGATTCAGAAACCGATGGAAAGGCAACGTCTTGACATTAGTCCGACCCAAAATGTTAAGTTTAAAATATTTATATTTGTCACTTTTTCGACTAAACTTAACATGTTTTCATTCTCCGTAAGTGCACTCACTATACCACTGTATAGCCATTTCCAATTTACAAAAGTGGGCAACTTAAAAAAACTTGTTTTCATTCGTTAAATAGTTCATGAAACCAATGATTTTTTTTTTACTAATGCGGAGCCGTTTCCGGCGGTTTGAACCCAGAACCAACAGCCGAATATTAAATCCTTAAGTTCATATGTATTATGCATTCTTATCCTATCTTACATGGCATTGGCGTAAACAAACCGACCGACCATGTAAACCGACTGCCTCGTTGGTCTAGCGGTATCACGTCTGGTTACAATGCCGGGTTCGAATCCCACTGGGGGCCGACGTACATTTGTACAAATGGCCTCAGTCGGGGTGTATTTCCATGTTTGTGATGTCCTTGCCTGGTTACCATAGGACGGGATGTCCTAGTTTGGGATCAGAACAAGTGTTTGTGTTGTGTGAAAGTTATACTGCCTGTTTACCATAGCACAGGTATCCTAGTTTGGGACTAGGACTAGTGATCATACTGTGGGGAAGAGGTATAATATCTGTGTAATTTCCTTTATAGTAAAGTGTTCTCTATCTCTCTATCAATCTATAATAATATCTGAAAATTTCGAAGCACTTGATCGGCGCACGGTGGGTGAGGTGAAGTTGGCGGATAAATTTGACGCGATCGAGTGGGACAAGTTTTATCGCCCCTAATGGACAGTTGGGCTGTTCACATAACTCCGTGACGTAAGCCTTCCAGAAGAACAGTTACACGTCAATGAATATCACTTTACCTCAGCGCAACAAATTAAAGAAATTGAAGGGAAGCATTGTACTAGCCCTTGATAGATGATTATTGAAAGAGAGAAATTTTTCGGTAACTTTTTATAGGGACAAAAAAGCAACAAAAATAAACTGAGCGTATCATCATCATCATCATCATCAACCCATTATGTCCCCACCGAGGGGCACGGGTCTCTTCCCTGAGGAAGGTATAGGCCATACTCCACCACGGGGGCCAAGTCCGGATTGGTGGAGGCTTGTAGACTAGTGGCTCGTCTACTGTCAGAAGTTGTCAAGCCGCCCTAAGGCCTCTGACTTGGCTTAACGACTGCCATCTATCGATTGCAGCCGGCACCAACAGCTTAACGTGCCTTGCGAAGCACGGAACCGCTCGGAAAAATGCCACTAGCGTTAGGCATAGACGGCGACCCATCCATGCACTGAACGCGCCCTGTGTTGCTTAACCTTCGTGATCGTTTAAGATCACTCTGGCAGCCGGGGCTACGAGCGGGCTACGAACTGAGCGTATGCTTCAAGATATTCGCATTATTGACTGCTATGTCAGTAAAGTGTATCTTCTGATCCAAGTGTACACCTAAAGTTTTGTGCCTAAAGCCTCACCAAACTATTGATACCAGTAGTTGCGTATGTTGATATTCTGGACTAGACGGGCTGAAACTGCCCCTAGAAACTATAGTCATCGTGATATACTGTAGCTCTTAAATAAAACCAACTACACGTATAAAACTGAATACACAGAACAGTTTCAGTCCCTATTTCGCATAAAAAACTGATTTATTAATTTGATTTATTCAAATGCATTTTATCCAAATAGGTACATTTGCAAAATATGAATTAGGGTAAAAATTATAAACGTTCAGATGTATAGTTCTATTGTAAATGTAGAATAAATCAACTGAAAAAAACTTTATTAAAACCGTTACAAAAAAAAGGTTACTTGCTCCTAAAGATAAAGATAGAGATAAAGGTAAATATTTATTTATTTGCTAAAACATGTGTCAGTCAAGATACATAAGCATGCATTTTGGATAATAAATAAGATAAATTCGGATCAACATGTTCTACTGTTATCAGCGTACAAATTTGATTGGCGGTAAGTCTGGACACGGTTTCAACCATTCTGATGTTAAAAAAAAAACTAACATTAATTTAACTTGTATTATAAATATTCAATTATTAACATTTCAATAACATCAAGAATATTTAAATAATTACAGTGGTCAATATAATTAGAATTTGTCATTGAGAATGTCATTTATAAATTAATAATTCATAGGAATAGGAATTCATGTGCTATGGGTAGCCAGGCTACTTCCAAATTACAAGTCTTGCAATGAAAACTAATTATTTAATGTGCTTATACCTGAGTAAAAAAAAACAATGTTACAGGCACTGCAGCGTCCGAGTAGTCCCTTCAGCCATCTAGTGAGAGTGAAGGTGCCACTGGACGCTGCGCTGTATAAATCATGAACAAACGTAGATGCAAAGGCCAAAGTTTTTTTTATACCTGAGTAGTAACCCATAAGTTCCATTAATAACTATTTTATTTATATATTTTTTATTTTATTTTATAAAGGAGGAAAAACAGAATTAACAAAAATTACTTTTTTAACTCCTAAACATTCCTCACCGATAGATAAAAGCTTAATGATCTTAATAAAGGACAAACTTAAAACAAATGGCGTGCAAGTAAGTATACAACTATTTAAAAACTAAAACAATCTTTGTAAATAAAATAAACTGATAACTGATATTAGCAGATTGATACGAAACATGAAACCAGGGGGTTAAACCCGAAGCTAACCCGGCGTGAATGAGGTGAGAAATTGTTATACCAGCTATGAGGCAGGTATAAGATACCAAAAAAATTATGTTACATTTTTTTA
Organism: Yponomeuta malinellus; assembly: GCA_947308005.1. Classification (NCBI taxonomy): domain Eukaryota; kingdom Metazoa; phylum Arthropoda; class Insecta; order Lepidoptera; family Yponomeutidae; genus Yponomeuta; species Yponomeuta malinellus. Next base: position 18,786,362 of record OX371007.1, on the reverse strand, counting down.
AAACTATGATTGGGATTACTACTATTATCGTTTTTGACTTAAAAAATATTAACAATAGTATTTATTTTACAACATGAGTAAATAAAATTCCAGCATTAAGTGCCGAAAGCATTATTTTTTTGGAATAACAGTGCCTAATTTCCTTCGAAAAAATACAAGTTCAGTAATTTACCTAAACTTATACATTTTTTTAATTTCATTGCGTGTAATACGAAACAAAATTGCAAATTATACGGTAAATCAACAAAAACACTGTGTTTATAACTAAAAAGGAACCAAAAAGTCATAACAAGATCATGTAAAATGGCACCAAAGTTACACCTGCAAATCGTGTATCCCGTTATAACCGTTACCGGCGGCGCAACACTAAGGGCCCTCGGCCACGGCGACTTTTTGTAGCGATGCAGTAGCGATGCTGTCGCGCGTTCGCATCGATACAATCGCGATCCGATCGCTAGCTGTGTGCCCTCGCCCACCGTAAACACGATTCAGTCGCGATGCAAATGCGATTCAGTAGGTAACGGCAAAAAAATGCCTGCGATAGCTACAGTTGCAAGATGGACTCCGTTGGACCGATGGACAACAACACTCTCGATGTGTCTGTGTTCCACTACTCACGCGCCACCCTTCCTCCGTTCTCCTCCCGATGTCGTTGCGGGTCGCGATACAGTCGCGATGCTGTTGCTCGTTTCCAAATGCGCCACAGCATCACTACAAAAAGTCGCCGTGTGCGAGGGGCCTAAATGTACCTAGCCCATCGCACATTAAGTAATTTGCGTTTGAAAACTTCTCAGGTTCACTCCTCAGACCTCACTCACGCCGGATTAAGTAGAATCGGAATAGCACAACTCTACACATTGTTATTCGAGCCCCCCGGTACAAGTAGAAGTCAAACAGATATCGAGGCGCATTAACCAGACACTTGGCTTATTTTATTAGATTTGTGTGTGAATTATTAACGCAAGGGCGGACCCTTAGAAGCCTATTAACACATACATTAGAGGCTGGTGCAAGCGAAACTCGCTACCAACCACAGTACGAGTATATGAAGCAATGAATAAATTAATGCGGATAGCCTTTTGAAAACGCTTCAATGTCATTAAGATTTAAGTCACTCGCTGAGCTAAGAAGGATCTCAACTTTACTATGTATATGTGTTGCATATTTAACAGAACAGTTAAATTACTGTACATAAATATGTATACTTAGTATGAAACAGTAACATAATTATATCAGTAGCTATGCAGAATACTTGTTATCAAATTTTTTTTTTTTATTAATTTTTATCTTTATAGTTTATTGCACACGAAACATTTAACCAGATATATAATTTTGATTTGAATAACGTTTTTCTCGTTTTGCCCTGTATTAAAATTTTGTTTTTACGTATAATACCTCCCACTTGCAGGGCACAGGCCTTCTCTTAGAGAGAGAGAGTATGGGCTTAATTACTACGCGTGTCCATGGCGGGTTGGTTATTTCAAGCGCTGAGGTCTGTGAACTCAGACACTCAGGTTTACTCACAATAACTAATATATTTTATAAATCGTTAAAAATATTACAGTGTGCAAGACAGAAGGACAGCGTAAAGATGGCAACAGAAACCGCTTGGTTTTGGAACATAGATACGTTTGCAGAACCGTATTAAACCATCTTGGTGCCGTAATCAACCAGGCCTTTTATGGTGCCCCCCTATCTACTAGTTTGATCAAAAAATAAACGTACGAGTATTTGTCATCGAGCATTATCTACCTTTTAGGATGCTTTCTTACACGAAAAGTACCGAAGGGATCCTATTATTATGCCTTAAAGTAATAGGGTCCCGTTTGACTTCGGGTACGGAACCTTGAAAACCGGCCATGTGTGAGTTGGACTCGATGTTGTCGATGGGTTTCAAAACCCATTTTATAGAAATAAATTCTTTTTTTACTATGAAAAGGCTTACTATAAATTAAATAATGTATAATGGTTATGACTAGCAAAGTTTATTAAGAGTTGATAGGTTTAATTTTATTTAAGATATTTTAATTTCAATTAATTTAATTTATTACTGTTCCTTCTACTTAACCAAATTGCAACGTTTTGATAGTAAAGATTGTATATTGTTTTACTTTATGCTGTTTACCGGTAAAATTACACTGTACACTGAGAAAAATGTCATTTTGGGGTAATCTTAAAATATCGTGACGTTGGTCTAAAATAGATGCATTGTCCTAAAATATGGAGATAATAGGTCAATATTAATCTATAATTTAAATTAATAGGATGGAATCGAATTGTTTGGGTAAACAATACAATAATAAGATACTTATCATCGTAAAAATTGGTCACACAAAATAATAGTATCTTCTTCAAATAATAACACTATGTAATAGAAAATGGCCCACTGTCCTTTAAATTTGTATGATATTTTTAAATACGAGTATAATTCTGAAACACAATGACAGTGTCACCGTATTTATATTTATTTCATTTAATATATGAAGAAGTATCTCTGAAAATAAGATGAAGTTCCCTAAAATGTAGTATGATAAAATTATGTGCTATTTACTTTTATTTTTTGAGTTCACATCATTTTTTATATTACAGTCACATTATTTTGAGTGAATCGTACTAAAATACGATTACAGATACTTCATATTTTTAGAGTAAGCATCAAAGTTTAATATTAAAGTAATATTATTTTAAGTGAATCTTACTAAAATACGATTACAGAAACTCATTTATGAGTAGCATCCAATTTTGTGTGATTCCTACAAAAATATGATGACAGCACCTTGTAGGTGCGGTTCGTAATTCGCTAATCCATGCAGCATCCCTCGCTTCCCTCCCACTACCCTTTGAGTTTGAGACGGACCGCGCCACGGTACGGACGGTTGTTCGCGTTGTTTCGTTGTTTGATGTGATTTTGTGAGAGTGCTTCTACTTTACATAATTCTTATTTGTGAATTTTGTGAATCATCGGTCAGAGTGTGTCGATAAGGGGGCGCAAGAAAGGATGGATCAAGCTACGCGGGACCTACTAACTAAGTGGAGTTTGGCCCACTTTATAGAACGTTTTGAAGGTAAGTTGACTAACCTAGGTTATGTTTCATGTTAGCATGGTTTCGTTTCGGGTTGAGCAAAATGCTTTCGTAAGATTCACAGGATAACACATTCAGTCCCTCACTCTTTGGAAACTTACTGGAGGGCGAATTTTCGAGGAGTCTTCCATTGGAGTCCCTGACGACACCATGTGATGACATAATCATAAATCAAGACATAATCATAAATCAAGATGGTGAAGCCTCTACAAACCAGCCTGTACGTACTTAGATAAAATACAATTACACACCTTTTGTGTGATGAACTTAGATGTTTGTTCTGTCTGCTGGGTGTTATGCTATGCCCATCTGGTCTAGTGGCTTGTCGTGATAATTTACAATTATTGGTAGCAGTCCGTCAATACTTTACTGTCATTTCCATTCTAAAATCATTAAGTTGATTCGATAAAATCAAGTAAATTCCTCAAACAAAAATAATTCTAAAGTATAGTATAACACCCTGAACTACCTATATCTAAGCCTCAGTTGTCTGTATGTATTGTGTGTCCTACTCTGCTGTATCTCTTGAACCATAATTGGTAGCCATGGAATTTTCACAGAATATGCGTTATCACTTCAGGGTTGGCCTAAAAGCAAAAGTTGTTCATAATACATACTTAAACATACATTTATACCTTTTATCATTAATATACCTTATTATTTGTACATTTGTTATACTGTGTCAACCTCAAATTAAATACTTTTTTTGTTTTAGGCCGGTGATCTACTAATGTACTCGTACATACCACAAGACTCGTCAGTGGGTGAAATTGTGTCTGATGAGTCCACCGTGAACAATATAGTAAGTTATTGCCTATTTACTACTTATTTGTGGAGAAGTTTACATTACTATTGAATATTTTTGACCCCTTACATAAACAGATGGGTGTTATAAATTTAACTTGTTTATCTGCATTTAGTGTAAATGTGTAAATTTGTTATTTTACCTCTTACATATTTAGATGGTAATACTATAATTACTATTTTGTATTTCAGGCGTGTACCATATTGAAATCGTCGGTCGAAGGAAGGCAAATAATAGATATTGGTCAGAAAACAGGCGCCTTACCATCTGACGTCCGTGGGCGACTGTGCAAGTTGCTTATGGAAAAACTCATAACTGCTGAGAACCCGGTGCTGCAGACTGACTCCCAGCTGTGCGCTCTGTCATATGACATCGGCAGATTATTCAAAAAAGAATCACCACCGCTATACTACGCGCCGTACCTGCCAGCTGACGCTTACCAGGCTAAGCGCAACACCTCTGGCTGGTTGGTCACCGCCAGAAGGGCTCGACGGCAGCATTTGGTTTCATTGGGGCTTCTGGAAAAGCCCAAATCACGCTCCCGCTCCAAGTCGAGTACTACCAGTCTAGACAGCCCTTCACACCCCGGCATTGACCTAACTGGACTTACAGCAGGTAACTCCCTTTTTAGATAGTGAAATTAATATGCGAATTAGCTCAAGCTCTATTATTTTAAAATATCTGAATCTAAACCATAATTATTGAATTATTATTCTCCGTTTAATTTTTCTGTGCAGGTGACGCGGAGGACGTAGCGTCGGCGTTGGAGCAGCTGTCGCATCCATCAGCTGGTCCGTGGCATGAGGTCAGCACCCTCTGGCGGGAAACAGTGCGAGCCCGCCTCCGTTACTTGTACTTCGAGGAAGGGACGTTACAGGAGTACTTTAATAAGTACCCTATTCTCAAGTCCAGTGACGGGTGGCGGCTCCTGACGTATGACTACGAAGCACTGTTTCCCGACAAATCCGGGGGCCTCGACGTCCTGGAAGCTTCAGCCGAGAAAATCCACAAAGCTGCTCGGCAGAAGCTAAGAACCACAAAGGATAAATTTCTTCGGCAAAAAATTGCGGACACGTTGGCGATTTGTGACGGTAAGAAAAATATGATTCTGGTTGTTTTCGCGGGGGAGAAGATATTTGCGCATCAGATAAAAATCAAAACAAATCCTTTTAATATATCTGGCGCTAACACTGGTCTTTGCCCATTTGACAAAAAAAAAGATTAAGCTATCGAAAACATCATGAATTTAACTTGTTTAACTCATAAATATCTAAAATGTTGTTTTGTTCCCTCTCCCTATTTACTCAGTAAAAATGATGAAGTGTGTCAAATATGGTTATTATTTTCTTTAGATGAAAAACCGGAGACAAAAACAATAGCAGCTATATTGCTCCTCGGGTGTCTTTTTAACATTCCACCTGCACGCCGGTCTAGAAAAGACTGGCAAGCGTCACGAGCAGAGGTACTAGACGGTTTCGTGACGATTGTGAACACTGAAGCAGACGTTCCGGTGGCAGTTGAGGAGCGTCGCCAAAAGCTTCTACAAATTGGTATAACCCTGCAACCATTCATAATTTGGTGCCGCGAGTCGGGTGTCTCCTTCACAGTTTGTGACAATACATTTTACAGGTTCACAACATTACCAGAAGCGGTTGATGTGACATTTAAAATATTTCATGCAACTGCGGCTAAATACTCCACCGAAAGCTTTAATATTTGGCTTATAATACAAATTGGTTTTTACGGAGTAAAAACAGCCTACGATCGAATGTCACAATCTGTGAAGGAGACATTAGTTACTCTCGGTGTCACAATTTAACTAATATGAAGTGTTACAATTGTAAACGGACTTTCCCCAAGTTTTCTTCCCTTATTACTCACATAAGGAAAGAATGTAAAAAAATTGATATTACTGGCGTTTTTAAATGTGGGGAAGTCGCATGCTACCGGTATTTCACGGACGTTAGACAGTTCAGAAAACATGTTAATTTAAAACATTTAAATATAATACATACTCCTCATTTGCCATCCACCTCAAGCGAGGCTTGCGTAGTCCCCGAGAATCTATCATCAACAATATCTATTGCTACGACTACCGACGTAGCAACAGAGCACATACAAATTGATTCTGATAGTGAACCTGAAGTTCTTGAAAATGCCGATAGTTTTATTCATAAAGAAGTTCTGAAATTTATGTCAACGCTATATACAAATCCCTCTGTATCTCGATCAGCTGTACAGGATATAGTCAGTAATTTGCAAACCTTACTTGACAATATCGCGCCGTCTTTGATGTCTGTATTCGGCTCTGTGCTAGTTGAAGAGGAAAGCATGCCTGGAAGCGAAATTAATGAACGACTTCATAAGTTGATGATAGCTTTGAAGGGCACCTTTTCCCCGTTCCGTTCAGAATATTTGAGATTCCAAGAATTTCATTCATTCGGGTCTTTAATACTACCGCACGAAGTAACCGTTGGTTACTGTCCTGACACTGCACAAAGTAGTAATACTTTAACAATACACACCAAGCCAAGTACAATGCAAGTAATTCCATTTCGCCATGTTTTGAAAAAGTTTTTTTCCATTGAGACTATTTGGAAAGATGTAATGGATTATTTGAACCATCTAAGGGGTAACTTACTAACTCGTGAAGAAAATCCGACGGGGCCAATGTGTCTAGAAAATGTAATGCAGGGATCTGTATGGCTTGCAATGTGTACACCGCAAACGTCACATATTATTATGCCTTTAATAGTATACTACGATGATTTTGAAATTGGAAATCCTTTAGGGAGCCACGCTGGGGTGCATAAGCTTGGTGGTGTTTATGTTTCGCTGCCAGCATTCCCACCACATTTGTTTTCATTGTTGAATAACATTTTGATGATAGCTATTTGTCATTCTGCTGACAAAGCTAAATATGGAAACAAAGCTATTTTTGACCCTGTTATTGAGGAATTGAATTACTTGCAAAACACTGGAATTTTTATAGAAGAAAATTTCTTTAAAGGAACCGTAAAATTTAAGGTGGTTGCCATAACTGGCGATAATTTAGGCCTGAATTCTATCCTCGGGTTTACTGAAAGTTTTTCAGCTAACAAGTGTTGCCGAATTTGTAACATTGACAAGAAAGGTTTACAATCTGCTCTATATGAAAACAGTGACTTGCTTAGAAATATGACTTCATACTATGCTCAGTTGCAAGACAACGAAATATCTTCCACGGGCATTAAAGAATCATGCTGTTGGCTTAAGTTAACTGGGTTTGATTTATTTCAAAATGTAGCAGTAGACCCCATGCATGACATATTGGAAGGTGTAGCTCGTTATGTAATGACTTTCGTCATAAACCACTTCCTTGCCGAAGGTCTTTTAAACATCTCAATATTGCAAAAAACAATAATTTCCTTTGATTACGGACCAGACAAGGATTCGAAACCATGTAATTGTTTAGTTGTCCAAGGTTCTAAGGTAAAATTAAGAACTTCAGCATCCGAAATGCTTACCCTTATTAGATACTTCAGCCTGATAGCCGGATATTACATTCCTTTAGAAAATAAAGTATGGAAATTATACATTCTGTTGCGGCAAATCACTGATAGGTTACTAAGCCATAGGGTCTTCAGTGACACCAATGTCCAACTCCGGCATTTAATAGCAGAATTCAATCAATTGTACATGGAGCTTACAAAATCACACCTGCAGCCAAAGTTTCATTTTCTGACTCATTACCCTACCATGCTAATGAAGTTCGGCCCCGCGCGTAACATGTGGTCTATGCGTTTTGAAGCCAAGCATAGGATATCTAAGTTAGTAGCTAGAGCATCTTTTAATCGAGTCAATGTTTGCAAGACTCTAGCAATGAAATGTCAACTTATGCTCAATGACTTCTTTGTGAAAAATACAATTCCTACAACAATAATACTAGGAAAAAAATCTGCTTTAAATCCAGAAGACACTGTCAGGTTTTCTCTCGGCACTGGGGCTGTGCTAAAATACTCAGTTACTTCCGCTACAATAGCTGGTGCTATATGGCTGCGGAACTCTATTGTTACTGTAGATATAGATGAGCAAGAATTCTTACCCACTTTTGGCAAAATTGATGCAATTTTGTTAACCAATACTGATGACGTTTTTTTCCGTTGCTGTATGTTTGAAACTATTGAATTCAATTCTCATTACAATGCTTATGAAGTTAAACGTGGCAATGATTATCAGTGTATTCCATGCCAAAATGCCGTTGCTCCGCTTCCGAACACGCTTACTTTTATGCGAGGTAACACATCATATATTACAAGTAGATGGTACCTTGACTAAAAATATTGATAATTCTGTAATTAGGCATATTAAGACGACCGCGTGTGCGCGAGCTTCCATACAAAAAGCGATAACATTTTCCTACCCTTTAACCGAGGAGGCCTTTGCCCAGCAGTGGAACATAGCAGGCTCGTAATAATAATAATAATTAACCTTTTCCGATTTTCACTATTTTTTACATGGTACTTACAAAAACAAAACGTATACGAGCATAGTTTTCTATTGTATCTTAAGCCCTGAGGTGCTATTTTTGAATCACACTTTTAGCACACTTTTTGCCACTGGTGCATAATTATGCTTGAGCTCTATCTGTGTATTTACTTTACTTTTACTCAGATTATACGTTTAGTTTTAAGTTTCTAGTTTTAGGAAATGGTGTGAGCTGAAAACCAGCGTTACGTGCAGCTCACTGCTACACGTAACACATGCTGAGCTCAAACCATTTTGACATCTAAAAACCTCAACCCTGAACTGTACTGTGTTTTCTTTTTTTTCTGTATATCCTTGTGTTTATTTGTCAAATAAATATATTTCTATTTCTTCTATTTCTATTTCTACTAGCACAGATTAATAAATAGTTACGCACTAGCGACCGCTATCAGAACAGCTAAGTTGGTGGCATTGTATCGTTTCGTTTCGCTATCCTTAGCGATGTCACTTGTCTAGGCCCCCAGGACTTTAGATACTATAGAAAACGATGCTCGTACGTTTTGTGTTTTTTTAAATATTATGTATTACTTATATTTTTATATGTACTAGATAAAGTTCTTATATTTCCTAAAATATATATTATTTCAAGAAACATAAAATGTACAAGCATAGGTTCCATCGTATCTCAAACATGTAAAAAAAATGTGAAAATAGTTACCGCTTTTTGTATGGAAGCTCGCGCACACACGGTCGTCTTAATATGTTTTTTTTTGGGTGTTAATTCCCCAAGCTTCTAACCTTATATTTTAACCATTGTATTAATGATGCTTTCTTTTTTCTATTGTACATGTAGCAAATAATTATTAATAATTGATTGTTCATACTGACATACAACGTGTAAATAAATTAACGCAAAATGTCGCTCTGATCAAATCGGTTTCTTAGTGGAAGTTGCTCGGAATGATGCCCTTAGCAAAGTAATTTCTTATTTCGCGTTAATTCATTTACACGTTGTTTAGATACTGTAATAGTTATGGTGCTATTCCGAAGTGATAGCTGAAGTGTTGACGTATACATTTCAACAAGATCTGAACAGCTCATGCATGAGCCATATTGCCCACCCTGTTTATTGTAAAAAGTAGTATTTATCGCCTAGCATTTAGAATAATAATTGTACCTTTAGACTGGATATACTAAATCAGAATGGGCGATGTAATAAACTTTATATTTCTAGGTACAGTCAGCCAAGCAGATAGCTGACCCACCGGACTCATTAATTCTATACCGACAGGGGGTCAGGTATATGCTTGCCTGACTGTGCTATCAATTGTTTACAATATATTTCATAAAGATCTGTACACCTCATGTGCCATCGTCACGTTCACTGATTTTGTTCGCCTTCGTTTCGGAATGTATTTGATAGAAATAGATAGGTACAAATCTTTAGTTTTGCATGTATGTCTATTTATGTTTCTAATCAAAACAGTCATCTTCTATTGTATAATTGTATAAATTATTAATTCATACTAAATAAATACCTACCAATAATTCGAATTGTTTTGTTTTTTTTTACATTGTCACATCCCGTTATCTCTGTTCGTCATATCTCTGGTTATATCCCATTACATTACGTGTTATTTATTAATGTACATTTATTACCTCGGGCAGGGATAGGATATAATATAGTCTATGGCCATATATAACAGAGCGCAGATCGAATGTTACTATCTAACACCAAGATCGCGCTTTGCTTAGAAAACTTATAAGTTGCCACAAAAATCCGTAAGCGTTGTAATCAACACTGAGTTATCATATCAGTGTCAATTACATCCCTTACGGATTTTTTTGGCAACTTATAAGTTTTCTAAGCAAAGCGCGATCTAGGTGTTAGATAGTAACATTCGATCTACGCTCTGCTATATATGGCCATAGACTATATTATATCCCATCCCTGCCCGAGGTAAGAGGATGTAATAATAAATATCATGTAAAGTAATAGGATATAACCAGTGATTTGAAGGGAAATGCAGGAAAAATTAAAGGACCTAACCCGAAATACTAGGAAAGTATATTATAATTGGTAGGACATAATTGGAGATATGAGAAAGTCATCAATAAATAGTAGGAAAAATATTAGGACCTAACCGAATATATGAGGAAGTCATCTATATATAGTAGGAAATATAATAGGTCGTAACTGGAGATATGAGGAAGTCATCGGTAAATAGTAGGAAAAGTAATAAGATATCACTGGTTATATAAGGATGTCATCGATAAATGGCAGGAAAAATATTAGGACGTAACTGGAGATATGAGGAAGTCATCGGTAAATAGTAGGAAAAGTAATAAGACATCACTGGTTATATAAGGATGTCATCGATAAATGGCAGGAAAAATATTAGGACGTAACTGGAGATATGAGGAAGTCATCGGTAAATAGTAGGAAAAATAATACGACATAACTGGTTATATAAGGATGTCATCGATAAATGGCAGGAAAAATAATAGGACGTCACAATGAGGTATGATGAAAGGAAATATAAATAGTAGAAAACATAATCATAGAATGTATGCTGGTAATACTAAAGCCATGGTGACACGTCATCTTAAACGCCGTTATCATCAGCAACAGTATTATCATCGTACTTTTCGGTGATGTCAGTATGCTCCGTACTTGAAGTGAATTCATCTTACTTTAAGCTGAATTCACGTCATTTATGATTGCCAGTTTTCTCAGTGTATAAATTCCAAATTGTAACACCTTAGATAACTGTAATTTAAGGCAATAAATGATTGAAATTGAAATTGAACAAGTCTATGTACATTGCTAAACCTATTAACAATGTGCAGTCGTAGGTCAACCTTTACATGTTTGTTGCAAAGTTGCCCGTAACACAACTAAGTAGAGTGCACGCATGTAAAGCTTGATCCTCTCCATCGATTGTACACCGAATTGTCATAACTGTCATAAATGAACTGTAGCTCTATGAAATCAGGCCCCACCCGCCGTCCGCTTCCGCTGTCGCCTAAGGCCGGCGCCCACTCATCGCCCCGTATGCTGACACGCCGATTACGATCACTCGCCGAGTTACGGCGTGTTTAGGGCCCTTAAGTTGTTTTAAAACGTCACCCGCTGTATCGCGCGCGGCCATGTGTTTGCGCCGAGCTGCCATACTACTTTGGCTGCGGCCATATTTGCTGTTAGTTCCGTAATGTGTTTGAACGTTCGCTGCTCGATTTTGGGCTTTTTCAGCACGTATTCCGACCCACTGCCACTCTTGCACAGGGTGTAATAAAAACTTGTTTTTTATTAAAAAAAACGACTTCAAGAAAAACACCCTCAGAATTATTTTCATGATTTTACTCCGTGATTTTCTCATAGATTTCAACAGATCTTGCATAAATTTATATAGGACCATTCTTAAAAGGAAGTACATTCTAACGACAAAAAAAAAAATCCACAAACCATAAAAAATAAGCCTATGTACTCGTTTATGTTAACTTATGTTGCCTATATTTTTTTTTATAAAGTAAAGTAAACTATAGTACATTACTGCAGCGGCCAGTAAAAGAGGCATTGATGGACGAACGTGAAAATTGTGTGAAATTGCGTGGAAATACGTGAGTTCATCAATGCCTACTTGTGGCCAAGGTTTGTATATGATTTTTCTCAAATAATGCGCGGAAATTAAAACTAAGTAGTACTAAGGCAGAACTTTTTGTTTGAAAAATTCAACAAACTTTCAAAATCAGACGAACCACGAACGAACAACAATAATTTTTGCCGCGTTAAAGTGTTCTTTTTTTTCAATAGGTATATCCAGCTTTCTATCGCAAGCCAGTTCGAAATTTAAATAAAACCTCTGATAAGTTACCTCCTTGATTGTCATTATTCGGAGTAAAAGATCGTTCCATTTTTAAATAACACGACAGATATGAGTTTAGTACCTATGTATAGGTAATTTATTTGGCCGCAAAACACGACAATAATGTATTTTCATAGAACTTTTTCCGGCCGCTGCTCGCGTGTAATTGGCCAGTACAGCAATTTCGATTTATCTTGAAGAGGGTTGTCGAAATAATGCTCAAATTTCCAAGCATGTTTGAGAAAAGTATATTCGTTTTTACACGTGTATACGAATTGAGAACCTCCCCTTTTCTTTAGTCCGTTAAAAAGAGGAACTCGTCGATATAAACAACTTTCACTGTGAGCCAAATATCGAAAACCGGGAAAAAATATCAGATGTCCCACGCATTTTAATGCCGCGATTTCGAAGTTTAACTGAGTAGATTTTCAGATGTATATGGAGATTTTTTTACACTGGTACAGTGGGCTTTAGAACGGTCCCTGAGAAATTTAAGAAATTCTACCCATCGATACAGACCACATACTGTGGGACCAAATCTAAAATCTGGAAAAAAATATCGGCTGTTTCATATTATGACAGTAAATTTGCATATACTCTTCCGACAAAATTCCATGTAAAAGTGTTTCTGAAGTACAGTCATCATAATTATACTGTAGTAGTTAAGAAAGTTCTAGTTTCGAAAACCTGTTTCATAGAGAAAGTATTGAAGTTTAGTATTGATATTAGATGATATTTTTTCACCAATACGAACTGTAATGGCGCACGCAAGTATACACAATATTGCTTCAGACAGTTGTTGCTTACACAATCAGATCAACAAACTGTATTTACAGTTTGTTACTATTCAATATTAAAGATTTTTTTTGAAACGTGTGAATAAATGAACTAAAAAAAAATTATAATAAAATTGTTTAGTTATAGATCGTGTCAACAGGTATGCTAAACTTTATGATAAGCTAGACAGATAACCAAGGGTAAAGATATAAAAAAACCTTACAGGAACTCATAGTATCTTCTTTCATAATTTTCTTCTTCTTCTTCTTCAGCCCATAGCCACCCAATACTGAGTGTAGGCATCCCATATTGCACTCGAATCCCCCCGTCCGGACCTGTATCACAACCTTCTTCCTAGTTTGACCAGGCCGTCGGTCCATTCCATTGGTTGCCTGCAAACGTTTCTGAGACCAGTTATAAATCTCCATTCTAGTACGGCTGTTCACAACATAACGTCGTCTCTACGGAATATGTGACCCAACCTCAATACATAATGCAAGTAGCCTGGGAAAAAAATATTTAGGTTAATTGTTGTTGATAATATACAATTTCATTTCATTTGAGACCATAGCTACCCGTACTTCCAAAAGCCATGATATGAATGAGCGATTTTAACGGTGACAATTAACTAGCAGTCCAAGCTCCGAAGTGCTGTATACCAGGAAAATAGGAAGCTCTTATTTTCCGCAACACGGTTTGGTTTGTTGCATGACGATAAATAACTCTTTTTAAACTGTTTACACAAACAAACAAACAAGCTAACCGAGCGCGCTCTCCAACGGAACCACACGACATATTCAACAGAACGCCGCGCTGATGGCCATTTTTTTTACAAACAATATTCGGCCCACTCTAACTTAGCATGTTGATGGACACATTAATAACTTCCACTCAACACAATCACTAATCCTGATCCTAAACTAGGATCATCATCGTCAGCCATTTGGCGCCTACTGCGGGACATAGACCTCCTTCGTGGTTTTCATAACCATGAGGGGTTTTGCCATAATCGCCACGCTTGGCAGGTGGCTTGGTGATCGCAGTATGCGGTTGGGATCTCACGAAGACGCTGCTGCCCGTCTCTTGGTAATTGATTTCCTTAGTCGCCTTCTATGACATCCACAGAAGGAAATGGAGTGACGCTATTCTTAACCTGGCGCCACACGGAGTAAACTAGGATACCTATAGATAGTTGTTTGTGATATCCTTGCCTGCTTACGTGTTATGATTACCAGGGAAGGACATCGCAAACATTTAAATATTAGAGCATATTGTTGAGTTTGGACAGAAGATTGTTGCAAATCGCCAGAGGGTTGAAGGTTGTAAGTAAGATTACCTTCGTTAACCCCCACACGTGAGCTCCGGATGGTGTCAAACGAGTAGTGTTACTGTTGATAGATCTGATCCACGGGCGTCTAACTCTCTAATTGAATATTTCCATAAACTCACACCTGTATCCCAGATAGGTAGGAAGAGACCAAGGTTCGTCGTCTGCAATATTAACTTTTCTAATACTGCTCTGAGAGAATATATCCGTGAGGCCTGCAAAGTACAGTGGGACCTGTAAAGGCACCTTATGCTATCATACACATTTTCAATGAGCCAGAAAGCTGACCGTTAGTTTCGTGAAGTTGCAAATTACCAAGCTGTCATGTCAGGGCTATTTTTATGATCCCGAGCTACTACCCCTGCATAAGCTGTGGCACCCCAACGGTAGAAAGCTGGCCTCACATTCGAGAGATCGTGGGTTCGAAACCATAAACCAATAACTTTTGATTTCTGTGTTACGTACATTTGTGAATTTGTAGTAGCAATACCTTTCACTAACTGTAGAAGAAATTGTAAGGAAACCAGAGAATCCGAAGTATTCACTTATCTTAGTGCTTAAAAACGCCAATTCATGGTGATTAAGCCCATACTCTCTCTCTCTCTCTCTCTCTCTCTCTCTGAGAGAAGGACATGTATGTACATAAGGGCTACTGATGAGTGACCACACGGAGAATGGTGTTCACCATTACACTATTTTCCATGGTATTATGTCGTCCTCGAGCCGTGGTTCTGCCTCGGTTGTTCGGCGCTGAAACAAAATAAAGCGGGATCGTCCAGCAAGCGTCTTGCTGCTACATAAATCAAGTGGGCGATAAATCAGCGCTGGAGCCCTCGCGGCCGCCGCGCCACTCGCGAGGATGCTCCACTGACCGCCCTTTCTCATACTGAACCCACTCTAGCCGTAATACAAGCTTGTCACGAAAAGCTGTCTCAATAGGATCACTTACACTGATACTGGCCGTGTCCGTGATTTAGTTCTCATAAAAAAAAAAAACATTAGAAAAATAAATAACTCAAAGGCTGGTGCCAGTTATAGAGTTTGTCGAATTTTTAACCTCAGCAGACCCCAATATTTCATGTTTGTGTTTTTCCTGGTACAATAAAGAATATTCTTATCTTATCTTAATAATACTATTGTATTCCGAAATAAATATATTAATAATAAAATAATGTTCTGGCATTACATAAGCAGCCTATATACGTCCTACAATAGGGTAAAGGCCTTCTCTGAAAGGATATGAGCTTAATCACCACGCGTGCCCACCGCGGATCGACGATTTCAAGCGCTGAGGTATGTTTATAGCTCAGACACTCAGGTTTCCCCACGATGTTTTCCTTCACCGTTAGCAAGTGGTTTACTACTACTATAACTTCACAAATGTACATAACTTAGAAAGCAGTCATAGGTACACTGGGAATCAAACCTGGGTCTCTTGCTTCCGAGTCCAATGGTCTACCCACTAGGCTACCACCGCTCTCTTATTGGGGTTTTTCTAATAAGAAAATTACTCGGGTCTGTACTGTTGCGTTTACCCCCGTTTCCTTACACGTGACCCCCGGGTGATGCCAAACGCAGCATCACTAGTGGTAGGCCTAATGACTTCTCACCCGTCAATGATACGCCGCCAAGCAACTCGTGCGTCCGGCGTGATGTCTGGTGAGGCCCACCTAAAAGGTAAGCAAAGCCGCGAACTTATTAGGCCTCATCTTAACTTAACAGGAGGTGAGACAAAGGCCAAGGGCGACTCTGACTTAAGTGAAAATAAAGGTTTCGATACAATCCAAGTCATGAGCAATCTAGTAATTTCAACCAACCATGTTCTGCCGTTTATACATGATGGCGTGAACAAAGCATCAAATAGTGAGACTGTCAAAGGCTCTATTGTAAAAACTCTCCTCGCTTTAAGAGCAATACTTGTGTAACAAAATTTACGCGTAGCACCCAATCTATCTTTTTTATGACGCGCAATAAAGATTAATTCCACGTAAGTGTAGTTTCTCAACAACAGCAATTTATTGAGAGAATTATTAAGGTTAGGTATATTTTTATCAAGTGGCAACGTTATATCTGACTCATTACAGACGGCTAATGGCCGTGTAATCACCAGCGTCGTTGCGTGTGTACGCACTCCTATCTTCGGTCTACTGCCCTCTCTTGTATTTACTCGTAGGTCACATTCATACTGGACATAAATAGAGAATACTTAAGTTAAAAAAAATATCGAGGAGAAAAGAAGCTTGGCTAAGCTTTAGTTAGTACTTTAGATACAAATTGTGACAAACAATGTACCTTTTCTATCTCCAGAGCAGAATAGGTAGAAACAGAAGATATTTACTTTATGTGCAAAGTAGCCACATCACTTACCTTGTTTTACAAAGCGTATACTTCTTCAAAATTTACCTCTATACTATGTGAAATAGTTATCCAAAACGTCACTCAGTAGAAAATACTTGACGTAATAGCCCGTTACCTTGATAACACCAAGCAAAACTCACGGCAATATCCCAGAGGGGTGGGCAGACACCAGGGTTTACCACTGACTACCTCTAACCTATCTCATAATAATAATTTCTTAAATGTATTGTGTATTGAGTATTTGCAACCAATTTCACTATAAAAATACGACATTTTCTTTTTATTTCGAAGGCGTAGCCGTGACTTTAAGAAAACATTGACCACGATGACCAAGATGCATTCGTTCAACTTATTTACTCTTCTAACTCACCAACACAGAGAGCCATATGAGCTGGGTATAAAGTAGAAAATAAGAGACTAATAACTTTATTTAACGAATCGTTATTAGTAATCGGTAACTTGTCCTTAAAAAGCTGGATGATATTTGAAAAATTGTTACGAACTTTACAAATTGGTATCTCCATACATTTATCGTACGCACGTTATTTGAAACCGTTTTTAAGAGGAATACTTGAGTATATATTTTAACCATCCGTAAGCAAAACGAGTCGTTCTTGCATACATAGGAACCGGGCATTAGAGAGTAAAGAGAAGTCAATAATTTTAAAGATATGAGATATGGTTAAGATAAAGTAAGTCACAGAGAGAAAAAATATGAGATATGACTCCCTATCTCATAGTCTAGCAACAACTGAAGTGAATCTTCCAGGCCGCCCTAGCCGGCGTTCCACAGCTCCACACTATGTTTGGAGGATATTCTAAACACGCTGGAGCGCGCGGATAAGGGGCTATTACAGCTACCTCCACGTCCCGCCGAGCTCGGCCCGCGCACTATCGCCCATTATAAAACATAAGGACACCTTGGACGCTGCAGGTGCTGCAAAATACCAACATATTCACTTACAAAGGAGCTTCGCCTGAGGGGTTGCCGTTTTGATCTTGCAGTAAACTATATATGGCACGAAGCGGGCAGCGTGAAGTTTTGGGAATCGCAGCATTTGTGTTATGTAAGTTGTTTTATGTTTTGTTGTTACCCGGTTTACCGTCCAGACATGTGCAGGTTCACCAATATTTTAAATTCAACTATGCGGGTGACATCTGAACAAAATTGTAAAGATTGATCTACTGTGCTGTTTTTGGAAGTGAAAAAACTTTTGAAACTTCATTAGTATTATTATTGCTAAAATTCCTTAATGCTTTTGTAAAAACAGCACGGGCAGGTAAATTATTATAATTTATAGCTTATTAAAATTATAGTAATAATAAAAATAAAAATCGGTTGTTTGTGTTTTGCCTGGTACAATAAAGAATATTCTTATCTTATCTTTATTGAACAGAAGACAAGTTATGAAGGAGCCGCTGGATTTTTGAGGTCTGGGAACGCTAGTCTATCAGTAAGCAACAGAGGCAAATAGATTTTTATGGAAAGGATAAAGAAAGGACTCACCAGGGAACTGCAATCCTCGAGCACACGTAGTATATTGTGTCACAGGCGTAGAAGTCCTTCTCACAGTACAGATGATTGACAACTAAATTAGTAAACCGTTGCGTTGGTGCAAAGGTGAGGGGGTAAGAGATGGAAAGACTGGGGAAACATATGAGAGAAGGAGATAGGTACTATTTGCATGTCACCTATCAAATAGACTGCGTTCCATTCTATGGCGTTCGCGCATCCATGCCCCCCAGCTTGACAGGACATAGTCCTTTCAAAAGAACTTAATCAATAACGAAGCTACCCTAAAACGTGCCAAACGAATTTATAATGGCATTTACAATGGATATAACGCTATTATATTTTACTATAAATCTTATTTAATTATTGTCTTTATTTAAGTTACATTTTATTACATTAAGTGAGAGAAAAGCGGACTGTATAATATTTATTGGGACGGCAATGGGAAGACCTTGACCACCGGCCTACGGTAAACCCCAGATCGCGTGCGGACAGAAACGACTCGCACCACACCGTCTTTTCCCGCAAACGTCTCGTCAACCACGCCAAGAGGCCAATCTAAGGGAGCACTATTATCGGATTTTAATATCACGACAGTGCCTTCCTTAATTGAATCGGTAGGTTTGAGCCATTTATTCCGGGACTGTAACGTATTCAGATACTCGATCCTCCAACGCCTCCAGAACCCCTGAACCAAACTATCCACCATCCGTTTTCGACGAAGCAAACTGACCGGACTAGCGTTTTCGGCAATCGTCTCTGATGGAAGTGATTTTAGAGGAGTTAACGTGAGGAAATGCGATGGCGTAAGAGCCATTGGCTCCGAGGGATCTGAACTTAAAACGGACAAAGGGCGTGAGTTCAAAATCGCCTCGATTTGAGCGAGCACCGTCTGCATCTCCTCAAAGGTTAATAGTAGATTACCCACTACTTTATTAAGGTGCATTTTAACACTCTTTATGTTGCTCTCCCAAATGCCACCAAAATGCGGGGCATAAGGGGGATTAAACTTCCACTCAATGCAGTTTTCGCGAAGTTCATTAGCAAATTTATCCACATACTTTTCGGACGCAAGCAATTCGTACATGTTATCGAGGTAAGATTTAGCCCCAATAAAATTGGTCCCATTGTCCGAATAAATTGCCGCTACTGGACCTCTTCTAGCTAAAAAGCGCTTCAAAGCGTTTAAAAACGACTCAGTACTGAGGTCAACTGCCAGTTCGATATGTACGGCCTTAGTCACCAAACATACGAACAGGCAAAGATAACCCTTTTGGCTGCGGACCCCACGTCTATGGAACGGTATCACCGGCAGCGGTCCGGCATAATCTACGCCGGTGTGGCAAAATGCTTTCGCCTCTAAAACTCGAGAAGCCGGTAAAGCGGCCATTTCAGGGAACCCGTTTCTCGGATTTGCCCGAAAACAAACGTTACAGATTTGGACACGTTTGCGCACGACATTTCGAGCGGCCAAAATCCAATATTTTTGGCGCAACAAGGACATCAATAGTTGTGGTCCTGTATGTAAGTTTTTCCGATGATAATAGTCGATAATAATATCAACCACATGATCTCGACCCGGCAGGAGAATAGGATGTTGACTGTCATAATCTAAGTCGGCATTCGACAGCCTACCCCCGACACGAAATATTCCGTTATGGAGGAAAGCTTTCAATTTTTGAAAGGCGGGAGGTAAAACTTTACCAGACTGGGCATTTTTAAGTTCAGATGCAAAGTGCACCTGTTGTAAATCCTTGATAACCGCTAGTTCAGCGGACTCAAGATGTGAAACTTCAAATTTTTTAGGCAATTTCTTAGCAAAACGCAGGACGTACATTACTATGCGAAGCAATTTTGGCCACGATGATATTTTAAGCGCAAGTGAGTACAACACAGGCGGTTCTAGGTCCAAGGAAACCAGTACTTTCGGTTTTGTTTCCGGGACTTCTCCAGCATTAGTTGGATCGTATTTTACGATTGGCCATTCGGTCACCGGTAGCTGAGCAAATCTAGGGCCGCTAAACCATAACGGGTGGTCCGACAGCTGCGACGGCATTAAGCCACGAGACAGGCAGTCTGCGGGGTTGTCTTTCCCCGGAATGTGAAAGAAATTACAGGAAGCAACGTCATCCTGTATTTTCGCTACGCGATTTGCCACGAAAGTTTACCAGCGAGCAGGCGACGAGTGAATCCAAGCTAGCGCCACAGTACTATCGGTGAACGCAAAAACGCGATTTATTTGGCATCGTTGTGAATAACTATCAATAACGATGCGCATCAACCTTGCTAGTATCATATTGCCGCAAAGTTCCAGGCGTGCTAGTGACACGCAACGCAAAGGAGCCACTCTGGATTTGGCGCAGACAAGACTTATTTGAAATCTGTTCTCTTCGGGAAAATACACATGCAGATAAACCACGCCACCGTAAGCCTTTTCGGAGGCATCTGCAAATCCCAACACTGTAACTACGCAGTTGGTAGTCACACCTACATGACGTTGTATTCTTATAGCCTGTAGGGCAGGCAACTCTGACTCAAATTGGGTCCAGAGGGTGATAATGTCCTGCGGTGGTGTATCGTCCCAGCCTATGTTATCAGTCCAGAGGGATTTAATAATCAGCTTAGCCAGAAGCGTGACCGGCGCAACGAATCCCATCAAATCCCACAGTCGGGCAATGGTAGACAGGATGTTGCGTTTAGTACATTCACGCGGCTGAATGTTCACAGTGAACGCGAATGCATCTTCAGCCGGTAGCCATTGTAACCCTAAAATTTTAAGATAATTTTCAGGGCTGAACTCCACTTCTTCCGAGACGCGGTGTGATGGCGGAATACTCGACATGACCTCGGGTGAGTTGCTTGAAAACTTTACTAGATCGAACCCCCCAGCATGAAACAACTTGATCAGCTGATCAGACAATTCGATACCTTCAGAAGATTGTGAACAACTGGTCACAATGTCGTCCATATAAATATCTCGCTCGGCGACAGGAGCGGCAATCGGAAAACGACTACGCTCGTCAGCCGCTAACTGTCGTACCGTACGAATCGCGAGATAGGGACTGCAGCAGAGACCGAAAGGAACGCGCGTCAGCTCAAATTCGCGTAATGGCTCATTCGGATCAAATCGGTATAAAACCCTTTGAAACCGTTTGCACTGGTCATCCATCAAAATCTGCATGTACATTTGACGAATGTCGGCGCTGATAGCCACAGAAAATTGGCGGAATTTCAGTATTATATCGAATAGGTCATTCTGTAAATTCGGGCCCGTATGTAAAAGATCGTTCAGTGACAATCCGGAACTTGACTTCATGCTAGCGTCCATGACCACGCGCAAACGAGTGGTAGATTTATCGTATCGCACAACGGCGTGATGTGGGATCACATACTTCAAAGCCGGCGCGACACTGCCAGGGTCGCTAGTATTTTCGCTCTTATCAACAGGCGCTAAATAGCCCTTTTGAAGGTACTCTTTAAATACATTATCGTATTCTATTTTAACAGACGGATCCGATGACAGTTTACGCTCTAGTGTCACGTACCTGCGCGTTGAAGCTTTTAATGAGTCGCCTAATTGAGACGGCTCTTGTTTGAAAGGCAATACGACAGTATATCGCCCTGATTCATCGCGTTTCGTGGTTTGTTGGAATATAGTTTTACACTCTCGCTCATCTGGAGTGAGTAGTGAAGCCGTCGGCACGTCTTCTAACTCAAAAAACCGGTTCATAATGGAGTCGGCTTTGTCGAAGGTGCAATAAGCGCGGGGGATCCCTGATGCAACCCCAAGAATGGGTGCCTGGCCAAATATTACATAGCCCAAGAGGGTTTGAATAGCGACCGGTTCCTCGGTACTGCGAGAAACCTTCCCAGCCAGCTGTATGCGTGCGACGAAATCAGCACCCAGGATTAAGTCTATTTTAGACGGCGTCGCATAGGTATAATCCGCCAACGGAATATTATTTAAATAATCAAGGCGGGCAACATCAATGGTCGCGGTGGGCAAAGCGTTCGTAATGCATTGTACGACGTAAGGCTGAATAGTGAACCTAGCCGAATCATCATAGCGCGAGCGCAACGTCAAACAGGTGACGCTCTCGATAGGGTTGGTGACGTCACCGACACCGGAAACTCCTTTCATTTGCGCCGGGTGCAGTTTCAACTTCAGTCTTTCGAGACACTCGCTCGTGATTAAATTTCTTTGTGACGCATTATCTAATAATACGCGCACTGTAGAAATATTTCCGGCTTCATCGACAACATTGCATTCCGCAGTACCCAACAACACGGTGTTATTGCGACCGACTGTTGTACTTTCGGACTCAGCAACACATACATCGAGCGCGCACAGCGATACAGTCGGCAATATAGGTGCGCGAGCAACGGCGGCGGCGGCGCCGCTGGCGGGATGCAGCGGATCCGCACGATTTGATTGGTCCGGCGATATGCGCCTATTCCCGTCGCCGGCGACGGCCGCGGTCGATACCGAACGGTTCTTCGATGATCCTGGTTCCGATTCGAAATGGAGTAGACTGTTGTGAGCACGCGAGCATTTTTCACATTTCGTATGCGATGAACAGTTACGGACTGTGTGGTTGCTATTTAAGCAATTACCACAATATTTGTGCGACTTCACAAAGTTAAATCGCTCTTGCGGTGAGATAGATTTGAATTTCGCGCAGTGGGTTAACTGAAAATGGTCAGAATTGCCACAGAAAGCGCATTGGTTAGGCTGATTAACGCTAACGAATGTTTTAGTAACTGGATTATTACTCGCACGGTAAGCGGGATGCCTTGGCGCGGCCAACGGAGCTGTCGCAATATTTTTACGTGGCGCGTTTCCAGAATAAGGCGGCGGTGGAATCTGCCTCGCGTTTGAAACGTTATGAGCGCGCTGCAGAATGTGCGCCTGATTACGAACAAATTCAACAAACTGGGAACAAGTAGGCAGGCTTTTCGGGTCATTAAAGGACATTTCGAAGGCTTTTACTGTTTCCAGTCCGATTTTCTTTGACGCTACATGTATAAAAATAAAATCCTCGATACTTTTCAAATTAAGCATTCGCAGCGAACTTATCAACGATGAAAACTTGTCGATAAAATCCTCCAGGCCAGCTGGATTGGCCTCGCTGACGCTGGGGAGACCCATCAACCCATCCACATAGGATGCGGCAAGAAAACGTTTATCGTTATATTTACTTATCAATGCATTCCATAGAATATCGTAATTTTCGCCGGACGGTAAATAACCCTGACATAAGACTTGGGCTTTTCCTACTAGCTTTCCGATAAGAAATTGCATTTTAAACGTGTCATTCAACTCATTATTTTCGTGAATTACTGTACGAAACGTTTCGTAAAACATAGGCCACGTTTGTATGTCTCCATTGAAGCTTGGAATGTCTAAACGAGGCAGTTTCGGATATTCCATTTTGGATTCGCGTTTCGATGAGGTACCCTCGCTCGACTCGGGCAAATTTCGGGTAGACGAAATTTCCGTTAAACTGAATTTTATCGCCGAGTAGACACCTTCAAATGCAACCATGGAGTCGTAACTTGGCTCTTGCTCACTGTTTACCAATGCCTCGTTCAGCTCATCCAAAGCTTCTAGAAAACCCGATCTAGTCAGATCTATCGACGTCGCACTCGCAAGAAATGCTTCGATTTTAACATTTTTATCACCTACTTTAGGTATGCCATTATAAACTTGCTGGGCACGTTGAAAGTAGGCGTTTACTTTTCGTTGGAGACGGCGAACGGCTCGTTCTCCGTGTTCAGCAGAGGGCTGATTGGCGTTACCAGTGTCCAAAGACATTTTCAATAGTGGAATAATTCTATAAGAACACTAATTACGCGATTTTATACCTCGTATTTATATACCTACTTTGAGACAAAATGGCGTTTAGCAAATTATTTGCTATTCGACAGGCCTATCCATGGTTCGAAGTGACCAAAAATGAAGGAGCCGCTGGATTTTTGAGGTCTGGGAACGCTAGTCTATCAGTAAGCAACAGAGGCAAATAGATTTTTATGGAAAGGATAAAGAAAGGACTCACCAGGGAACTGCAATCCTCGAGCACACGTAGTATATTGTGTCACAGGCGTAGAAGTCCTTCTCACAGTACAGATGATTGACAACTAAATTAGTAAACCGTTGCGTTGGTGCAAAGGTGAGGGGGTAAGAGATGGAAAGACTGGGGAAACATATGAGAGAAGGAGATAGGTACTATTTGCATGTCACCTATCAAATAGACTGCGTTCCATTCTATGGCGTTCGCGCATCCAAGTTACATAAATGTATACAGTAGCACCACACTTGGCATAACTTGCATTGTGGATACAATAGATATTCTTCAATGATAAATAATCGTAATAAGAATCCCGCTACTGCGATTGTCATCATTGTCTGCGAAGCCGAATCAGTTACAATTAAGAAGCATTTGATAGCAATAAGCGCAACAATCGACGCAGAGCTCGACTTCCTGCCTCACAAACAGCCTAAAGCGGAAGCAACAAAACACCAACTTGTTATTTATACGGGCGCTCTGTCGGCGGCGAAACTTTTCTTATTACCCTCATGATAAGCATCTTTGTTAAATTTCACAACGAAAATAAAACTCAATAAAACATCAAGGTAAGTTCATAACACCGGCGCCGAGCGTGAAGTTTCCCGAGTTATTACACAACTCGCATGCGCTCCAAATGTCACTCTTTTAAAGCAATTCCCCACAATAAGCAACGTGAATTTGCGACATGTTTTGCCTGCGGAATCTCCCTGCTGGGACCTATGACAGACTTGGCCGACTCATATTCGCATCCGCCTCAGACAAAACTCGACTTTACCGCAATCTCATAAAATTGAGACTTCTTTGTCGTGCGCACTATTAGTTTCAGGCATTTGGCAGAGCGAAAGTGACTCTGAATTCTCGGTGGTAAAATCGCGACTCGCGTGCAGGAGCATCGCGTCTCGAGACGATAAGACACATTCGGAAACGGTTGCGGTGAAAGCTTTCTTGGCAATGTTTTTGCTTGGTGTTTTATTTTTAAATCGCGATTTATGTTTTGAGATGTGGAGAGACTGAGCTGAGGGCTGAGGGAGCCGGCATCGGCGCGACCTGCGACTCGACCTACAAAGACAATAGACACCGCGAGAACAAAGAGCCCAGGACTCTTTTGAAACACAACGTCAGTTTTGAAGGCTTCACGAGCTACAATCACTGTAACAAATGCGGCGGGGAAAGCGGCCTAAATAAAGCCGGCCGAGGCAAGTTGAACTCGCTTGCCGAGGGTTCCGTTTTACCGCGTAATATGAAATGACGTATTTACCAAAATGTGTTTTTTTATTTAGTTCCGAATGCCCACCGCGAGTCCAGCGCACCATTGGCCGGCTTGTAATTGTTTTTTTTTCTATTATAGACAAAAAATTTAAAACTACGTTTCTTGTATGGGAACCCATTTAATTAAATTTGCTAATACTACTCAATTTTCAAATTGTACAAATTGAAGCTTTAGCGTGACTTTGAAATCGTTAACAGGCTAATTGAGTTGGCACCAGCCATAAGA
This sequence comes from Yponomeuta malinellus, assembly GCA_947308005.1. Lineage (NCBI taxonomy): Eukaryota > Metazoa > Arthropoda > Insecta > Lepidoptera > Yponomeutidae > Yponomeuta > Yponomeuta malinellus. The sequence continues at coordinate 18,760,603 of OX371007.1, read as the reverse complement.
GGCTCAAACCAAAGTTTTATTTTTCGAACTTTCTTATATTTTGACCTGTTATTGTTATAAAAAACCTATTTAGAGGCTAAAAATTCCATCCCCGGACTTGAACCCGCGACCTTTGGCTAACCGTGCCAGCGCTCTCCCAACTGAGCTAATGGGTAAGTGCAGGCATCGGCGAAATTTCGAGCCTCTTTACAAACTTTCTCTGTATTACGTACAGGCAGCGACATCTGGCCGAAGAAATTTACACCACCTGCAGCCCCGAGTATGGGTGGAATTTTTGTCCTCTAAATAGGTTTTAAAATTGTCCTCAGCACGGGTTAGTGCAACAAAAAGAATATAATCTGTTATTGTTATTTAGCATTCAATGTAGTAATTTCGGGTACTAGAACAAAAAAATTGTCGCGCCACTTTTCCCAAAACTAGCACTATATAAATAAATAATTTGTTGAAATGTCACCTTAAAAAACATCGAATGAATTGGAAGTCATCATGTAGCTAGGTAGCCAATAATAAGTCACAAGTTCAAGAGAAACCCTTCATACGTCAGACAAACAGATAGACAGACACTCGTCATAGGCTTAGTATTATTATCCCGATGGCACGCTTCCTATTACGGAACCCTAAAAATCACACTCTACTTTGTAGCCGGCGGCGGCGGCGGTGGCGGCGATGACGGCCGGCGCTGAGTTAACATTCCCGCGGCGTGTCCGGGAGATCGACTATATCACTTTATGACAGCCAACAGAACGAGTTTATAGCAATCCGCCCCCGAGTTATTACCTCTCATGATCTACTGAGCCTCTCCTAGGGCCATCCCGGGTTTACTGCGCCGCTCCGATTTGATTTGATTGAATTGTGCCTACATTGCGAAAACATTACCGGCGGCTGTAAAAAAAGGTTTTATAGAGCCGGGCCGCTGCGCTGGCTAATCTTTGCTTGTTCTGACAATCAACCAAAGAACTGATGACTTACTGCCATAAACTGAAGAGCCCTGCGACTGACAGTTGGCAAGATACTTCAAAGTATAGAACCGCCCCCGCTCCGGGAAGATGAATACTCCCTGAATTGTAAACGCAGAGAAAACAGCCTCGTCAGATCGTCTTGTAAAAAAATTATCGATTTTCTGAATTTGCACGGCTATTTATATTTGAACGTATCTTTTCATTTCAATAATTAAGCACACATCAAACAAACATTTTCATTCGAAGATTGAAAGAGCGAAAATAAAAGGTAGATGACGGATCGTTACCTAACATTACGAAGTTTAATACGTTAAGACGAAAGTAAGAAATAAAAGGCCTTAGAGCATTTTATGTTGCTAACAATCCATTCATTTTGTTCTAAAGCTATACTACACGGACAGAGCTAGAAGTAAACAGCTCGAATATCTTCATAGCGCAAGAAATATCGTAGGAGGGTTGTATGCAAACGAGTCAGGAACTTTGATAGCGCGATGCGATGCAGGCTAACCGAGGAGCCGACGCGCGTTCTTCGACACTAATGCTAATAGAATATCCTTTCACCTATATCCTGCTACAAAACAGACAAACAGAAGTTTACAAGCACTTGGTTACGTCAAGCGTGGAAGAAAAGATTATCTAGGCCTGCTCCACACGGGCGTGGTCGCGGTGGCAGCTGCGGCCTAAACAGTGTGGGGCAGATATTATCGAAGTTGGATACTTTATTGAAGGCAGCAAGACAGTGCTTTTTCGCTATTAAAAAGAAATCCCGTCCGGAAAATTACTCGAACAACAAATATTTTTACTTAAACTTTTTTTATATTTCACCTATAATTTGGGCCAGCAGTTCATAAACTAAAAATCTAGCAAACGAGAACGGCAATTAAAAAAATATATATTAAAAATTATAACACAAATACGTTATAGATATTCTTCTCTTCGACCGTTTGGCGTTTGGCAACGTGGAACAGCTCTCGAACGTGATTCACGTTACACCGTGTTCGTGTGCCGTTGACTTAACCTTACGTTAAACTTTTTGTTCGTGCGACATTTTACATGTTAAAATGCGCAATGTTAATTTCCACATGTTAAGTTAAGTTTAAAATGCGCGCACTAACGCCCAATTATTCACGCAAAGCTTACAAAATTGCTTATAAATGACCGTTATATAAAATTGCCAATGACACGACAGCCATGCTTCCCTTCCTTATTTTGTTTTGATCGCTAAATAGAACGTAACCTAACAAGAATCGCACTATCACAAAGCAGCGTACCCTCATTTTTATTACACGCTAATAAAGTTTGTGCGGTTCCTCATAGGAAATGTTATTAAAGTCGAGTCTGCGAGACGTTGACGGAACGTTTCTGCCGGATGTGCAAACTTAACTTATAGCCCGGGCGCCAGTCGTGGGGAAATGGTAAAATGGTAGCCATTTTATTGCGTACATTGTAATTTATACACATAGAGTAGAACACCGGCTTCTTACTCGGAAGGTCGTGGGTTCGAATCCCGGCATGTACCAATGACTTTGTTTTCTAATTTACGTAAATTTGTGAAGTTACATAGTAGCAATAACACACGCTAACCGCGAAGCAAAACATCGCTAGGAAACCTGAGCATCTGAGGTGTTCACATACCTCAGCACTTGAAATTACCAATCCGCGGTGGGCACGCGTGGTGCTTGAGCCCATACTATCTCTGAGAGAAGGTGTGCCCTACAGTGGGACGTATATAGGCTGCATTATTATCATAATTTAACTGCCTCTATCTTATATATAAAAATGCATTGCTGTTCGTTAGTCTCACTAAAACTCGAGAACGGCTGGGCCGATTTGGCTAATTGTTGTTTTTATATATTTGTGAAAGTCCAGGGAAGGTTTAAACGGTGAGAAGAAAAAAAACGGTTGACGTCGGTGATACGAAGTTCACGGGGTCATCTAGTAAGTAATATTTTTGCTTATTTATTAATTTATTGACTGATAATTGTATTGCCAAAAGCGTCGAAAGGTAATGGATAACATTGGCAGGGGACCGAGAAGATGACGTGATGACAAAAATGTCTGGAATTAAAGCCAGTTCAATACATAAGTTCCAGGTTTTACAACAATATGTAAATTCTGTTAATTAGGTCAGGAACATATATGAAATTACTAATTTTAGAGGTTTTTGACCATTTTTTCTCCAAAATTATCTAGATTTTGAAATGAACATCTAGTTTAACTTGTAACGTTCATTAAGTCACAGTTTCTGTGTTATTTTGAATAAAATATTTTGTTTTCATTTGATTCAATTCATAATTTGGATAGATTTGTGGTGACCAGTATAAAGGAAACTGATCAATGTCTTCTACGATAGTGTCTCTATGAAAGTATCATCTATGAAGGTGAAAAGTCTTTTAGAAAAAAAGCGGCTCTCATGTCTCGAAACATTGCCTAAGTGGGCTCGTAAGTACAGAAACCGAGTAGAAACTGGCTGAAAACGCGCTTCCAATGCTTCATTGCAGCTGTACTCTAGCTGTCCTTAAACGTCACATTGTCATAAAGCGTACAGACAAAATTCCGAGCAACTCCTAACCTATATCGCCAGCGTACCTGGCCGGCGTCCAACTGCGCACGATACGGACTCACTAAGTTACATTATACGTCACTTCGCGACGAGCCATTCGCTAGTCAGGGCAAGGGGGCGATTCATCCCGCAGCTTATCAGCCCGAGGCCGAGGTGACTATTTATGCAAATTCAACTGCCCAAGGGGAACGTTGAGAAGTGTGAAGGAAAACAACCCAAATGTTAGTTCAATCATCCTCGAAATATCAAAGATGAGGCCCAACAATAGATATGCCGAGGACAAAAACGTAGGTATTACGAAATAGAGAATTTTCCACGACTCTGTTTGGTGTAAAATATGATGAAAACTCATGCGTAAGAATAAAATAGTGTGGGGACTAATCAACACTGTAAGGTAGGTATCTAGAAATTAATTATTCTTATTCTAAAATACAAGTTTGTGATAAGGGAAAAGCTGAAGGCTAGGTTATAAACTTTTGCATCTCTCACAAGAAATATCTGGCTGCTGATGGCTACCGCAAGAAAACTATTTATTTCTGCTGAGAAAGGTATTAGCTTAGGGAAAGATGGTGACACCACAAATATACTGGTAAGTACAGAGGTTCATCTGTAACGAAATCATAAAAATTTAATTTAGGAAACGTTGGTTACGACATACAAAACTACCAATTTCATATTTTGTGTAGAGACGACATCCACTACAAGTGTCATCATAACATATGCAATGATTAAATTATGTCTGTCTTCACGCTGCGGGCCAAAGCCACTTAAAGGGTTAGCTTGTGGTGTGACACTAAATGTCTTTTAGTGAAGTAAAGTATTCCGTGTGGCGCCGGATTAAGAATAGCGTCACTCCATTTCCTTCCGTGGATGTCGTAGAAGGCGACGGGCCAGGAGACGGGTAGCATCGTCTTCCTGAGATTGCAACCGCATACTGCTATCGCCAACCCGCTTGCCGAGCGTGGCGATTATGGCAAAACCCCTCATGGTTACGAAAACCACGAAGGAGGCCTATGTCCTGCAGTGGGCGTCAAGTGGCTGATGATGATGATGATGAAGTAAAGTAAAGTAAAGATTTATTCAATTACCAAAATAAGAATAATACATTTGTTACAGTTATTGAATAACGTCACAAAGACTTAATAATAGGTAACTGAATAGGAACCTAACTCAGCTGTGAGTCAACAAGTCAACCGTCGCTGATTTTCAGTTAGGTCCTGTTGATTCAAACAGTTATATACTTATGCTATGCCGTATTACAGATAGCTTAAATAAATAAACAAAGAGAGTGTGCTTTTTTCTTTCTTCTTTCATTACTCGGTCTTTCATTCTTTCTGCTTTCATTACTCGGTCACGATATTGCAACCAAAATGCATATTAACCAACAAGTTTTCTCGAATATCACTTCCAGGTCCATCACAACTCCTACAAAAACTGTTAGACTAGAACTTGCCCAATGTAACTTCTACGCTTTTAATCGACGTGACTCTACCGGAAGGCAAGTTGGTTAGTTAGTCGTAACTTCATAAATCAGAGAGAGAGAGAAGCTCGATCTTAACTGCGGGGAATGGACTTAACTACCTACCGGTCTGACTATTTGAAGGGAATTGCTTTTGTTGATTTAACAAAGCTGACGGTATTATACCATACTCGAACTGCATTGGAACCATAAGTTTGGGAGGATCTTAAATAACAAGTCCCTTGACCTTAGTCTATTATGGACCGTGTCGGGCACAGTCAGTCTTATATCGGAATTCTTAGATAATCTTGTAACTAAAGTGGTACTCAAAAACTAAGAACTCTTTCATTTATTCTGAAAAGTGATACATCTAATGACTGTTTTCTTTCAGCGGAATTAGTTGTGCAAGAGCACCTAGTTACGAGTGCTGTAAGTGTGAAAGATTTTAATTCAGGCCATTAGGGAGATGTCTGTGAATGCAAAGAGCAAGGCAGTTAATCAATGATTCCCAACGGGAGCAAGATTTGGTCATTACCAAGCCGGAGCGTAACGTTTTGGTACCGTCGAGCTACGCAATGCCCGGCCTGCAGCTGTAGGTAATCCGACACAGTACCGCCATCAAGTTTCAACACACAGAACTCTGACTTCAGCTTAAATTCATTTGTAACATGAAGAGGCAAGTATCGTACACTACTAAGTGAATAAAATAAGGAGCGCGTCTTAGACCAAAGACGAGAGGAAGCATCGAAACAATAGCACAAAGGCAACACGGGATTGCTAGTCAGATGTTTTCTAATTCTATCACAATCAAAAATTATCATAAATAAGTAGCGGACAAATCAATTATATTGCTTACTGCGTTGACTCAGCGACCCGAATTGGGTCTTGGCCTCTGATACAAGAAGCAGCTGCTGGTCTCTATCCTGCGCGGTTAAATCAAAATATTAATAAAAAATAATATCAACGTAAATGCCGATCATTAGAGAAATTGGATTACTTCATCTTAAATTTCCGCTCCGTCGTTGGTGGTAGGCAGTTATCTCTTTGCATCGTTCTATAGTCTGTGTAATTCTTCTGCGGCTTAGTTCCATGGCTTATGGACTCGCTCGTAGCCCCGGCTGCCTGAGTGATCTTAAACGATCACGAAGGTTAAGCAACACAGGACGCGTTCAGTGCATGGATGGGTCGCCGTCTATGCCTAACGCTAGTGGCATTTTTCCGAGCGGTTCCGTGCTTCGCAAGGCACGTTAAGCTGTTGGTGTCGGCTGCCGTCGATAGATGGCAGTCGTTAAGCCAAGTCAGAGGCCTTAGGGCGGCTTGACAACTTCTGACAGTAGACGAGCCACTAGTCTACAAGCCTCCACCAATCCGGACTTGGCCCCCGTGGTGGAGTATGGCCTATACCTTCCTCAGAGAAGAGACCCGTGCCCCTCGGTGGGGACATAATGGGTTGATGATGATTAGTTTCACGCCATAAAAATTCACAACCGGACATCTTCCTTATCTTTCTTGCTATAATTAAGGTATATTATTTAAATTCAGTCTGGATGCATTTCTATATTTGTCATCTTCTTGCCTAGTTAGCATAGCACAGGACATCCTGGTTTGGGGCAAGCCGAGCATTTGTCCATATCCTACGCGCTAGAATAGACAAAGACTCGCGCCTTACTACTCTCATCCACTACATGAGTGCGGGATGGGACGATTCTTTATCTATTTCTCGAGGGATAAAGGCTTATGCTACCAGGGTAGGACAAGTGATTGTGTCGTGTGGAAAATGTTATTATCAGAAAAAAGAGAGAAATAAAAGACATCTTTGTAATAACACGACACGTCACAAGACTACCGCTATCACTTATCAGACCTTCTGTTTACATAAGACACGAGTGTCCAGAGCAGAGCAGCGGCAGCGAGGCAGCTCTGCGAGCGAGGACGTCCACGCTAATGCCCGGCCGAGACCGTGCCAACCCCCATGAGTGCTTGCTCCATGCCATAGGTGATGGCGGCAGGATTGCTAGGCAGGAACGAGATCCCCACACATACGAAAAGCACCGCTCTACTCGCGATACGAACCGATTTTGTTGAGAAACAAGCTTAAAAAAATGTCAGCAGCCCCATATATTTTAATACTTTTGGGTGGTTACTTTAGTATGGACCAGCTGATAACTTTTACATTGTGACCGCAGTAAAAATTGATTGAATTATAAGGAGAATCCCCTTTTTGGATTTTTTAAATTCGGGATTACATTACATCCTGTTAATTCAACTATGTACCTTCCAAACCTAATGCAATTGGATTCCTTAGAATTCATAGAATCCTGTGGTAAG